>LR738709.1:722171074-722264911 GCA_902687465.1 Secale cereale | reverse complement strand
CCCCCCGTCAATGTCATCTTGAGAAAGAAGAAACACATACAAAGACCCCTTCTTCCTCCTCCTTCCTTCCTCCAAACAAGATCTTGAGAACAAAAAAGGCAGCCTACCTCCAAATATGTAAGCACCAGCTCTCCCGGCCCTCTCTCCTCCCTGGTCTTTGATTTTTTCTTGCTTACTCAGCCATCCCAGCAGTGCTTATTTGAACATCCACTGGTTTTTGCTTTGGTGAAAAACAAGATCAACTGGTCGACTACATTTAGGCAACACTACTGTATGGATGGGGCAACTACGTATAAATGCATTGTGCACCTTGTATTTTGAAATAACATCATTTGGTGGTAAATACACTTTTAGCATGTTATTAGAATCTCTAGATTATAATTGTTCAAAAAATATAAGTTGCACATGCGGCCTCAATTCTATTAGAGCATATAGGGCAACAGATGGTCTGCCCTGCCTGGCGAGGAGGAAACGCGGGTAAGAGAAGCCGCGTCCAACGGGTGTGTGCTGCATGGCAGGATTGCGCGAGCATGTGGACCTTGCGCCCCTCCACTTCCACGTTGACCACACGCGCGTCCGCCTCAGCAGGCGAAGCAAGGGACAGACCCGAATGACCAAGGGGAAGTATGAATATATGGCAAGAAATTAGTCTGTATATGAAAGTAAAGAAGGAACAATGTTAGGGATAGGAAAAGAATACTTGGGCAATAAATAATGATAAAAAAACAGAGGCAGTATTCGCCTCACCCACACGAAGCAGCTTTCTCTCATGCTCTCCTCCTCCTTTGTGTTCCAATTCCATCATCTTTCCAAATGGCATCTAGCGTCAGCTTTGAACCAATAGACTCTAGAGAGTAGTAACACAACATTGTCATTTCAACTAGCATCAATTAGGATCATTTAGTGGGATACACACTTTTAGCTTGTTTACGCTTTGTGTGCTCTGTGCAGTTTGATATCTTCTGTTTACCAAAGCATGCTGCCATTCCTTTGCACAACCATCACGGCATGACCGTCTTCAACAAGATGCTTTTTGGTACCATGCACCTCAAGTCGTATGACTGGGCTAGAAGTAACTCAGAGGCTAGCACTAACACGCTCACCACCTCAGATGTTAGGTAAATAGTAGTGTCCTTCCCCGCCTGAAAGTGCAACTAATCCCCGGGTGGTTTTGGCAATTAATAACAACATATATATCATTGAACTAATAGTTACTTGAGAATCATTTCAGAGAAGTTCAGTGATATGGGTATGGCAATGACTGAAGAAGTGGACCCCTCAAAATGCTAAGACAAGCATTGGCAAAAGCTCAAGACTCCATTTTTGGTTTAGTGACCCAAGATCACATTGAGTCCATAGGAAAAGACAATACTATTAAAAGGGGATGAGGTTATGTTGATGATCTGGTTGCTCGAGTGCTTAGTGATATATCTCCTTAAACTATCAGCAACTTTCACTACAATATACACTCATAAGTAATCTCGGTCCCACCGATATTCCAAACTCAGTCACACCGAGATGAACCACCTCAGCCATAAGCCAAACCCTAGAAAAATCGGATATTCCGAGTTTGAAATCGGTTTCACCGAAACATGGGCTGCCAAGCTTCTGTAACCTTCTGTCATCAAATCGGTGTCACCGAGATGATGAAGTCGGTCCCACCGAAACTGGCATGCTCTTGTCTTTGCTCAAATCGGACTAACCGAGATGGTATTTTCGGTCCCACCGAAAACCCCAACGTTCACATTATTTGAACTTTCGGTCTCACCGAGTTGTCCACTTCGGTCCCACCGAGATTGCTCAAATATGTGCGTAACGGTTGGATTTTGTGTGGAGGCTATATATACCCCTCCACCCCCTCTTCATTCGTGGAGAGAGCCATCAGAAAGAACTACCACTCCTACCTTACATTTCTGAGAAGAGAACTACCTACCCTTGTGTTGAGATCAAGTTGCTCCACTCCCACCATATGAAACTTGATCTCTAACCTTCCCAAGTTGCTTTCCACTCAATCCTTTCTTCCACCACAGCCAAATCAGTGAGGAGAGTTGAGTGTTGGGGAGATTATCATTTGAAGCACAAGAGCAAGGAGTTCATCATCATCTACAACATCTATTACCTTTTGGAGGGTGGTGCCTCCTAGATTGGTTAGGTGTCACTTGGGAGCCTCCGTCATCGAGATGTGGAGTTGAACCAAGAAGTTTGTAAGGGCAAGGAGATCACCTACTTCGTGAAGATCTACCCCGAGTAAGGCTAGCCCTCCGTGGGCGTAGGCCATGATGGAATAGACAAGGTTGCTTCTTCGTGGACCCTTCGTGGGTGGAGCCCTCCGTGGACTCGCGCAGCCGTTACCCTCCGTGGGTTGAAGTCTCCATCAACGTGGATGTACGATAGCACCACCTATCGGAACCACGAGAAAAATCACCGCGTCTCCAAATTGCGTTTGCTCTTCTCCACCTCTCTTTACTACATGTGCAATTTACTTTCCGCTGCCTATACTCTAGAATTGCATGTGTAGGGTGATGCTTAACTTGATCATAATTGTGAATCTGCCAAAAACTGTTCTTTATCAAAAGGCAGAATTTTTATATATACAAGTAGTCTAATCACCCCCCCCCCCTCTAGACATACTTTCGATCCTACACCGCCCCTCTATTTCCTTCTTTTTTTAGCAATGCTCCTATCATTGAGAATTCATTAGCTGGCCTATTTCTTTTCCTGACCACTCACTTCCGGGTCTCATTCGCAAAGATAAACACAAACATAACATGCACTGCTTCACGACGCTCACCCCTTACACTGTTCTTGACGTGATGGGACCCCCGTACAACCACGCTGTTGGTACGTACTGCGCGTACTACAGCGAGTCCCCATCCGCAAACACAATGAGTGAGTATTTTCTTCCAGTCTTGACTCGGTTTATGGAGAACATTTGGATGCATGCTTCTGCTGCTCACTGATAAAAACATCCTCTGGTCTCAGGTGTGGCCGACGTGCGGTACTCCTGGCTCAAGGAGATTCTGAACAACTTCCGTATGAAAGGCGTAACGATGTCGCGGCGCTTCGTCATCAAGGAACCTACATGACCATTGTTACCATCATCAGAATGACTCTCCTTCTAGTTTGTTATAGATAATAGTTGTAACCTGCGAAAGGTATGCAGCCAGTCAGTCCAACCTAGCTCTCACCAGGCTAGCAAACTGCTTTCTTTTTACCCTTATTATTGGGGGTTGAAACTATGTCTTGTCGTCCATCATCTTGTTGCATTGCGTCGCGATTTTCTTGTTGGTCTGGTGTGAGGGGGTGTGGTCACTCTTTCATGTTTCCGTGTTGTGGAAGCATGCGTGTTGTTTGTACAGCAGGAGTGTTTTTGACGGTGACCATGTACCCAATCAACCTACAGCGTTGTTGAAATCAAAGAGTCACATTTGTCTCATCATTGATTCTTTATTTCTCCATGAGGCTAATTTCACTGTCTTATAATTTTGTTTCTTCGGTCATCATCTGCTTAGTTGTCTCGTCCAAGTGCTATTATTGGTGGCAAAACATTTGTTCTCTTAGTGCAAGGGCTCTAGTAAAACACAACTATTACCAACCAAAATCCTTGACACATATGCTAGTATCTCCCCTTTATATACATAGAGAAAGTCTCATGGAACACAATTATTTGAAACAACACGAAGCAAGCAAAAGAAACATGAGGACATGGCTACCTGGCGCCCGAGCCCTTGCTCGTGGGATCGAGCGCTCTACCCAAAAGGATGGGACAGCCGCGCGGCCCCATAAGGATAGCCCATAAAAGGAAAAGGTGCCCCCACGCATTGTTCCCATCTAATCTCGTGGATTGAGTGCCCTGGCCCTCTCGTCACCGCCCTCACATGTTCCCCCCAACCCCCACCTGGCCCCCCTGCTGCTATCTCACACGACCCTCTCCCCCTTCGACTTGAAGGACAAGAACACATAGCGAACACCTTCCTCCTCCCTGCTCCTCCTTTCCAAAACAGATCAGGAGAACAAGGACATGTTCCTCCCACCGTCAGTGTTGTCTTGAGAAACAAGAAACACATACACAGACCCATTTTCCTCCTCCTTCCTTCCTCCAAATCAGATCTGGAGAACAAAAAAGGCAGCCTACCTCCCCCCAAATAGGTAAGCACCAGATCCCCCGGCCCTCTCTCCTCCTTGAACATCAACTGGTTTTTTTCTTTGGTGAAAAAACAAGATCAACTGGTGGACTACTTTTAGGCAACCCTGCTGTATGGATGGGGAAACTGTGTATAAATGCATTGTGTACCTTGTATTCTTAAATGGCATCATTTGGTGGTAAACACACTTTTACCTTGTATTCTCTAGACTACAATTGTTAAATAAACATAAGTCGCACATGCGGCCACAACTCTATTAGAGCATATAGGGCAATAGATGGCCTGCCCTACCCGACGAGGAGGCAGCGCGGGTTGGAGAAGCCGTGTCCGACGGGTGCGTGCCGCGTGGCAGGATTGCGCGGGCACGTGGACCTTGCGCCCCTCCGCTTCCATGTTGACCACACGCACGTCCGCCTGAGTAGCCGAAGCAAGGGAGAGACCCGAATGACAAACAGGAAGTATAAATATATGGCAATAAATAACTCAGTTTATGAATGTAAGATAGGAAAAGAATACTTGGGCAATAAATAATGATAAGGAAAATATAGGCAGTATTTGCCTCACCCACAGGAACCTGTTTTCTCTCATGCTCTCCTCCTTTGTGTTCCAATTCCATCATCTTTACAATTAGCATCTAGCGTCATCTTTGAACCAATAGACTCTAGAGAGTAGTAACACAACATTATCATTTCAATTAGCATCAACTAGTCATGAATCCGTGCATCTGCACGGGCAAGCGACCTTGAGTCAAAGAAATTGGTGTTTAATATATTTTCGACCAATAATAGAGGACATAACAGTGTTGGCATTATTTAGACACATTGAATCAACAAACAACCGTAATTAGTGCCAACGTATAAATCTGATGTATGTTCAGTATAAAATAAGGAAATACTCCCTTATTCATGGTAGTAGTCCGGAAAATGACAAAAAAAATCAAAGTTGGAAATATTATTGGCAAAATCATACATGATTGAAAAACAAAGAAAATACAAATTGAGTAATATTTTTGTAAAAGGCACACTTCTTGCAACTATAAATTCAATCCCAATTCCTTTATCAATTTAACATAAATAGGGATTTGGTGTTTTCGTGTGTTATTATTTGAAAATATAGTTATCCCCTTAAAATAGTTCAACTCGTACTCGTCATCCATGGGCACGAAGTATTATATGGATGTGAACATGCATTCTTTACTCAATACAAAAAAATCTTATTCGTCAGTAAAACCGGAATTCTTAATTCTGTAATGAATAGAGAATTAAATGGTTAAAAAAATTCAAAATTATGTGCTATTTTAACTATCGAGTGGTGCAAATGGATGTCACACATTTGTATACCTATAATTGCACACTATCATTTACTCTCTCTTTTTTTTGTACTGCAACCTGCTTGTCTTAGAAATAACACTTACTGAGTCCCTGAGAAATAACAAATTTAAAATATTGTAATGCAATGTGAATTATGAACACAATGGGTTCATGTATGCCATTTGAATGAAATAATACGAAAAGTGTTTCTATAGGGCATTATCGAAGTTAGAAAGCAATTTTTGCATTATATAGGTTGCAATTAACATCATAAAATATTTCATTTCTAAATTGTTTGATATATTTTGCAGTGATTGTCTTAAATTTTGTTTCGCCTGAAATCATGAAAACTATAGTTTGTACCTAATGAATTCGAAAGAATGTACCACATAGCTTTTTCGTCAGGATATATCGTGAAGCTAATATCCAAAAAAATATAAGTGTTGAAGTAGATTATAAAAATATGCAAACTTCAATGCTTGTCATTTCCCAATTTGGTTACATCCTCAAACTTTTATGGAGCTTCACCGCATCCAAGTTAGAAGAAGTTGGCGATCATGGGAGACAATAGAGAATAATCGGAAAAATCATGCGTTGTATTATGTCCTAAAGAGAGTATAAAATAACCTTTTTCTTGAGGGTGTATCCCAAAACTCTTGCCCTTTTGTGGTCCCTAATATTTCTTTTTTTGTGGGGTAGCTTGAATTAATATTATCGTTTGTGCGAAAAAAAAACTTATCTATCATGTATCATTTGTATGCATGCATCCTGTACTATGACCGAATCATATACACATACGCATGCATATGACCTTGTACAGTCGCTCGTAAAGCTACTTACCAACGGCAGGAGGTAACGTGTCTACTTTTAATCTACTTACTAATTAAATCAGGCCAATCTGTTAAATCGATGAGACGTGTTGGTATGGGCATTTTTTTACCTTTCCACCACGTAACATGGCTAGACATTTCTTGTAAATGCGGCAACGTGTCTATTTGGAATATGTGCATGCCACGTTTTATTTGTAACGTAACATCATAGGACTGCTATTATAGATTTTTTTAAAACCTAGTCGTACCATTTAACAATCCTACCGTTATTACTATTGTTTCTCTAGGATTAATGTAGAGCCTCGTATGATGCTTCCAATTAGTAAATATAAGATATAAGATTATGATCATTTAGTGGGATATACACTTTTAGCTTATTTACGCTTTGTGTTCTCTGTGCAGTTTGGTATCTTCTGCTTACCCAAGCATGTTGTTATTCCTCTGCAAAACCATCCCGGGATAACCGTCTTTCGCAAGATGCTTTTTGGTTCCATGCATCTCAAGTCATATGACTGGGCTAGAAGTAACTCAGAGGCTGGCACTAGTGTCATTCCCTGCTCTCTATTTCCTTCATTTGTTAGCAATGCTCCTATCGTTGAGAATTCATTACAGGCTTATTTCTTTCCTGACCACTCACTTGAGGGTCTCGTTTGGCAAAAATAAAAACAAACATAACCTGCACTGCTTCACGGCGCTCACCTCTTGCACTGTTCTTGACGTGATGGGACCCCCATAGAACCACGATGTTGGTACGTACTGCACGTATTACAGCTAGTCCCCATCCGCAAACATAGCTCGTGAGTGTTTTCTTCCAATCTTGACTCAGTTTATGAAGAATATCTGGATGCTTGCTTCCACTGCTCGCTGACAAAAACGCCCTCTAGTTTCAGGTGTGGCCAACGTGCGGTACTCCTGGCTCAAGGAGATCCCAAACAACATCCGTATGAAGGGCTTAACGATGCCGCTGCGCTTCGTCGTCTAGGAACCTGCATGACCATTGTAACCTGCGAAAGGCATGCAGCCAGTCAGTCCAACATAGCTCTCACCAGGCTAGCAAACTGTTTTCTTTTTACCTTATTCTTGGGGGTTGAAACTACCTCTTGTAGTTCATCATCTTGTTGTCTTGCATCAAGATTTTCTTGTCGGTCTGGTGTGAGGGGGCTTGGCTGCCCTTTCGTGTTTCCGTGTTGTGCAAGTAGGTGTGCTATTTGTGCAGCAGGAGTGTTTTTGACAGTGACCATGTACCCAATCAACCTAGAGCGCTGTTGAAATCAAAAAGTCACATTTGTCTCATCATTGATTCTTTATTTCTCCATGAGGCTAATTTCACTGTCTTATAATTTTGTTTCTTCGGTCATCATCTGCTTAGTTGTCTCGTCCTAGTGCTATTTTTGGAGGCAAAAGATTTGTTTTCTTAGTGGAAGGGCTCTAGTCAAACACAACTATTGCCAACCAAAACCCTTGGCACATATGCTAATATCTACCCTTTGTATACATAGAGAAAGACTCATGGAACACAATTGTTTGAAACAGCACGAAGCAAGCAAAAGAAACATGAGGACATGGCTACCTGGCGCCCAAGCGCTTGCTCGCGAGATTGAGCGCTCTGCCCAAAAGGAAGGGCCAGCCGCGCGGCCCCATAAGGACAGCTCATAAAAGGAAAAGGTGCGCCCACACATTATTCCCTTCTGATCTAGCTGATTGAGTGCCCTTGTCCTCTCGCCACCGCCCTCACATGTTTCCCCCAGCTCCCACCTGGTCCCCTCGCTGCTATCTCACGCGACCCTCTCCCCCCTTCGACTTGAAGGACAAGAACACATAGGGAACCCCTTCCTCCTCCCTGCTCCTCCTTTCTTCGTCCAAAACAAATCCGGAGAACAAGGACATGTTGCTCCCACCGTCAATGTCGTCTTGAGAAAGGAGAAACACATACAGAGACCCCTTTTTCCTCCTCCTTCCTCTTCCAAATCAGATCTGGAGAACAAAAAAGGCAGCCTACCTCCCCCCAAATATGTAAGCACCAGCTCCCCCGGCCCTCTCTCCTCCTTGGTCTTTGATTTTCACTTGCTTGCTCAGCCACCCTAGCAGTGCTTGTTTGAACATCAACTGGTTTTTTTCTTTGGTGAAAAAACAAGATCAACTGGTGGACTACTTTTAGGCAACCCTGCTGTATGGATGGGGAAGCTGTGTATAAATGCATTGTGTACCTTGTATTCTTAAATGGCATCATTTGGTGGTGAACACACTTTTAGCATGTTATTAGAATCTCTAGATTACAATTGTTCAAAAAACATAAGTCGTACATGCGGCCAAAATCCTATTAGAGCATATAGGGCAATAGATGGCCTTCCCTACCTGACGAGGAGGCAACGCGGGTTGGAGAAGCCGTGTCCGACGTGTGTGTGCTGCGTGGCAGGATTGCGCAAGCACGTGGACCTTGCGCCCCTTCGCTTCCATGATGACCACACGCGCGTCCGCCGGAGCAGGCGAATCAAGGGAGAGACCCGAATGACAAATAGGAAGTATAAATATATGGCAATAAATAACTCAGTATATGAATGTAAAGAAGGAACAATGTTGGGGTAGGAAAAGAATACTTGGACAATAAATAATGATAAACAAAATATAGGCAGTATTTGCCTCACCCACAGGAAGCAGTTTTCTCTCATGCTCTCCTCCTTCGTGTTCCAGTTCCATCATCTTTACAAATAGCATCTAGCGTCATCTTTGAACCAATAGACTCTAGAGAGTAGTAACACAACATTATCATTTCAATTAGCATCAATTAAGATAATTTAGTGGGATACACATTTTTAGCTTATTTACGCTTTGTGTTCTCTGTGCAGTTTGGTATCTTCTGTATACCCAAGCATGTTGTCATTCCTCTGCACAACCATCCCGGGATGACCGTCTTCCGCAAGATGCTTTTTGGTTCCATGCACCTCAAGTCGTATGACTGGGCTAGAAGTAACTCAGAGGCTGGCACTAACATGCTCACCACCTGAGATGTTAGCTTAATAGTAGTGACATTCCCCGCCCTCTATTTCCTTCTTTTGTTAGCAATGCACCTATCGTTGAGAATTCATTAGCAGGCTTATTTCTTTCCTGAACACTCACGTGAGGGTCTCGTTTGGCAAAGATAAACACAAACATAACCTGCACTGCATCACGGCGCTCACTCCTTGCACTGTGCTTGACGTGATGGGACCCCCATACAACCACGTTGTTGGTACATATTGCGTGTATTACAGCAAGTCCCCATCCGCAAACATAGCTCGTGGGTGTTTTCTTCTAGTCTTGACTCAGTTTATGAAGAACATCTGGATGCTTGCTTCTGCTGCTCGCTGATAAAAACACCCTCTAGTTTCAGGTGTGGCCGATGTGCGGTACTCCTAGCTCAAGGATATCCCGAACAACTTCCATGTGAAGGGCTTAACGATTCCGCTATGCTTCGTCGTCTAGGAACCTGCATGACCATTGTAACATGTGAAAGGCATGCAGCCAGTCTGTCCAACATAGCTCTCACCAGTCTAGCAAACTGTTTTCTTTTTACCCTTATTATTGGGGGTTGAAACTATATCTTGTAGTTCATCATCTTGTTGTCTTGCATCAAGATTTTCTTGTCGGCCTGGTGTGAGGGGGCGTGGTCACCCTTTCGTGTTTCTGTGTTGTGCAAGCAGGCGTGTTGTTTGTGCAGCAGGAGTGTTTTTGACGGTGACCATGTACACAATCAACCAAGAGCATTGTTAAAATCAAAGTGTCACATTTGTTTCATCATTGCTTCTTTCTTTATCCGTGAGGCTAGTTTCACTGTCTTATAATTTTGTTTCTTCGGGCATCATCTGCTTAGTTGTCTTGTCCTGGTGCGGTTTTTTGAGTCAAAAGATTTGTTTTCTTAGTGGAAGGGTCTAGTCTCACACAAGCATTGCGAAGCAAAACCCTTAGCACGTATGCTAGTTTCTTCGATTTGCATACATAGAAAAAGACTCATGGAACACAATTGCTTGATACAGCACGGAGCAAGCAAAAGAACATGAGGACGTGGCTACCCTTCGCCGGAGCACCTGCTCGCAGGATCGAACGCTCTACCCAAAAGTAAGGGCCAGCCGCACGGCCCCATCAGGATAGTCCATAAAAGGAAAATGCGCCCCCACGGATTGTTCCCACCTGATCGAGCGAATTGAGCGCCCTGGTCCTCTCGCCACAACCCTCACGGGTTTATCCCTATCCCCCACCTGGCCCCCCCGCTCTGATATCACGTGACCTTCTTCCCCATTTAACTTGAAGGACAAGAACATGCAGGGGACCCCCTCCTCATCCCTGCTCCACCTTTCTTCCTCCAAAACAGATCTGGAGAATAAGGATGGGTTGCTCCCCCCGTCAATGTCGTCTTTAGATAGAAGAAATGCATATAGAGACCCCTTCTGCCTCCTCCTTTCTACCTCCAAATCAGATCTGGAGAACAAAAAAAGACATCGTACCTCCCCCCAAATTGGTAAGCACCAGCTCCCCTGGCCCTCTCCCCTCCTTTGTCTTTTATCATGTCTTGGTTACTCGGCCACCCTGGCCGTGCTTGTTTGAATATCAACTGGTTTTTTGCTTTGGTGAAAAACAATATCAGCTGGTCGACTGCTTTTAGCTAGGCAACCCTACTGTATGGATGGGGCAACTACATATAAATGCATTGTGTACCTTGTATTTTGAAATGGCATCATTTGGTGGTAAACACACTTTTAGCATGTTATTAGAATCTCTAGGTTATAATTATTCAAAAACATAAGTTGCACATGCGGACGCAATTCTATTAGAGCATATAGGAAAATAGATGGCCTGCCCTGCCTAACGAGGAGGCAACGTGAGTAGGAGAAGCCGTCTCCGACGAGTGTGTGCTGCGTGGCAGGATTGCGCGAGCACGTGGACCATCGCCTTTCCAAAAAGCATCTAGTGTCATCTTTGAACCAATGGACTCTAGAGAGTAGTAACACAACATTGTCATTTCTATTAGAATCAATTAGAATCATTTAGTGGGATATACACTTATAGCTTGTTTACGCTTTGTGTGCTCTGTGCAGTTTGGTATCTTCTCTTTACCCAAGCATGCTGTCATTCCTCTTCACAACCATCCCGGTATGACCGTCTTCAGCAAGATGCTTTTTGGTTCCATGCACCTCAAGTCGTATGACTGGGCTAGAAGTAACTCAGAGGCAGGCACTAACGGCTCACCACCTTAGATGTTAGGTTAATAGTAGTGTCATTCCCCGCCCCTCTATTTTCTTCTTTTTTAGTAATGCTCCTATCGTTGAGAATTCATTAGTTGTCCTATTTCATTTCCTGACCACTCACTTCATTGTCTCGTTTGGCAAAGATAAACACAAAAATAACCAGCACTGCTTCACGGCGCTCACCCCTTGCACTATTCTTGACATGATGGGACCCCTGTACAACCATGCTGTTGGTACGTACTACGCGTACTACAGCAAGTCCCCATCCGCAAACACAGCTGGTGAGTTTTTTCTTCCAGTCTTGACTTAGTTTGTGAAGAACATCTGGATGCTTTCTTCTGCCGCTTGCTGACTAAAATATCCTCTAGTTTCAGGTGTGGCCGTCGTGCGGTACTCCTGGCTCAAGGAGATCCCGAATATATTCCGTATGAAGGGCATAATGATGTACGACGCTTCGTCATCTAGGAACCTGCATGACCATTGTTACCATCATCTGAACGATGCTTCGTCTAGTTTGTTCTAGATAATAGTTGTAACCTACGAAAGCCGTGCAGCCAGTAAGTCCAACCTAGCTCTCACCAGGCAAGCAAATTGTTTTCTTTTTACCCTTATTCTTGGGGGTTGAAACTATGTCATGTCGTCCATCATCGTATTGTCTTGCGTCGCGATTTTCTTGTCGATCATGTGTGAGGGGCGTGGTCGCTCTTTCGTGTTTCCATGTTGTGCAAGCAGGTGTGTTGTTTGTGCAGCATGAGTGTTTTTGACGGTGACCATGTACCCAATCAACCTAGAGCACTATTGAAATCAACGATTCACATCTGTTTCATCATTGCTTCTTTCTTTCTCCATGAGGCTGGTTTCACTATCTTATAATTTTGTTCTTTGGGCATTATCTGCTTAGTTGTCTCGTCCTAATGCTATTTTTGGAGGCAAAAGATTTCTTTTCTTAGTGGAGGGGCTCCAGTCAAACACAAGCATAGCCAACCGGAACCCTTGGCACATATGCTAGTACCTACCCTTCGTATACATGGAGAAAGGCTCATGGAACTCAATTGCTTGATACAACACGAAGCAAGCAAAAGAAATATGAGGACGTGGCTACCTGGCGCCCGAGCGCCTTCTCGCATGATCGAGCAATCTACCCAAAAGGAAGGGCTAGCCGTGCGGACCCATCAGAACAGTCCAGAAAAGGACAATGCGCTGCCACGCATTGTTCCCACCTGATCGAGCGGATTGAGCGCCCTGGTCATCTCGCCACCGCCCTTACGGATTTATCCCCATCCCCAACTCCCCCCCCCCCTGCTCTAATCTCACGCGACCCTCTCCCCCATTTTACTTGAAGGACAAGAACACGCAGTGGACCCCTTCCTCCTCCCTACTCCTGCTTTCTTCCTCCACAACAGCTCTGGAGAACAAGGATGGTTGCTCCCCCATCAATGTCGTCTTGAGAAAGAAGATACGCATATAGAGACCCCTTCTTCCTTCTCCTTTCTACCTCCAAATAAAATCTGGAGAACAAAAAATACATCGTACCTCCCCCCCCCCAAATAGGTAAGCAACAGCTCCCCCGGCCCTCTCCCCTCCTTGGTCTTCGATCGTGTCTTGGTTACTCAGCCACCCCTGTCGTGCTTGTTTGAACATCAACTGGTTTTTTGCTTGGTGAAAAACAAGATCAACTGGTCGATTGCTTTTAGGCAACCCTACTGTATGGATGGGGCAACTCCGTATAAATGCATTGTGTACCTTGTATTTTGAAATGGCATCATTTGGTGGTAAACACACTTTTAGCATGTTATTAGAATCTCTAGATTATAATTTTTCAAAAACATAAGTTGCACATGCGGCGACAATTCTATTAGGGCATATAGGGCAATGTATGGCCTGCCCTTCCTTACGAGGAGGCAACGCCGGTAGGAGAAGCCGCGTCCGACGGGTGAGTGCTGCTTGGCAGCATTGCGCGAGCACGTGGACCTTGCGCCCCTCCGCTTCCGCGTTGACCACACGCGTGTCCGCTTAAGCAGGCGAAGCAAGGGAGAGACCCGAATGACAAAGAGGGAGCATGAATATATGGCAATAAATAACTCAGTATATGAAAGTAAAGAAGGAGCAATGTTAGGGATAGAAAAAGAATAGTTGGGCAATAAATAATGATAAAGAAATCATAGGCGGTATTCGCCCCGCCCACAGGAAGCAGTTTTCTATCGCGTTCTCATCCTCCTTTGTGTTCCAATTCCATTGTCTTTCCAAGTAGCATCTAGCGTCATCTTTTAACCAATAAACTCTTGAGAGTAGTAACGCAACATCGTCATTTCAATTAGCACCAATTATGATCATTTAGTGGGATACACACATTTAGCTGATTTACTCTTTGTGCGCTCTTTGCAGTTCGGTATCTTCCGTTTACCCAAGCATGCTATCATTCCTCTGCACAACCATCCCGGGATGACCGTGTTCAGCAAGATGCTTTTTGGTTCCATGCACCTCAAGTTGTATGACTGGGCTAGAAGTAACTCAAAGGCTGGCACTAACACGCTCACCACCTCAAATGGTAAGTTAATAGTTGTGTCGTTCCCCGACCCTCTATTTCTTTCTTTTATAGCAATGCTCCTATCGTTGAAAATTCATTAGCTAACCTATTTCTTGTTCCGACCACTCACTCCAGGGACTCGTTTGCCAAACATAAAACCAAACACAAGATGCACTGCTTCACGGCGCTCACCCCTTGCATTGTGCTTGATGTGATGGGACCCCTGTACAACCACACTGTTGGTATGGACTGCGCGTACTGCAGTGAGTCCCCATTCGCAAACACAGCTGGTGAGTGTTTTATTCCATTCTTGACTTAGTTTATGTAGAACATTTGGATGCTTGCTTCTGGTGCTCGCTGACGAAAACGCCCTCTGGTTTCAGGTGTGGCCGACGTGCGGTACTCTTGGCCCAAGGAGATCCCGAACAACTTCCGTATGAAGGGCGTAACGATGTTGTGGCGCTTCGTCGTATTGGAACCTGCATGACTATTGTTACCATCATTTGAACGACGCTCCATCTAGTTTGTTGTAGATAACATCTGTAACCTGCGAATGGCTAGTAGTCAGTCAGTCCAACCTTTCTCTCACCAGGCTAGCAAACTGTTATCCTTTTACCCTTATTCTTGGGGGTTGAAACTATCTCCTGTCGTCCATCATGTTGTTGTCTTGCATCCAGATTTTCTTGTCGGTTTTGTGTGAGGGGGCATGGTCACTCTTTCGTGTTTCCGTTTTGTAGGTGTGTTGTTTGTACCGCGGTAGTGTTTTTTATGGTGACGGTGTGCCTAATCAACCAAGGAAGCTGTTTAAATCAAAGAGTCACATTTGTTTCATCATTGCTTCTTTCTTTCTCTATGAGGCTGGTTTCACACTGTCTTATAATTTTGTTTCTTCGTGCATCATTTGCTTAGTTGTCTCATCGTATTGCTGTGTTTGGAGGCAAAAGATTTGTTTTCGTAGTGGAAGGGCTCTAGTAACACCCAAGCATTGCCAACCTAAACCCTTAGCCCATATGCTAGTACCTACCCTTTGCATACATAGAAAAGGACTCATGGAACACAATTGCTTGATACAGCATGAAGCAAGCAAAAGAAACATGAGGACGTGGCTACCTGCCGCCCGAGAGCCTGCTCGCGGGATCGAGCGCTCTACCCAAAAGGAAGGGCCTGCCACGGGGCCCTATCGGGGCAGCCCAAAAAAGGAAAACATGCCCCCACGCATTGTTCCCACCTGATCGAGCGGATTGAGCAGCCTGGTCCTCTCGCCACCGCCCTCATGTGTTTCTCCCCGGCCCCCACCTGCCCCCCTGCTTCGATCTCACGCGACCCTCTCCCCCCTTTTACTTGATGGACAAGAACTCACAGGGGACCCCTCCCTCCTCCCCGCTCATCCTTTCTTCCTCGAAAACAGATCTGGAGAACAATGACAGGTTGCTCCCCCCATCTATGTCGTCTTGAGAAAGAAGAAATGCATATAGAGGCCCTTCTTCCTCCTCCTTTCTTCCTCCAAATCAGATCTGGAGAACAAAAAAGACACCCTACCTACCCCCAAATAGGTAAGCAGCAACTCCCCTGGACCTAAATTAGGGTCAACCTACCTTTTTTGATGGGTCGTTGGCATCGGGGTGCCCTGGCACACTAAAAAGGAGATGATATAGGTAGGAGATTGTCTTCTAAATCTCTTCGGATAGTGGCGGAGGGAGAAGTGGTGGCCAAGGGGTGTCTCCAGCGTGGCAGATTTTCAGACGAAGTACAGCACAAAGACGAGGCGATTCGTCGTCCAGGATCTGCATGCCTGATCCAACAACCATGATTACCATCTGAATGATGCTTCGTCTAGCTTATTGCTGCAGATGACTACAAATCTAACCTCCAAAAGGCAATCTGCTAGTCAGTAAGTCATTCCAACCTAGCTAGCTCTCACCAGACTAGCAAACTCTTCTTTTTTCCCTTATTTGTCGTGGTTGAAACTATCACCTATGGCCCATCATCTACTTGTCGTGCATCGCGATTTTCTAGCCAGTCTTGGGTGTGGGGGCATGGTCTCTCTTTCTTGTTTCCCTATTGCACTGTTTGTGCAGCAAGAGTGTTTTTGATAGCGCCATGCATGTACCCAATCAACCCAGACCGCTTCTGAAATCCTAGAGTGACATTTTTTCTGAGGTTGGTTTCAGTGTCTACCGTTTTGCTTCTTCGGGCATCATCTTCTTAGTTGTCTCATTGTAGTGCCTCTTTTTGGAGGTAAAATATTTGTTTTTGTCATGTTGTTTCTAGCTGGGTAGCGGAAGGAACAGAAATATTCTCCACTCCTGGATTCTAGGTAGGTCTTGTATGATCTGTATATCACACCTGGAGTAACACAAATTCGTGTGTCTTTCCAAAAACATAGTTCATCATCGTCTTTGAACCAATAGACTCTAGAAAGCAGTAACACAACATTGTATTTTGAAATGGCATCATTTGGTGGTCTACACACTTTTAGAATGTTATTAGAATCCCTATTCTAATTGTTCAAAAAACATATATGAAAGTAAAGAAGGAACAATGTTTGGGATGGAAAAAGAATACTTGAGCAATAAATAATGAAAAAGAAACCAGAGGTAGTATTCGCCTCGCCCACAGGAAGCAGTTTTCTATCACGCTCTCCTCCTTCTTTGTCTTACAATTCCATTGTATTTCCAAATAGCATCTAGCATCATCTTTGAACCAATAGACTCTAGAGAGTAGTAACAAAACATTGTCATTTCAATTAGCATCATTTAGTGGGATACACACTTTGAACTTGTTATTAGAATCTCTAGATTGTGTTGTTTCAAGAACAAGGTAGACATGCGGCCTCATTTCTATTTAGAGCGTGAAGAAAGGCAATTTTGGATAAATAGATTAGATAATTCTATCAAAACGAGGCTAAATATCCTCACAAATGTGCATGCCATGGTAATGGTTGTTATAACCATCAATACCTAAATTGGGATCGACCTACCTTTTTTGATGGGTCGTTGGTATCGACATCCCTGCCACATGAAAAAACATATGATCTAGGCACGATGTCCTCTTTTAATTCTCTCCAGCTGGCGGCAGAGCGTTAAAGTGGTGGCCAAGGGTTGTCTCCAGTGTGGCAGGTTTTTAGGTGAAGTGTATAAGGATCACGCGGCGATTCGTCGTCTAGGACGTGCATGTGTGATCAAACAACCATTGTTACCATGTGAACGGCGCTTCATCCAGCTTATTTTTGTAGATAACAACAATTGTAACCTCCGAAAGGCAGGTAGCTAGCCAGCAAGTCAATCCAACCAAGCTAGCCCTCACCAGACTAGCAAACTCATTTGTTTTCCCTTATTCATGGTGGTTTAAACTATCAACTATGGTCCATCATCTACTTGTCATGCAACGCAATTTTCTAGCTGGTATTGGGTGTGGGGGCATGGTCTGTAACATCCCAAATTTTCAATTTAGAATGTTTTACAATTATTAGCTAAGCATCTATGCATTTTTTTTATTGAGTGTCATTTGGAAATTTCAGAGGCATTTGAGTTTTATCTGACTTTGAATTCAACTTGGCATCTGAAATTTATTTCAAAAATCCCTGACAAGCACTTGTTCAAAAGTGTGAGAGGAGCTAACATGACACTCCAAAAAGTCAGAAGAAAACAATGCCGAAAGTTTTGAATTCAAATTTGAGTTTCTTTTGAATTTTTTAGAAAAATGTTTTTCTTATAAAGTTTTTATTTAGCCTCTGAAAAATAGTTCATCATGTAGGATTTATTTTTCTGATTTTTTAGATATATATATGTCCTATATAAAAATATTTTTATTTTCTATCTCTATTTTTTTTCTCGCTGTCTAAAAAAACAGCCCAGCAGCAGCGCCAGGCTACAGCAGCGCCAGGCTACAGCAGCGCAAGCAAGAAGCCGAGCCCTCGCTCGTACGTGACCCTCTCCCTTTCTCTCTTTGACTTCTCTCTCCCTCTAGCGCTTGGGCCCCACCCCACCTCTTCTTCTTCCTCTGAAGAACTTACAAACAGAAACGTACACGTACAATTGCTCCCGACGTTGCTTCGTTTCTAATTCATGAAAATCAAGTCTCCAGTCCGTTTCACGTCCAAGTAAGATGTCCTATAAATAGCCGTGACCCTCCTCGACCAATTCAGACGAAAATCCCTCGCCAAGTCCACCCCTACAACACGTACTCGACGTTCCAATCTCGCAGCAGAAGCTCCAGTTCATCGTCAGTTTCCGACGCCGGTGAGCCATCCCGAGCCCTATCCTTTTGGGTTCCGACTTCTCTTGATCCCTATCATTGTTTTGACAAGATTTTGTGATCTCTCTCCATCTACATCCACTGCACCAACCTCCTTGTCTTCACCAGAGCACCCGGAGCACCAAGTTTCTCCGCTTCGTTCCGTCGCCGTTTGTCACCTCCGATCTTCACTGACTCCACCATCAGACGAGCCACTCTCCACCACATCTCCTAGACACCTCTGCCGCCGCCCACGACCGCCGGAGCCGCCGCCACCGTCACGCCCGAGCTGCCCCAGCTCACGTACTTCTATGTACGTGAACGAACTTGTGTTCGTTAGTTCAGTAAACAAAAAAACACTGATTTGTTAGATCGGTTTTCTTCAGTTGATCGAACCGGCCTTCGGTTCTGTTTTTCTTTTTCTTTTAGCCGCAGCAAACACCTCAGCCACTCAGAGATCGCCACATGGCATCTGGTTGAATTCCTTTTCTTCTCTTTTTCCAGTAATTTTTTCAATCTCAGATCCTATACTAATTCTTATTTCTAGTATATCTTTTAACATATAGATCCGATTTAGTTGATTATTTTTCCTACGGTTTCGTAGAAATATCCTCTATCCAAAGAACCAAACGAAATATTTTTTTTTAAAATTTTAAAATTTGAATTCAAGCAGATCTGAATTCAAACTTTGTTAGGCCATAACTTGAGTTTCGTAACTCCGTTTTGGGTGATTCTTTTTGCTAATCGAAGCTTGTGACATGTACCTTCTGTTAAAATCAAAACCATTTATTTTTGTTGCTGTAAAAATTACATTCTGTACAGAAACATTATTTTGGTGTTTTTGGAGTTTTTCGAAGTGTTTTATTTGTTTCCTTTTTGGATCCTTGCTTGTATGCTTATGTATGTTATTGCTTGCTTACGCTAGATCATCCGGAGTGTGAACCTTGCTACTACGAATCTTTAGAGTTCAACAAACGTCAACAAGGCAAGTTCACACTTTGATCATAAGTTTAAATACCCAGTTTTTACTATACATTAGTTTCACCCTCAAAGATTGCATGAGTAGGATTGGGAACATGTGATTATGCTATGTAGTTTATGTGGTAGGAACCTATGACCTTTTATCACCCCGGTAAATATTCGTTATGTCATATATTGCTTAGCCATGCTCGTAGACGGGGATTGGTATGTGTGATACATGCAAGTTGCGAGAGATAATAATTTATCGGGACAACATAAGGTGGCAACTTTAATACACATCTGGGTGGATTGTTTGGGGCACCTGGAGAAACCAGTGCTTGCCCAAGGGGAATCCCGGAGTACCCGTGTGATTACCCTAGGTCCGCCACCCAGGCTCAAAGGGATCATAAGATATTTCATGCCTAGAAACTTCCGTGTGCAGCCACAAGCCATTATGGGCTCTGGCATAGTTGAGTAAGTTGTGTGACTTCTTTCCGTGGTAGACTAGCTGATGTAGGGGAAAGTAGGTATACCGGTCTACCCAGGGTTTGGAGGAAATACTTCAGAAAGACTATGTCTCGATCTTCCGATCATGGAGGTGGTCGAGTCTTGTGGGGAAAAGTGCGCAAACCTCTGTAGAGTGTACAAACTAATCATGATTAGCCGTGTCCCCGGTTATGGACAACTTGAGTATCTAGAAGTGAATTATTGGTTGATCTCATCACTCTTCTTAATGAAATTATTGGGTTACTAATAACTTGGGAATTTTGGGATTGAGTTGGAGGAACCTTCTCAATAATGGCATTTTTAACTTAGTAGTAAATAAAAAATTATTCCTTTGTTGTAGGGAAAAATTGGCTTTATGCAAAAATTAAACTTAGAGCCTCCACCAGCTAAATTTGCATATAGAGATAGTATTTTTCATTATTATTATTCTATGGTGTGACATTGCCAGCATATTCCATGTGCTAACCTACACGGCTGCAACGTCTCATGTTGCAGAGTTTTCCGACGAGGATTAAAGGTGCGATAGGTCGTTGTTCTGCACTCAGTTTGCCGTGAAGTTGGATGGACTCATTTACCTTCGATGCTTCCGCAGTTATTTTTATCTAGATGACCTTTGGCCATATTATAGTAATAAATACTCTTTTGAGGACCTCGATGTAATAAAGTGTGTGATTGAACTCTGTTATAATTCATCGAGTACTGTGTGTGTCAGCATACCGATCCAGGGATGACACTTAAGCACAGAGACTTCGATCCATTTGGGTCGGGTCGCTACAAGATGGTATCAGAGCACACGCTGACTGTAGGATGCGACCACTAGGAAATGGAAAACCATAGGAAGAAAACTCTATTTTATGTCTACCTTATATATCCGTTGGTCTGTACTCTTCTTTATTCATTTGTATCTCTTCTCTACTTCAATTCAATAGTTGTTGAACCCCATGACCAAGTTGCTCAGCTGATGAGACCAAGACCCATGAAGACATCATTGACGAAGAAGAAGAAGCTAGAGTTGACTTTGATTTGAGAAGATTTAGTTCAGACCACCACAACCAAATGGAGTCCAACGAATGATTGCGGTAGTATGAAGAGATCGTATCTCTTGTGGATATGACCTTACCTGTAGGTTTTGCTTGTGTGGTGTCATTTGTGTGAATTGCTTGATTTGAAGTTTTATTGCTATCATAAGCATATGGGTAGTGATTTCTCTCATTAGGCCCTTATTCTATTCTAATTTCTCATCCACTCTAAACCGAACAGATGCCTCCGAGACGTCACCCGGAATTTCCGCCGGAACTTACCCAGTTGATCCAGAACCAGAATGCCCTCATGCAGCTACTCATCCAGAATTAGAACCAGAACAACAACAACAACCCACCGCCGCCACCCCCGGTCGACAACCTTACCCGTTTCCTGAGGTTGAACCCACCAGTGTTCTCTAGCAGCATGGAGCCGATTGTTGCAGATGATTGGCTTCGCAAGATCGGAAGGGAGCTGACCACCGCAGGATGTACTGACGCTAAGAAGGTGCGCTTTGCCGCACATCAACTGGATGGACCAGCAGCTTCGTGGTGGGAGAATTACACCACCACATTCCCCATAGCAAATGTGAGTTGGGATCAGTTCCAGCAGGCGTTTCGTACCGCACATGTTTCAGCCGGAGCTATGAGTCTGAAGAAGCGTGATTTCCGTAACTTACGCCAGGGTAATCGTTCTGTTGGTGATTATGTGGAGGAATTCAGTAAGTTATCCAGGTATGCTCCCGGAGATGTGGCTGATGATGCCGCTAAGCAGAAGAAATTTCTGGAGGGACTAAATGATGATCTGGGACTTCAGTTGACCGTGGCTACCTTTAACAATTATCAAGAGTTGGTTGACAAGGCTCTCATTCTGGAAGGCAAGCAGCAGCAGGTGGAAAACCGCAATAGGAAGTACTGACAGGGAAAGTATAACTCTGGAGTTCAGCAGAAGCCCCGTTATACCCCGTACTCTAGAAATAATGGATCAGGATCTGGCAAGTATGGTGGACACACTCACCATAACCATGGAGGACATTCACATCATGGAGGGAATGGACACAACCGTAATGGCCATAGGAATGGCAAAGGAAACGGAGGAAACAACAATCAGCATCACTCCAACCCCGCTACACCGGCAAAGAAGGATCTGAGCCACATTACCTGTTTCAAGTGCGGAAAGACCGGACACTAAGCCACCGAATGTCCCGAGGCGAAGAACGGGAATGGCAATGGAAGCTCTGGAAAGAAGCCAAATCCTTTTACCAGAGGTCAGGTGAACCATGTCAATGTGGAGGAAGTTTATGACCAGCCTGACGCCGTTGTTGGTAAGTTCTTGATTAATTCATTTACATCCCTTGTTCTTTTTGACACTGGTGCATCGCATTCATTCATATCAAGGGGGTTTGTGGATAAGTTTAAGTTGCCGACCGTAGCCCTTAAAACACCAATGTTAGTGAGTTCCCAAGGAGCAGAGAACATGGCTAGTCGGGGATGTTTTCAGTTGCCATTGACCATAGGGAGACACGTTTTCCCCACAGACCTCATCATCCTAGAATCACAAGGATTGGACGTAATTCTAGGCATGGACTGGCTATCCAAGTATGAAGGGAATATTGATTGTGCCAGTAAGTAGATTCTTCTCACCACCCGAGAGGGGAAACAGATCAAGTATGTGTCGAGGCATACGCCAAGGAGGACTCAAGTGAATTCTCTTTCGGGAGTTGTTCAGGAAGAAGTACCAGTTGTGAAGGATTATCCCGATGTTTTTCCGGAGGAACTACCAGGCATGCCACCGGACCGGAACATAGAGTTTTTTATTGAATTGTTACCAGGCACTGGACCAATATCCAAGAGACCGTATCGGATGCCCGCAAATGATCTGGAGGAAATTAAGAAGCAGATTAAGGAATTATTGGAGAAAGGTTATATTCGACCGAGTTCATCACCTTGGGGAGCCCCAGTGCTTCTAGTTGAGAAGAAGGATGGATCCTTGAGAATGGTTGTGGATTACCGTGCGTTGAATGAGGTGACGATCAAGAACAAGTACCCTCTTCCGATGATCAATGATTTGTTTGACCAGCTACAAGGAGCAAAAGTTTTCTCAAAGATCGATCTTCGATCTGGATATCACCAGCTGAAGATTCGAGAACAGGATATACCCAAGACAGCCTTTACCACGAGATATGGGCTTTATGAGTATACGGTCATGTCTTCTGGTTTGACTAATGCCCCTGCCTATTTTATGAGTATGATGAATAAGGTATTCATGGAGTTCTTGGATAAGTTTGTTGTGGTATTCATTGATGACATATTGATTTACTCGAAGAATGAAGAAGAACACAAGGAACATTTGCGCTTGGTTCTTGAGAAGCTCAGGGAACATCAGTTATATGCAAAGTTCAGCAAGTGTGAATTATGGTTGAAGGAAGTTGGATTTCTCGGACATGTTATATCAGGGGAAGGAATAGCAGTGGATCCTTCGAAAGTTGAAGCCGTCGCTGAATGGAAGGCACCCACCTCAGTCGGAGAGATTCGCAGTTTCCTTGGACTTGCAGGATATTACCGAAGATTTATTGAGAATTTCTCCTAGGTCGCGAAGCCCATGATAGAGTTATTGAAGAAAGACACCAAGTTTAATTGGACCAAGGATTGTGAGGCCAGTTTTCAGGAGTTGAAGAAACGTTTGGTCACAGCCCCAGTGCTAATTCTTCCGAATATACACAAGGATTTTCAGGTATATTGCGACGCTTCTCGTCAGGGACTTGGAGGTGTTCTTATGCAAGAAGGAAGAGTTGTTTCATATGCCTCACGTCAGCTTCGAACTCATGAACGGAATTATGCCACGCATGATTTGGAGTTAGCAGCCGTAGTGCATGCGCTCAAGACCTGGAGGCATTTTCTTATTGGAAATCATTGTGATGTTTACACGGATCACAAGAGTTTGAAATACATCTTCACGCAGAAGGAGTTGAACCTCAGGCAGAGAAGATGGTTGGAGCTCATAAAAGATTATGACATGAAATTGTACTATCACCCAGGAAAGGCAAATGTTGTGGCAGATGCATTGAGCCGCAAGAGTTATGTCAATACCCTCACAGCAGGAGGATTACCTCAAGAGTTAATTGATGATCTCAGAGATCTCCGATTGGAGATAGTACCACGAGGTTTTGTTACCGCAATGGAAATTCAATCCACCTTGTTGGGAAACATCCGAGAAGCCCAGAAGTTAGACAAAGGTATTGCAGAAATAAAGGAAATGATGAACCAAGGAAAGGCAGAAGGATTTCGTGAGGATGAACACGGAACCTTATGGTTTGAGCAGCGTATTTATGTGCCAAATGACACAGAGATCAGGAAGTTGATTCTTCAAGAGGCTCATGATTCGCCTTACTCGATACACCCAGGCAACACCAAGATGTATTTGGACTTGAAGGAAAGTTTCTGGTGGACAGGTATGAAAAAGGATATTGCCGAGTATGTCGCAGTATGTGACGTATGTCAAATGGTTAAGGCAGAGCACCAGAAACCAGCAGGATTACTTCAACCTTTGCCGATACCCGATTGGAAGTGGGACAAGCTTGGCATGGACTTCATTACAGGATTACCCAGGACCCGATCAGGCTATGATTCTATTTGGGTAGTAGTTGATCGCTTGACCAAGGTAGCTCACTTCATCCTCGTGAAAACCACATATACAAGTGCTAAATTGGCCAAGATATACATGACCAGGATCGTATGTCTGCATGGAGTTCTGAGGACCATCGTATCAGATAGAGGAACACAATTTACCTCAAAGTTTTGGCATCAGTTACACGAAACTTTGGGTACCAGGCTAGAGTTCAGTACAGCCTTTCATCCGTAGACAGATGGGCAGACCGAGAGAGTCAATCAGATTCTGGAGGACATGTTGAGAGCTTGTGCGCTAGATTATGGATCTAGTTGGGATGATAATTTGCCATACGCAAAATTCTTATATAACAACAGCTATCAAGCTAGTTTGAAGATGGCCCCTTTCGAAGCTTTGTACGGAAGGAGGTGTAGGACACCATTGATGTGGAATGGAGTTGGAGACCGTAAATTATTTGGTCCTGACCTTATCAGATATTCGGAGGAGAAAGTCAAGTTGATCCGTGACAGACTCAAGGTAGCCCAATCCAGACAGAAGAGTTATGATGATGCTAAACGCAAGGAAGTAACCTACGAAGTCGGAGATAAAGCATACCTTCGTGTGTCTCCACTTCGAGGAGTTAAACGGTTTGGAGTTAAAGGAAAACTAGCACCATGATTTGTGAGGCCATATAGAATTTTGGAACGCAGAGGAGAAGTTGCATATCAGCTGGAGTTACCCGAAGCCTTGTCTGCAGTTCATAATGTGTTTCATGTTTCCTAGTTGAAGAAGTGCCATGCAGAGATGGCCGATATTCCTTTGAGAGATACAGTGCCACTGGAGGCCATACAGTTGGAGAGTGATCTCACTTATGAGGAGAAGCCTGTCAAGATTATCGAGTTTGCCAACAGAGTTACCCGTAGCAAGGTCATCAAGTTTTGCAAGGTTCAGTGGAGTCATCATACCGAGGAAGAAGCCACCTAGGAACGCGAAGAAGATCTTCGAAAGGATCACCCACACCTTTTTGCTAGCCAACCCGAATCTCGAGGGTGAGATTCATCTTAAGGGGGGTAGGTTTGTAACATCCCAAATTTTCAATTTGGAATGTTTTACAATTATTAGCTAAGCATCTATGCATTTTTTTATTGAGTGTCATTTGGAAATTTCAGAGGCATTTGAGTTTTATCTGACTTTGGATTCAACATGGCATCTGAAATTTATTTCAAAAATCCCTAACAAGCACTTGTTCAAAAGTGTGAGAGGAGCTACCATGACACTCCAAAAAGTCAGAAGAAAACAATGCCGAAAGTTTTGAATTCAAATTTGAGTTTCTTTTGAAATTTTTAGAAAAATGTTTTTTTATAAAGTTTTTATTTAGCCTCTGAAAAATAGTTCATCATGTAGGATTTATTTTTCTGATTTATATATATATATATATGTCCTATATAAAAATATTTTTATTTTCTATTTTTATTTTTTTTCTCGCTGTCTAAAAAAAAGCCCAGCAGCAGCGCCAGGCTACAGCAGCGCAAGCAAGAAGCCGAGCGCTCGCTCGTACGTGACCCTCTCCCTTTCTCTCTTTGACTTCTCTCTCCCTCTAGCGCTTGGGCCCCACCCCACCTCTTCTTCTTCCTCTCACGAACGGACAAACAGAAACGTACAAGTACAATTGCTCCCGACGTTGCTTCGTTTCCAATTCATGGAAATCAATTCTCCAGTCCGTTTCACGTCCAAGTAAGATGTCCTATAAATAGCCATGACCCTCCTCGACCGATTCAGACGAAAATCCCTCGCCAAGTCCACCCCTACAACACGTACTCGACGTTCCAATCTCGCAGCAGAAGCACCAGTTCATCGCCAGTTTCCGACGCCGGTGAGCCATCCCGAGCCCTATCCTTTTGGGTTCCGACTTCTCTTGATCCCTATCATCGTTTTGACAAGATTTTGTGATCTCTCTCCATCTACAGCCACTGCACCAACCTCCTTGTCTTCACCAGAGCACCCGGAGCACCAAGTTTCTTCGCTTCGTTCCGTCGCCGTTCGTCGCCTCCGATCTTCACTGACTCCACCACCGGACGAGCCACTCTCCATCACATCTCCTAGACACCTCTGCCGCCGCCCACGACCGCCGGAGCCGCCGCCACCGTCACGCCCGACCTGCCCCAGCTCACGTACTTCTCTGTACGTGAACGAACTTGTGTTAGTTAGTTCAGTAAACAAAAAAAAACTGTTTTGTTAGATCGGTTTTCTTCAGTTGATCGAACCGGCCTTCGGTTCTGTTTTTTTTTCTTTTAGCCGCAGCAAACACCTCAGCCACTCAGAGATCGCCACATGGCATCTGGTTGAATTCCTTTTCTTCTCTTTTTCCAGTAATTTTTTCAATCTCAGATCCTATACTAATTCTTATTTCTAGTATATCTTTTAATATATAGATCCGATTTAGTTGATTCTTTTTCCTACGGTTTCATAGAAATATCCTCTATCCAGAGAACCAAACGAAATATATTTTTTGAAAATTTTAAAATTTGAATTCAAACAGATCTGAATTCAAACTTCGTTAGGCCATAACTTGAGTTTCGTAACTCCGTTTTCGGTGATTCTTTTTGCTAATCGAAGCTTGTGACATGTACCTTCTGTTAAAACCAAAACCATTTATTTTTGTTGCTGTAAAAATTACATTCTGTACAGAAACATTATTTTGGTGTTTTTGGAGTTTTTCGAAGTCTTTTATTTGTTTCCTTTTTGGATCCTTGCTTGTATGCTTATGTATGTTATTGCTTGCTTACGCTAGATCATCCGGAGTGCGAAGCTTGCTACTACAAATCTTTAGAGTTCAACGAACGTCAACAAGGCAAGTTCACACTTTGATCATAAGTTTAAGTACCTAGTTTTTACTATGCATTAGTTTCACCCTCAAAGATTGCATGAGTAGGATTGGGAACATGTGATTATGCTATGTAGTTTATGTGGTAGGAACCTATGACCTTTTATCACCCCGGGAAATATTCGTTATGTCATATATTGCTTAGCCATGCTCGTAGACGGGGATTGGTATGTGTGATACATGCAAGTTGCGAGAGATAATAATTTATCGGGACAACATAAGGTGGCAACTTTAATACACATCTGGGTGGATTGTTTGGGGCACCTGGAGAAACCAGTGCTTGCCCAAGGGGAATCCCGGAGTACCCGTGTGATTACCCTAGGTCCGCCACCCAGGCTCAAAGGGATCATAAGATATTTCATGCCTAGAAACTTCCGTGTGCAGCCACAAGCCATTATGGGCTCTGGCATAGTTGAGTAAGTTGTGTGACCTCTTTCCGTGGTAGACTAGCTGATGTAGGGGAAAGTAGGTGTACCGGTCTACCCAGGGTTTGGAGGAAATACTTCAGAAAGACTATGTCTCGATCTTCCGATCATGGAGGTCGTCGAGTCTTGTGGGGAAAAGTGCGCAAACCTCTGCAGAGTGTACAAACTAATCATGATTAGCCGTGTCCCCGGTTATGGACAACTTGAGTATCTAGAAGTGAATTATTGGTTGATCTCATCACTCTTCTTAATGAAATTATTGGGTTACTAATAACTTGGGAATTTGGGGATTGAGTTGGAGGAACCTTCTCAATAATTGCATTTTTAACTTAGTAGTAAATAAAAAATTATTCCTTTGTTGTAGGGTAAAATTGGCTTTATGCAAAAATAAAACTTAGAGCCTCCACCAGCTAAATTTGCATATAGAGATAGTATTTTTCATTATTATTATTCTATGGTGTGACATTGCCAGCATATTCCATGTGCTGACCTACACGGCTGCAACGTCTCATGTTGCAGAGTTTTCCGACGAGGATTAAAGGTTCGATAGGTCGTTGTTCTGCACTCAGTTTGCCGTGGAGTTGGATGGACTCATTTACCTTCGATGCTTCCGCAGTTATTTTTATCTAGATGGCCTTTGGCCATATTATAGTAATAAATACTCTTTTGAACTCTGTGTGTGTCAGCATACCGATCCAGGGATGACACTTAAGCACAGAGACTTCGATCCATTTGGGTCGGGTCGCTACATGGTCTCTCTTTCTTGTTTCCCTATTGCGCTCTTTGTGTGGTACGCGTGTTTTTGATAGTGACCATGCATGTACCCAATCAACCCAGAGCGTTGTTGAACTCGTAGGGTGACGAATTTTTTTCTTTCTGAGGTTGGTTTGAGTGTCAACCCTTTTACTTCTTTGGGCATCATCTTCTTAGTTGTCTCATTGTAGTGCTTGTTTTTGGAGGCAAAAAATTTGTTTTGTCATGTTGTTTATAGCTGGGCAGCGCAAGGAGCAGAAATATTTTCCACTAAGGTCTTACAGTCTCTCTAAGGTATGTAGGTCTTGTCTGCATGGACACCCAGAGTAACACAACTACGCGTGTCTTTCCAATAACAAAGTTCATCATCGCCTTTGAACAAATAGACTCTAGAAAGTAGTAACACAACATTGTATTTTGAAAGCCATCATTTGATGGTACACACACTTCTATCATGTTATTAAAATTTCTAGATTCTAATTGTTCAAAAAACATAAGTAGTACATGCAGCCACATTTCTATTGGAGCTTACAGGGCAATAGATGCACTACCCTTCCTAACGAGCAGGTAATGCCCGTAGGAGAAGCGTCGTCTACGGGTGTGTGCTGTGTGGCAAGATTGCGCGCCCACATGGACCTTGCGCCCTTCGGTTCCACACGTTGACCGCACGTGTGTCCGCATGAGTAGGCAAAGCAAGGGAGAGACCCGAATGACGGAGAGGGAGTATGAATATATGGCAATAAATAATTCAATAGATGAAAGTAAAGAAGGAGCAATGTTAGGTATAGAAAAAGAATACTTCGTCAATAAATAATGATAACAAAAACAGAGGTAGTATTCGCTTTGCCCACATGAAGCAGTTTTCTCTCGCGCTATCCTCCTCTGTTGTGTTCCAATTCCATAGTCTTTCCAAATAGCATCTAGGATCATCTTTGAACCAATAGACTCTAGAGACTAGTAACATAACATTGTCATTTCAATTAGCATCAATTAGAATCATTTAGTGGGATACACACTTTTAGCTTGTTTACACTTTGTGTGCTATATGCAGTTTGGTATCTTCTGTTTAGCTAAGCATGCTGTCATTCCTCTGCACAACCATCCCAGGATGACTGTCTTCAGCAAGATGCTTTTTGGTTCAATGCTCCTCAAGTCGTATGACTGGGCTAGAAGTAACTCAGAAGCTGGCACTAATACGCTCACCACCTCATATGGTAAGTTAATAGTAGTTTCATTCCCTGCCCCTCTATTTCCTTATTTTTATAGCAATGCTCCTATCGTTGAGAATTCATTAGCTGACCTATTTCTTGTCCTGACCACTCACTTCAGGGTCTCGTTTGGCAAAGATAAACACAAACACAACCTACAGTACTTCACGGTTATGACCCATTGCATTGTTCTCATGTGATGGGACCCCCGTATATCCACGCTGTTGGTAAGGACTGCGTGTACTACAGCGAGTCCCCGTTCGCAAGCACGGCTGGTAAGTGTTTTCTTCCAGTCTTGACTTAGTTTATGAAGAACATCTGGATGCTTGGTTCTGCTGCTCGCTGGCGAAAACGTCCTTGGGTCTTAGGTGTGGCCGACTTGCAGTACTCCTGGCTCAAGGAGATCCCAAACAACTTCCGTATGAATGGCATAACGATGTCGCGGCGCTTCGTCATCTAGGAACCTGCATGACCATTGTTACCATCATCTGAACGAAGTTCTGTCTAGTTTGTTGTAGATAACGGTTGTAACCTGCGAAAGGCAGGCAGTCAGTCAGTCCAACCTAGCTCTCTCCATGCTAGCAAACTATTTTCTTTTTACCCTCATTCTTGGGGGTTGAAACTATCTCATGTCGTCCATCATCTTGTTGTCTTGCGTTGAGATTTTCTTGTCGGTCTGGTGTGCGGGGGTGTGGTAGACACCCTTTTAGGATGTTATTGTAATATCTAGATTCTAATTGTTCAAAAAGCATAAGTTGCACATGCGACCACAATTCTATTAGAGCATATAGGGCAATCGATGGCATGCATGCCTGACGAGGAGGCCATGCGGGTAGGAGAAGCCGCGTCCGATGGCTGTGTGCTGCGTGGCAGGATTGCGCGCGCACATGGACCTTGCGCCCCTCCGCTTCCACATTGACTCCACGCGTGTCCGCCTGAGTAGGCAAAGAAAGGGAAAGACCCGAATGACAGAGAGGGAGTATGAATATATGGCAATAAATAACTCAGTATATTAAAGTAAAGAAGGAACAATGTTAGGTATAGAAAAATAATACTTGGGCAATAAATAATGATAAAGAAAACAGAGGTAGTATTCGCCTCACCCAAATGAAGCAGTTTTCTCTCGCGCTCTCCTCCTCCTTTATGTTCCAATTCCATCGTCTTTCCAAATAGCATCTATCAGCATCTTTCAACCGAAAAACATTAGAGAGTAGTAACATAACATTGTGATTTCAATTAGCATCAATTACAATAGTGGGATATAGTCTTTTAGCTTGTTTGTGCTTTTTGTGATTTGTGCAGTTTGGTATCTTCTGTTTATCCAAGAATGCTATCATTCCTTTGCAAAACCATCCCGGGATGACCGTCTCCAGCAAGATGCTTTTTGGTTCCATGCACGTCAAGTCGTATGACTAGGCTAGAAGTAACTCAGAGGCTGGCACTAATACGCTCACCTCCTTAGATGATAAGTTAATAGTAGTTTCATTCCCTGCCCCTCTATTTCCTTCTTTTTTAGCAATGCTCATATTGTTGAGAATTCATTAGCTGATCTATTTCTCGTCCTGACCACTCACTTCAGGGTCTCGTTTGGCAAAGATAAACAGAAACACAACCTGCACTGCTTCACAGTGCTAATCCCTTCCATTGTTCTTGACGTGATGGGACCCCCCGTATATCCACGTTGTTGGCACGGACTGCGTGTACAACAATGAGTCCCCGTTCGCAAACACAGCTAGTGAGTGTTTTCTTCCTGTCTTGACTTAGTTTATGAAGAACATCTGGATGCTTGCTTCTGGAGCTCGTTGATAAAACGTCCTCGGGTTTATGGTGTGGCCGACATGCGGTACTCCTGGCTCAAGGAGATCCCAAACAACTTTCGTTTGAATGGGTAACGATGTCACGTCGCTTCGTCACCTAGGAACCTGCATGACCATTGTTACCATCATCTGAACGACGCTCTGTCTAGTTTGTTGAAGATAACAACTGTAACCTCGAAAGCCAGGCAGTCAGTCAGTCCAACCTAGCTCTCACCAGGCTAAGAAACTGTTTTCTTTTTACCCTTATATTTGGGTGTTGAAACTATCTCATGTCGTCCATCATCTGGTTGTCTTGCGTCTAGATTTTCTTGTCGGTCTGGTGTGCGGGGGCGTGGTAGACACACTTTTAGGATGTTGTTATAATCTCTAGATTCTAATTGTTCAAAAACCATAAGTTGCACATGCGACCACAATTCTATTAGAGCATATAGGGCAATCGATGGCCTTCCCTGCCTGACAAGGAGGCAACACGGGTAGGAGAAGTCGCGTCCAATGGGTGTGTGCTGCGTGGCAAGATTGTGCGCGCACGTGCACCTTGCGCCCATGCGCTTCCATGTTGACTCCACGCGTGTCCGCCTGAGTAGGCAAAGCAAGGGAGAGACTCGAATGACAGAGAGGGAGTATGAATATATGGCAATAAATAACTTAGTATACTAAAGTAAAGAAGGAACAATGTTAGGTATAGAAAAAGAATACTTGGGCAATAAATAATGATAAAGAAAACAGAAGTAGGATTCACCTCGCCCAAATGAAGCAGTTTTCTCTCGCGCTCTCCTCCTCCTTTATGTTCCAATTCCATCGTCTTTCGAAATAGCATATCCATCATCTTTCAACCAATAAACACTAGACAGTAGTAACATAACAGTGTCATATCAGTTAGCATCAATTAGCATAGTGGGATACATACTTTTAGCTTGTTTGCGCTTTGTGTGATTTGTGTAGTTTTGTATCTTCTTCTTACCCAAGAATGCTATCATTCCTCTGCACAACCATCCCGGGATGACCGTCTTCATCAAGATGTTTTTTGGTTCCATGCACGTCAAGTCGTATGACTGGTCTAGAAGTAACTTAGAGGTTGGCACGAATATGCTCACAACCTTAGATGGTAAATTAATAGTAGTTTCATTCCCTGCCCCTCTATTTCCTTCTTTTTTAAGAAATGCTCATATCGTTGAGAATTCATCAGCTGGCCTATTTCTTGTCCTGACCACTCACATCAGGGTCTCGTTTGGCAAAGATAAACACAAACACAACCTGCACTACTTCACGGCGCTGACCCCTTGCATTGTTCTTGACGTGATAGCAACCCCATATATCCACGCTGTTGGTATGGACTGCGTGTCCTACAGCGAGTCCCCATTCGCAAACACAACAGGTGAGTGTTTTCTTCCTATCTTGACTTAGTTTATGAAGAACATCTGGATGCTTGCTTCTGCAGCTCGCTGACGAAAATATCCTCGGGTTTCAGGTGTGGCCGACGTGCGGTACTCCTGGCTCAAGGAGATCCCAAACAACTTCCGTGTGAATGGGTAACGATGTCGCGGCGCTTCATCATCTAGGAACCTGCATGACCATTGTTACCATCATCTGAACGGCGCTATGTCTAGTTTGTTGTAGATAACAGCTATAACCTGCGAAAGCCAGGCAATCAGTTAGTCCAACCTAGCTCTTATAAGGCTAGCAAAATGTTTTCTGTTTACCATTATTCTTGGGGGTTGAAACTATCCCATGTCGTCCATCATCTTGTTGTCTTGCATCTAGATTTTCTTGTCGGTCAAATGTGTGGGGGCGTGGTAGACACACTTTTAGGATCTTATTATAACCTCTAGATTCTAATTATTCAAACATCATAAGTTGCACATGCGGCCACAATTATATTAGAGTATATAGGGCAATCGATGGCCTGCCCTGCCTGACGAGGAGACAACGTGGGTTGGAGAAGCCGCGCCCGACGGGTGTGTGCTGCGTGGCAGGATTGCGCACGCACGTGGAACTTGCGCCCCTCCACTTCCATGTTGACTGCACGCGCGTCTGCCTGAACAGGCAAAGCAAGGGAGAGATCCGAATGACAGAGAGTGAGTATGAATATATGGCAATAAATAACCCAGTATATGAAAGTTAAGAAGGAATAATGTTAGGTATAGAGAAAGAATACTTGGGCAATAAATAATGATAAAGAAAACAGAGGTAGTATTCGCCTCGCCCAAATGAAGCAGTTTTCTCTCGCGCTCTCCTCCTCCTTTATGTTCCAATGCCAACGTCTTTCGAAATAGCATCTAGCATCATCTTTCAACCAATAAACACTAGAGAGTAGGAACATAGCATTGTCATTTCAATTAGCATCAATTCGCATCGTTTAGTGGGATACACACTTTTAGCTTGTTTACGCTTTGTTTGATTTGTGAAGTTTGGGATCTTCTGTTTACCAAAGAATGCTATCATTCCTCTGCACAACCATCCCGGGATGACAGTCTTCAGCAAGATGCTTTTTGGTTCCAAGCACCTCAAGTCGTATGACTGGGCTAGAAGTAACTCATAGGCTGGCAGTAATACGCTCACCACCTTAGATGGTAAGTTAATAGTAGTTTCATTACCTGCCCCTCTATTTCTTCTTTTTTTAGAAATGCTCCTATCATTGAGAATTCATTAGCTGACCTATTTCTTTTCCCGACCACTCACTTCAGGGTCTCGTTTGGTAAAGATAAACACAAACACAACCTGCACTGCTTCACGACGCTGATCAACAATTCATGCACATCAAGGAAAGCCCAATGCATAGTATAAGTAGTTTCTTGCAATTTTATCGTGTTGGAAACATAGAGAGGTGGAGATGTAGTTCCTCTCTCATAATAATTGCAAGTAGGAGCAGCAAGCACATGCATATTATATTCATCAAAAACGGTATGTGCAATGAAAAAAGGCAACCCATCAATATAATCCTTAATAAGTGCAAACTTCTCCGATATAGTGTAGTTTGGAGAATTCAAAAAGATAATAGGACTATCATGTGTCTGTGCAATAGCAACTATCTCATGTGTAACATAAGGAACTATAGCAAGTTCATCTCCATAAGCATAATTCATATTGGCATCTTGGCCACAAGCATATCAAGCATCATCAAAAAGGGATATTTCAAAAGAATCAACGGGATCATAGCAATCATCATAGCATTCATCCTTCCGTAAGCACGAAGGGAAATTAAACAATGTATGAGATAAAGATTTACTCTCATTAGAACGTGAGCACGGGTGATTAGTCCGCTCTTCCTCCTTTTGTTCTTCGCTCTCCTCCTCATCTTTTTCATCCAATGAGCTCACAATGTCATTAATTTATTCTTCCATAGACTCCTGCAAAATATTAGTCTCTTACTGGACAGCGGAGGAGTCCTTAATATATGGTTTAACATAGGCATTAGAATCATAATTATCATAACAATATTTAAATATGGCAAAAATTTCAGATTTGTAAAGAGTGGCATCATACTTTTCAATCAAAGAAGCAATTTCATAAGCACCCTTAAAAGCAACATATTCTTCAATTTGTTGAACATCATAGTAACTATAAACACTCTTAGCATACGAAGATATGATTCCATTATCACTAAACTCACATTGGTAGGGAAGGTGTTTCTTAGGGTCTTCAGAACAACAAGTAAAATCATATATTTCACATAAATTCCAAACATAGCATTGCAAATGATGAACTTGATCCAATAAAAGTTTCCCTTTTTCAGATATGCGGTGTCGAACATAACAAGCATGCTCATCTAAAGATTTGCCCTCAACTAAGCTAGTTGGGGTTTCAGCCCGAGCACATAGGGATCGGAGATGATCCAAGTAAAAAGCTTCCGAAGTGTGATAGATTTTGAGTGGTTCTTAAACCATTGGTTCAGTAGGTAACACTAATTTTTTGGGTATTTTGCATTTCCTACCCATAACTAAAGATAGAAAACAACTTAGAACAGCAAATAAAATCTAGTTAGTGATAAAGCAAACAAGCACACACGAGAATATTCACGCCACGCTATTGCTCCCCGGCAACGGCGCCAGAAAAAGGTCTTGATAACCCACGAGTGTAGGGGATCAGTTGTAGCCTCTTTCGATAAGTAAGAGTGTCGAACCCAATGAAGAGCTAAAGGTAGAACAAATATTCCCTCAAGTTCTATCGACCACCGATACAACTGTACGCACGCTTGACGTTTACTTTACCTAGAACAAGTATGAAACTAGGAGTACTTTGTAGTTTTTGTGGGATAGGTTTGCAAGAATATAAAGAGCACGTAAATAAAATCTAGGGGCTGTTTAGGTAAAGAAGCAATAAAGTTAATGTAGCGAGTGTGGAAAAGTGGTGGTAGGAGTTGCGAAATTGTCCCTAAGCAATTGACTACGTTACTAGACCGATAGCAAGTTTTATGTGGGAGAGGCCACTGCTAGCATGACATCCCTGACTTGGAATTCTATGCACTTATGATTGGAACTATTAGCAAGCATCCGCAACTACTAACGTTCATTAAGGTAAAACCCAACCATAGCATTAAGATGTATTGGTCCCCCTTCAATCCCGTATGCATCAATTTCTACGCTAGGTTGAAGCTTCTGTCACTCTTGCCCTCCAATACGTAGTCCTATCAACATACAACTAACCCTATGGTGTGATCCACACACGCGCTCATATGATGGGCACCAAAGGACAGCAACATAACCACAAGCAAATTAAACCAATCATAGCAATTCATCAATTACCGATAGGACAACGAAAATCTACTCAGACCTCATAGGATGGCAATACATCACTAGATAATAATATGAAGCATAAAGCACCATGTTCAAGTAGAGGGTACAGCGGGTTGCGGGAGAGTGGCCCGCTGTAGATAGATGGGGGAAGGTGGTGGAGATGTTGGTGAAGATGACGGAGGTGTTGGTGTAGATCGCCGTCACACGATGATGGCCCCGGCGGCGTTCCGGCGCCACCGGTAGAGAGGGGGAGAGAGCCCCCCTCCTTCTTCTTCTTCCTTGACCTTCTTCCTGTATGGGAGAAGGGTTTCCCCTCTGGTCCATGGCCTCCATGGCAGCGGAGGGGCGAGAGCCCCTCCGAGATTGGATCTGTCTCTCTGTTTCTCTCTGTTTTTGCATTCCCGAATTCTGGCCCTTCACCGTTTCATATATTCCTGGAGATCCGTAACTCCGATTGGGCTGAATTTTGGACATGACTTTTATCCGGATATTAACTTTCTTGCGGCGAAAGAAGGGGACTAACCGCCTTACGGGGTGTCCACGAGGGCCCATGGCACGCGTGCCCCCCTAGGCACGCCCCTCACCCTCGTGGACCACTCGGGCATCATCTCACGTTGATTGCACTTCCCAAAATTCACATATATTCCAAAAAATCTCCGTCCATTTTTATCCCGTTTAGACTCCGTTTGATATGGATATTCTGTGAAACAAATAACATCCAACAAACAGGAACTGGCACTGGGCACTGGATCAATATGTTAGTCACAAAAATAGTATAAAAAGTTGCCAAAAGTATATGAAAGTTGTAGAATATTGGCATGGAACAATAAAAAATTATATATACGACGGAGACGTATCACCCGTGCTACCGTTCCCTTGAATTTTCACATGTTCCTAGAGAAAGCTAAGTTGAAAGATGATGGTAGAAACTACACGGATTGGGTCCGTAACTTGAGGATTATCCTCATGCTGCACAGAAGAATTACGTCCTTGATGCACCGCTAGGTGAAAGGCCTATTGCAGGAGAAACTGCTGATTTTATGAACGTCTGGCAAGATCGATCTGATGACTACTCGATAGTTCAGTGTGCCATGCTTTATGGCTTAGAATAGGGACATCAAAGACATTTTGAATGTCATGGAGCATATGAGATGTTCCAGGAGTTGAATTTAATATTTCAAGCAAATGCCCGAGTTGAGAGATATGAAGTCTCCAACAAGTTCTATAGCTGCACGATGGAGGAGAACAGTTCTGTCAGTGAACACATACTCAGAATGTCTGGGTACCATAACCAGTTGATTGAGCTGGGAGTTAATCTTTCGGATGAAAGTGTTATTGACAGAGTTCTTCAATATCTACCACCAAGCTATAAAGGCTTCATGACGAACTATAATATGCAAGGGATTGAGAAGACAATTCCCGAGCTCTTCGCAATGCTCAAAGTTGTGGAGGTAGAAATCAAAAGGAGCATCAAGTGTTGATGGTTAACAAGACTACTAGTTACAAGAAAAAGGGCAAGGGTAAGAAGGGGAACTTCAATAAGAATAGCAAGCAAGTTGTTGCTCCCGGGAAGAAACCCAAGTCTGGAGCCAAGCCTAAAATTGAGTGCTTCTACTGCAAAGGGACTGGTCACTGGAAGCGGAACTGCCCCAAGTATTTGGCGGATAAGAAGGATGGCAAAGCGATTCGTCGTCCAGGATCTGCATGCCTGATCCAACAACCATGATTACCATCTGAATGATGCTTCGTCTAGCCTATTGCTGCAGATGACTACAAATCTAACCTCCAAAAGGCAATCTGCTAGTCAGTAAGTCATTCCAACCTAGCTAGCTCTCACCAGACTAGCAAACTCTTCTTTTTTTCCCTTATTTGTCGTGGTTGAAACTATCACCTATGGCCCATCATCTACTTGTCGTGCATCGCGATTTTCTAGCCAGTCTTGGGTGTGGGGGCATGGTCTCTCTTTCTTGTTTCCCTATTGCACTGTTTGTGCAGCAAGAGTGTTTTTGATAGCGCCATGCATGTACCCAATCAACCCAGACCGCTTCTGAAATCCTAGAGTGACATTTTTTCTGAGGTTGGTTTCAGTGTCTACCGTTTTGCTTCTTCGGGCATCATCTTCTTAGTTGTCTCATTGTAGTGCCTCTTTTTGGAGGTAAAATATTTGTTTTTGTCATGTTGTTTCTAGCTGGGTAGCGGAAGGAACAGAAATATTGTCCACTCCTGGATTCTAGGTAGGTCTTGTATGATCTGTATATCACACCTGGAGTAACACAAATTCGTGTGTCTTTCCAAAAACATAGTTCATCATCGTCTTTGAACCAATAGACTCTAGAAAGCAGTAACACAACATTGTATTTTGAAATGGCATCATTTGGTGGTCTACACACTTTTAGAATGTTATTAGAATCCCTATTCTAATTGTTCAAAAAACATATATGAAAGTAAAGAAGGAACAATGTTTGGGATGGAAAAAGAATACTTGAGCAATAAATAATGAAAAAGAAACCAGAGGTAGTATTCGCCTCGCCCACAGGAAGCAGTTTTCTATCACGCTCTCCTCCTTCTTTGTCTTACAATTCCATTGTATTTCCGAATAGCATCTAGCATCATCTTTGAACCAATAGACTCTAGAGAGTAGTAACAAAACATTGTCATTTCAATTAGCATCATTTAGTGGGATACACACTTTGAACTTGTTATTAGAATCTCTAGATTGTGTTGTTTCAAGAACAAGGTAGACATGTGGCCTCATTTCTATTTAGAGCGTGAAGAAAGTCAATTTTGGATAAATAAATTAGATAATTCTATCAAAACGAGGCTAAATATCCTCACAAATGTGCATGCCATGGTAATGGTTGTTATAACCATCAATACCTAAATTGGGATCGACCTACCTTTTTTGATGGGTCGTTGGTGTCGACATCCCTGCCACACGAAAAAACATATGATCTAGGCACGATGTCCTCTTTTAATTCTCTCCAGCTAGCGGCAGAGCGTTAAAGTGGTGGCCAAGGGTTGTCTCCAGTGTGGCAGGTTTTTAGGTGAAGTGTATAAGGATCACGCGGCGATTCGTCGTCTAGGACGTGCATGTGTGATCAAACAACCATTGTTACCATGTGAACGGCGCTTCATCCAGCTTATTTTTGTAGATAACAACAATTGTAACCTCCGAAAGGCAGGTAGCTAGCCAGTAAGTCAATCCAACCAAGCTAGCCCTCACCAGACTAGCAAACTCATTTGTTTTCCCTTATTCATGGTGGTTTAAACTATCAACTATGGTCCATCATCTACTTGTCATGCAACGCAATTTTCTAGCCGGTATTGGGTGTGGAGGCATGGTCTGTAACATCCCAAATTTTCAATTTAGAAAGTTTTACAATTATTAGCTAAGCGTCTATGCATTTTTTTTATTGAGTGTCATTTGGAAATTTCAGAGGCATTTGAGTTTTATCTGACTTTGAATTCAACTTGGCATCTGAAATTTATTTCAAAAATCCCTGACAAGCACTTGTTCAAAAGTGTGAGAGGAGCTAACATGACACTCCAAAAAGTCAGAAGAAAACAATGCCGAAAGTTTTGAATTCAAATTTGAGTTTCTTTTGAATTTTTTAGAAAAATGTTTTTCTTATAAAGTTTTTATTTAGCCTCTGAAAAATAGTTCATCATGTAGGATTTATTTTTCTGATTTTTTAGATATATATATGTCCTATATAAAAATATTTTTATTTTCTATCTCTATTTTTTTTCTCGCTGTCTAAAAAAACAGCCCAGCAGCAGCGCCAGGCTACAGCAGCGCAAGCAAGAAGCCGAGCCCTCGCTCGTACGTGACCCTCTCCCTTTCTCTCTTTGACTTCTCTCTCCCTCTAGCGCTTGGGCCCCACCCCACCTCTTCTTCTTCCTCTGAAGAACTTACAAACAGAAACGTACACGTACAATTGCTCCCGACGTTGCTTCGTTTCTAATTCATAAAATCAAGTCTCCAGTCCGTTTCACGTCCAAGTAAGATGTCCTATAAATAGCCATGACCCTCCTCGACCAATTCAGACGAAAATCCCTCGCCAAGTCCACCCCTACAACACGTACTCGACGTTCCAATCTCGCAGCAGAAGCTCCAGTTCATCGTCAGTTTCCGACGCCGGTGAGCCATCCCGAGCCCTATCCTTTTGGGTTCCGACTTCTCTTGATCCCTATCATTGTTTTGACAAGATTTTGTGATCTCTCTCCATCTACATCCACTGCACCAACCTCCTTGTCTTCACCAGAGCACCCGGAGCACCAAGTTTCTCCGCTTCGTTCCGTCGCCGTTTGTCACCTCCGATCTTCACTGACTCCACCATCAGACGAGCCACTCTCCACCACATCTCCTAGACACCTCTGCCGCCGCCCACGACCGCCGGAGCCGCCACCACCGTCACGCCCGAGCTGCCCCAGCTCACGTACTTCTATGTACGTGAACGAACTTGTGTTCGTTAGTTCAGTAAACAAAAAAACACTGATTTGTTAGATCGGTTTTCTTCAGTTGATCGAACCGGCCTTCGGTTCTGTTTTTCTTTTTCTTTTAGCCGCAGCAAACACCTCAGCCACTCAGAGATCGCCACATGGCATCTGGTTGAATTCCTTTTCTTCTCTTTTTCCAGTAATTTTTTCAATCTCAGATCCTATACTAATTCTTATTTCTAGTATATCTTTTAACATATAGATCCGATTTAGTTGATTATTTTTCCTACGGTTTCGTAGAAATATCCTCTATCCAAAGAACCAAACGAAATATATTTTTTGAAAATTTTAAAATTTGAATTCAAGCAGATCTGAATTCAAACTTTGTTAGGCCATAACTTGAGTTTCGTAACTCCGTTTTGGGTGATTCTTTTTGCTAATCGAAGCTTGTGACATGTACCTTCTGTTAAAATCAAAACCATTTATTTTTGTTGCTGTAAAAATTACATTCTGTACAGAAACATTATTTTGGTGTTTTTGGAGTTTTTCGAAGTCTTTTATTTGTTTCCTTTTTGGATCCTTGCTTGTATGCTTATGTATGTTATTGCTTGCTTACGCTAGATCATCCGGAGTGTGAAGCTTGCTACTACGAATCTTTAGAGTTCAACGAACGTCAACAAGGCAAGTTCACACTTTGATCATAAGTTTAAATACCCAGTTTTTACTATACATTAGTTTCACCCTCAAAGATTGCATGAGTAGGATTGGGAACATGTGATTATGCTATGTAGTTTATGTGGTAGGATCCTATGACCTTTTATCACCCCGGTAAATATTCGTTATGTCATATATTGCTTAGCCATGCTCGTAGACGGGGATTGGTATGTGTGATACATGCAAGTTGCGAGAGATAATAATTTATCGGGACAACATAAGGTGGCAACTTTAATACACATCTGGGTGGATTGTTTGGGGCACCTGGAGAAACCAGTGCTTGCCCAAGGGGAATCCCGGAGTACCCGTGTGATTACCCTAGGTCCGCCACCCAGGCTCAAAGGGATCATAAGATATTTCATGCCTAGAAACTTCCGTGTGCAGCCACAAGCCATTATGGGCTCTGGCATAGTTGAGTAAGTTGTGTGACCTCTTTCCGTGGTAGACTAGCTGATGTAGGGGAAAGTAGGTATACCGGTCTACCCAGGGTTTGGAGGAAATACTTCAGAAAGACTATGTCTCGATCTTCCGATCATGGAGGTGGTCGAGTCTTGTGGGGAAAAGTGCGCAAACCTCTGCAGAGTGTACAAACTAATCATGATTAGCCGTGTCCCCGGTTATGGACAACTTGAGTATCTAGAAGTGAATTATTGGTTGATCTCATCACTCTTCTTAATGAAATTATTGGGTTACTAATAACTTGGGAATTTTGGGATTGAGTTGGAGGAACCTTCTCAATAATGGCATTTTTAACTTAGTAGTAAATAAAAAATTATTCCTTTGTTGTGGGGAAAAATTGGCTTTATGCAAAAATTAAACTTAGAGCCTCCACCAGCTAAATTTGCATATAGAGATAGTATTTTTCATTATTATTATTCTATGGTGTGACATTGCCAGCATATTCCATGTGCTAACCTACACGGCTGCAACGTCTCATGTTGCAGAGTTTTCCGACGAGGATTAAAGGTGCGATAGGTCGTTGTTCTGCACTCAGTTTGCCGTGAAGTTGGATGGACTCATTTACCTTCGATGCTTCCGCAGTTATTTTTATCTAGATGACCTTTGGCCATATTATAGTAATAAATACTCTTTTGAGGACCTCGATGTAATAAAGTGTGTGATTGAACTCTGTTATAATTCATCGAGTACTGTGTGTGTCAGCATACCGATCCAGGGATGACACTTAAGCACAGAGACTTCGATCCATTTGGGTCGGGTCGCTACAAGATGGTATCAGAGCACACGCTGACTGTAGGATGCGACCACTAGGAAATGGAAAACCATAGGAAGAAAACTCTATTTTATGTCTACCTTATATATCCGTTGGTCTGTACTCTTCTTTATTCATTTTATCTCTTCTCTACTTCAATTCAATAGTTGTTGAACCCCATGACCAAGTTGCTCAGCTGATGAGACCAAGACCCATGAAGACATCATTGACGAAGAAGAAGAAGCTAGAGTTGACTTTGATTTGAGAAGATTTAGTTCAGACCACCACAACCAAATGGAGTCCAACGAATGATTGCGGTAGTATGAAGAGATCATATCTCTTGTGGATATGACCTTACCTGTAGGTTTTGCTTGTGTGGTGTCATTTGTGTGAATTGCTTGATTTGAAGTTTTATTGCTATCATAAGCATATGGGTAGTGATTTCTCTCATTAGGCCCTTATTCTATTCTAATTTCTCATCCACTCTAAACCGAACAGATGCCTCCGAGACGTCACCCGGAATTTCCGTCGGAACTTACCCAGTTGATCCAGAACCAGAATGCCCTCATGCAGCTACTCATCCAGAATCAGAACCAGAACAACAACAACAACCCACCGCCGCCACCCCCGGTCGACAACCTTACCCGTTTCCTGAGGTTGAACCCACCAGTGTTCTCTAGCAGCATGGAGCCGATTGTTGCAGATGATTGGCTTCGCAAGATCGGAAGGGAGCTGACCACCGCAGGATGTACTGACGCTGAGAAGGTGCGCTTTGCCGCACATCAACTGGATGGACCAGCAGCTTCGTGGTGGGAGAATTACACCACCACATTCCCCATAGCAAATGTGACTTGGGATCAGTTCCAGCAGGCGTTTCGTACCGCACATGTTTCAGCCGGAGCTATGAGTCTGAAGAAGCGTGATTTCCGTAACTTACGCCAGGGTAATCGTTCTGTTGGTGATTATGTGGAGGAATTCAGCAAGTTATCCAGGTATGCTCCCGGAGATGTGGCTGATGATGCCGCTAAGCAGAAGAAATTTCCGGAGGGACTAAATGATGATCTGGGACTTCAGTTGACCGTGGCTACCTTTAACAATTATCAAGAGTTGGTTGACAAGGCTCTCATTCTAGAAGGCAAGCAGCAGCAGGTGGAAAACCGCAATAGGAAGTACTGACAGGGAAAGTATAACTCTGGAGTTCAGCAGAAGCCCCGTTATACCCCGTACTCGAGAAATAATGGATCAGGATCTGGCAAGTATGGTGGACACACTCACCATAACCATGGAGGACATTCACATCATGGAGGGAATGGACACAACCGTAATGGCCATAGGAATGGCAAAGGAAACGGAGGAAACAACAATCAGCATCACTCCAACCCCGCTACACCGGCAAAGAAGGATCTGAGCCACATTACCTGTTTCAAGTGCGGAAAGACCGGACACTAAGCCACCGAATGTCCCGAGGCGAAGAATGGGAATGGCAATGGAAGCTCTGGAAAGAAGCCAAATCCTTTTACCAGAGGTCAGGTGAACCATGTCAATGTGGAGGAAGTTTATGACCAGCCTGACGCCGTTGTTGGTAAGTTCTTGATTAATTCATTTACATCCCTTGTTCTTTTTGACACTGGTGCATCGCATTCATTCATATCAAGGGGGTTTGTGGATAAGTTTAAGTTGCCGACCGTAGCCCTTAAAACACCAATGTTAGTGAGTTCCCAAGGAGCAGAGAACATGGCTAGTCGGGGATGTTTTCAGTTGCCATTGACCATAGGGAGACACGTTTTCCCCACAGACCTCATCATCCTAGAATCACAAGGATTGGACGTAATTCTAGGCATGGACTGGCTATCCAAGTATGAAGGGAATATTGATTGTGCCAGTAAGTAGATTCTTCTCACCACCCCAGAGGGGAAACGGATCAAGTATGTGTCGAGGCATACGCCAAGGAGGACTCAAGTGAATTCTCTTTCGGGAGTTGTTCAGGAAGAAGTACCAGTTGTGAAGGATTATCCCGATGTTTTTCCGGAGGAACTACTAGGCATGCCACCGGACCGGAACATAGAGTTTTTTATTGAATTGTTACCAGGCACTGGACCAATATCCAAGAGACCGTATCGGATGCCCGCAAATGATCTGGAGGAAATTAAGAAGCAGATTAAGGAATTATTGGAGAAAGGTTATATTCGACCGAGTTCATCACCTTGGGGAGCCCCAGTGCTTCTAGTTGAGAAGAAGGATGGATCCTTGAGAATGGTTGTGGATTACCGTGCGTTGAATGAGGTGACGATCAAGAACAAGTACCCTCTTCCGATGATCAATGATTTGTTTGACCAGCTACAAGGAGCAAAAGTTTTCTCAAAGATCGATCTTCGATCTGGATATCACCAGCTGAAGATTCGAGAACAGGATATACCCAAGACAGCCTTTACCACGAGATATGGGCTTTATGAGTATACGGTCATGTCTTCTGGTTTGACTAATGCCCCTGCCTATTTTATGAGTATGATGAATAAGGTATTCATGGAGTTCTTGGATAAGTTTGTTGTGGTATTCATTGATGACATATTGATTTACTCGAAGAATGAAGAAGAACACAAGGAACATTTGCGCTTGGTTCTTGAGAAGCTCAGGGAACATCAGTTATATGCAAAGTTCAGCAAGTGTGAATTCTGGTTGAAGGAAGTTGGATTTCTCGGACATGTTATATCAGGGGAAGGAATAGCAGTGGATCCTTCGAAAGTTGAAGCCGTCGCTGAATGGAAGGCACCCACCTCAGTCGAAGAGATTCGCAGTTTCCTTGGACTTGCAGGATATTACCGAAGATTTATTGAGAATTTCTCCTAGATCGCGAAGCCCATGATAGAGTTATTGAAGAAAGACACCAAGTTTAATTGGACCGAGGAATGTGAGGCCAGTTTTCAGGAGTTGAAGAAACGTTTGGTCACAGCCCCAGTGCTAATTCTTCCGAATATACACAAGGATTTTCAGGTATATTGCGACGCTTCTCGTCAGGGACTTGGAGGTGTTCTTATGCAAGAAGGAAGAGTTGTTTCATATGCCTCACGTCAGCTTCGAACTCATGAACGGAATTATGCCACGCATGATTTGGAGTTAGCAGCCGTAGTGCATGCGCTCAAGACCTGGAGGCATTTTCTTATTGGAAATCATTGTGATGTTTACACGGATCACAAGAGTTTGAAATACATCTTCACGCAGAAGGAGTTGAACCTCAGGCAGAGAAGATGGTTGGAGCTCATAAAAGATTATGACATGAAATTGTACTATCACCCAGGAAAGGCAAATGTTGTGGCAGATGCATTGAGCCGCAAGAGTTATGTCAATACCCTCACAGCAGGAGGATTACCTCAAGAGTTAATTGATGATCTCAGAGATCTCCGATTGAAGATAGTACCACGAGGTTTTGTTACCGCAATGGAAATTCAATCCACCTTGTTGGGAAACATCCGAGAAGCCCAGAAGTTAGACAAAGGTATTGCAGAAATAAAGGAAATGATGAACCAAGGAAAGGCAGAAGGATTTCGTGAGGATGAACACGGAACCTTATGGTTTGAGCAGCGTATTTATGTGCCAAATGACACAGAGATCAGGAAGTTGATTCTTCAGGAGGCTCATGATTCGCCTTACTCGATACACCCAGGCAACACCAAGATGTATTTGGACTTGAAGGAAAGTTTCTGGTGGACAGGTATGAAAAAGGATATTGCCGAGTATGTCGCAGTATGTGACGTATGTCAAATGGTTAAGGCAGAGCACCAGAAACCAGCAGGATTACTTCAACCTTTGCCGATACCCGATTGGAAGTGGGACAAGCTTGGCATGGACTTCATTACAGGATTACCCAGGACCCGATCAGGCTATGATTCTATTTGGGTAGTAGTTGATCGCTTGACCAAGGTAGCTCACTTCATCCTCGTGAAAACCACATATACAAGTGCTAAATTGGCCAAGATATACATGACCAGGATCGTATGTCTGCATGGAGTTTTGAGGACCATCGTATCAGATAGAGGAACACAATTTACCTCAAAGTTTTGGCATCAGTTACACGAAACTTTGGGTACCAGGCTAGAGTTCAGTACAGCCTTTCATCCGTAGACAGATGGGCAGACCGAGAGAGTCAATCAGATTCTGGAGGACATGTTGAGAGCTTGTGCGCTAGATTATGGATCTAGTTGGGATGATAATTTGCCATACGCAAAATTCTCATATAACAACAGCTATCAAGCTAGTTTGAAGATGGCCCCTTTCGAAGCTTTGTACGGAAGGAGGTGTAGGACACCATTGATGTGGAATGGAGTTGGAGACCGTAAATTATTTGGTCCTGACCTTATCAGATATTCGGAGGAGAAAGTCAAGTTGATCCGTGACAGACTCAAGGTAGCCCAATCCAGACAGAAGAGTTATGATGATGCTAAACGCAAGGAAGTAACCTACGAAGTCGGAGATAAAGCATACCTTCGTGTGTCTCCACTTCGAGGAGTTAAACGGTTTGGAGTTAAAGGAAAACTAGCACCATGATTTGTGAGGCCATATAGAATTTTGGAACGCAGAGGAGAAGTTACATATCAGCTGGAGTTACCCGAAGCCTTGTCTGCAGTTCATAATGTGTTTCATGTTTCCTAGTTGAAGAAGTGCCATGCAGAGATGGCCGATATTCCTTTGAGAGATACAGTGCCACTGGAGGCCATACAGTTGGAGAGTGATCTCACTTATGAGGAGAAGCCTGTCAAGATTATCGAGTTTGCCAACAGAGTTACCCGTAGCAAGGTCATCAAGTTTTGCAAGGTTCAGTGGAGTCATCATACCGAGGAAGAAGCCACCTAGGAACGCGAAGAAGATCTTCGAAAGGATCACCCACACCTTTTTGCTAGCCAACCCGAATCTCGAGGGTGAGATTCATCTTAAGGGGGGTAGGTTTGTAACATCCCAAATTTTCAATTTGGAATGTTTTACAATTATTAGCTAAGCATCTATGCATTTTTTATTGAGTGTCATTTGGAAATTTCAGAGGCATTTGAGTTTTATCTGACTTTGGATTCAACATGGCATCTGAAATTTATTTCAAAAATCCCTAACAAGCACTTGTTCAAAAGTGTGAGAGGAGCTACCATGACACTCCAAAAAGTCATAAGAAAACAATGCCGAAAGTTTTGAATTCAAATTTGAGTTTCTTTTGAAATTTTTAGAAAAATGTTTTTTATAAAGTTTTTATTTAGCCTCTGAAAAATAGTTCATCATGTAGGTTTTATTTTTCTGATTTATATATATATATATATATATATATATATATATATATATATATATATATATATATATATATATATGTCCTATATAAAAATATTTTTATTTTCTATTTTTATTTTTTTTCTCGCTGTCTAAAAAAAAGCCCAGCAGCAGCGCCAGGCTACAGCAGCGCAAGCAAGAAGCCGAGCGCTCGCTCGTACGTGACCCTCTCCCTTTCTCTCTTTGACTTCTCTCTCCCTCTAGCGCTTGGGCCGCACCCCACCTCTTCTTCTTCCTCTCACGAACGGACAAACAGAAACATACAAGTACAATTGCTCCCGACGTTGCTTCGTTTCCAATTCATGGAAATCAATTCTCCAGTCCGTTTCACGTCCAAGTAAGATGTCCTATAAATAGCCATGACCCTCCTCGACCGATTCAGACGAAAATCCCTCGCCAAGTCCACCCCTACAACACGTACTCGACGTTCCAATCTCGCAGCAGAAGCTCCAGTTCATCGCCAGTTTCCGACGCCGGTGAGCCATCCCGAGCCCTATCCTTTTGGGTTCCGACTTCTCTTGATCCCTATCATCGTTTTGACAAGATTTTGTGATCTCTCTCCATCTACAGCCACTGCACCAACCTCCTTGTCTTCACCAGAGCACCCGGAGCACCAAGTTTCTTCGCTTCGTTCCGTCGCCGTTCGTCGCCTCCGATCTTCACTGACTCCACCACCGGACGAGCCACTCTCCACCACATCTCCTAGACACCTCTGCCGCCGCCCACGACCGCCGGAGCCGCCGCCACCGTCACGCCCGACCTGCCCCAGCTCACGTACTTCTCTGTACGTGAACGAACTTGTGTTAGTTAGTTCAGTAAACAAAAAAAACCGTTTTGTTAGATCGGTTTTCTTCAGTTGATCGAACCGGCCTTCGGTTCTGTTTTTTTTATCTTTTAGCCGCAGCAAACACCTCAGCCACTCAGAGATCGCCACATGGCATCTGGTTGAATTCCTTTTCTTCTCTTTTTCCAGTAATTTTTTCAATCTCAGATCCTATACTAATTCTTATTTCTAGTATATCTTTTAATATATAGATCCGATTTAGTTGATTCTTTTTCCTACGGTTTCATAGAAATATCCTCTATCCAGAGAACCAAACGAAATATATTTTTTGAAAATTTTAAAATTTGAATTCAAACAGATCTGAATTAAAATTTGGTTAGGCCATAACTTGAGTTTCGTAACTCCATTTTCGGTGATTCTTTTTGCTAATCGAAGCTTGTGACATGTACCTTCTGTTAAAACCAAAACCATTTATTTTTGTTGCTGTAAAAATTACATTCTGTACAGAAACATTATTTTGGTGTTTTTGGAGTTTTTCGAAGTCTTTTATTTGTTTCCTTTTTGGATCCTTGCATGTATGCTTATGTATGTTATTGCTTGCTTACGCTAGATCATCCGGAGTGCGAAGCTTGCTACGACGAATCTTTAGAGTTCAACGAACGTCAACAAGGCAAGTTCACACTTTGATCATAAGTTTAAATACCCAGTTTTTACTATGCATTAGTTTCACCCTCAAAGATTGCATGAGTAGGATTGGGAACATGTGATTATGCTATGTAGTTTATGTGGTAGGAACCTATGACCTTTTATCACCCCGGGAAATATTCGTTATGTCATATATTGCTTAGCCATTCTCGTAGACGGGGATTGGTATGTGTGATACATGCAAGTTGTGAGAGATAATAATTTATCGGGACAACATAAGGTGGCAACTTTAATACACATCTGGGTGGATTGTTTGGGGCACCTGGAGAAACTAGTGCTTGCCCAAGGGGAATCCCGGAGTACCCGTGTGATTACCCTAGGTCCGCCACCCAGGCTCAAAGGGTTCATAAGATATTTCATGCCTAGAAACTTCCGTGTGTAGCCACAAGCCATTATGGGCTCTGGCATAGTTGAGTAAGTTGTGTGACCTCTTTCCGTGGTAGACTAGCTGATGTAGGGGAAAGTAGGTGTACCGGTCTACCCAGGGTTTGGAGGAAATACTTCAGAAAGACTATGTCTCGATCTTCCGATCATGGAGGTCGTCGAGTCTTGTGGGGAAAAGTGCGCAAACCTCTGCAGAGTGTACAAACTAATCATGATTAGCCGTGTCCCCAGTTATGGACAACTTGAGTATCTAGAAGTGAATTATTGGTTGATCTCATCACTCTTCTTAATGAAATTATTGGGTTACTAATAACTTGGGAATTTGGGGATTGAGTTGGAGGAACCTTCTCAATAATTGCATTTTTAACTTAGTAGTAAATAAAAAATTATTCCTTTGTTGTAGGGTAAAATTGGCTTTATGCAAAAATAAAACTTAGAGCCTCCACCAGCTAAATTTGCATATAGAGATAGTATTTTTCATTATTATTATTCTATGGTGTGACATTGCCAGCATATTCCATATGCTGACCTACACGGCTGCAACGTCTCATGTTGCACAGTTTTCCGACGAGGATTAAAGGTTCGATAGGTCGTTGTTCTGCACTCAGTTTGCCGTGGAGTTGGATGGACTCATTTACCTTCGATGCTTCTGCAGTTATTTTTATCTAGATGGCCTTTGGCCATATTATAGTAATAAATACTCTTTTGAACTCTGTGTGTGTCAGCATACCGATCCAGGGATGACACTTAAGCACAGAGACTTCGATCCATTTGGGTCGGGTCGCTACATGGTCTCTCTTTCTTGTTTCCCTATTGCGCTCTTTGTGTGGTACGCGTGTTTTTGATAGTGACCATGCATGTACCCAATCAACCCAGAGCGTTGTTGAACTCGTAGGGTGACGAATTTTTTTCTTTCTGAGGTTGGTTTGAGTGTCAACCCTTTTACTTCTTTGGGCATCATCTTCTTAGTTGTCTCATTGTAGTGCTTGTTTTTGGAGGCAAAAAATTTGTTTTGTCATGTTGTTTATAGCTGGGCAGCGCAAGGAACAGAAATATTTTCCACTAAGGTCTTACAGTCTCTCTAAGGTATGTAGGTCTTGTCTGCATGGACACCCAGAGTAACACAACTACGCGTGTCTTTCCAATAACAAAGTTCATCATCGCCTTTGAACAAATAGACTCTAGAAAGTAGTAACACAACATTGTATTTTGAAAGCCATCATTTGATGGTACACACACTTCTATCATGTTATTAAAATTTCTAGATTCTAATTGTTCAAAAAACATAAGTAGTACATGCAGCCACATTTCTATTGGAGCTTACAGGGCAATAGATGCACTACCCTTCCTAACGAGCAGGTAATGCCCGTAGGAGAAGCGGCGTCTGATGGGTGTGTGCTGTGTGGCAAGATTGCGCGCCCACATGGACCTTGCGCCCTTCGGTTCCACACGTTGACCGCACGTGTGTCCGCATGAGTAGGCAAAGCAAGGGAGAGACCCGAATGACGGAGAGGGAGTATGAATATATGGCAATAAATAATTCAATAGATGAAAGTAAAGAAGGAGCAATGTTAGGTATAGAAAAAGAATACTTCGTCAATAAATAATGATAACAAAAACAGAGGTAGTATTCGCTTTGCCCACATGAAGCAGTTTTCTCTCGCGCTATCCTCCTCCGTTGTGTTCCAATTCCATAGTCTTTCCAAATAGCATCTAGGATCATCTTTGAACCAATAGACTCTAGAGAGTAGTAACATAACATTGTCATTTCAATTAGCATCAATTAGAATCATTTAGTGGGATACACACTTTTAGCTTGTTTACACTTTGTGTGCTATATGCTGTTTGGTATCTTCTGTTTAGCTAAGCATGTTGTCATTCCTCTGCACAACCATCCCAGGATGACTGTCTTCAGCAAGATGCTTTTTGGTTCAATGCTCCTCAAGTCGTATAACTGGGCTAGAAGTAACTCAGAGGCTGGCACTAATACGCTCACCACCTCATATGGTAAGTTAATAGTAGTTTCATTCCCTGCCCCTCTATTTCCTTATTTTTATAGCAATGCTCCTATCGTTGAGAATTCATTAGCTGACCTATTTCTTGTCCTGACCACTCACTTTAGGGTCTCGTTTGGCAAAGATAAACACAAACACAACCTACAGTACTTCACGGTGATGACCCATTGCATTGTTCTCATGTGATGGGACCCCCGTATATCCACGCTGTCGGTAAGGACTGCGTGTACTACAGCGAGTCCCCGTTCGCAAGCACGGCTGGTAAGTGTTTTCTTCCAGTCTTGACTTAGTTTATGAAGAACATCTGGATGCTTGGTTCTGCTGCTCGCTGGCGAAAACGTCCTTGGGTCTCAGGTGTGGCCGACTTGCGGTACTCCTGGCTCAAGGAGATCCCAAACAACTTCCGTATGAATGGCATAACGATGTCGCGGCGCTTCGTCATCTAGGAACCTGCATGACCATTGTTACCATCATCTGAACGAAGTTCTGTCTAGTTTGTTGTAGATAACGGTTGTAACCTGCGAAAGGCAGGCAGTCAGTCAGTCCAACCTAGCTCTATCCATGCTAGCAAACTATTTTCTTTTTACCCTTATTCTTGGGGGTTGAAACTATCTCATGTCGTCCATCATCTTGTTGTCTTGCGTTGAGATTTTCTTGTCGGTCTGGTGTGCGGGGGTGTGGTAGACACCCTTTTAGGATGTTATTGTAATATCTAGATTCTAATTGTTCAAAAAGCATAAGTTGCACATGCGACCACAATTCTATTAGAGCATATAGGGCAATCGATGGCATGCATGCCTGACGAGGAGGCCATGCGGGTAGGAGAAGCCGCGTCCGATGGATGTGTGCTGCGTGGCAGGATTGCGCGCGCACGTGGACCTTGCGCCCCTCCGCTTCCACATTGACTCCACGCGTGTCCGCCTGAGTAGGCAAAGAAAGGGAAAGACCCGAATGACAGAGAGGGAGTATGAATATATGGCAATAAATAACTCAGTATATTAAAGTAAAGAAGGAACAATGTTAGGTATAGAAAAATAATACTTGGGCAATAAATAATGATAAAGAAAACAGAGGTAGTATTCGCCTCACCCAAATGAAGCAGTTTTCTCTCGCGCTCTCCTCCTCCTTTATGTTCCAATTCCATCGTCTTTCCAAATAGCATCTAGCAGCATCTTTCAACCGAAAAACACTAGAGAGTAGTAACATAACATTGTCATTTCAATTAGCATCAATTACAATAGTGGGATATAGTCTTTTAGCTTGTTTGTGCTTTTTGTGATTTGTGCAGTTTGGTATCTTCTGTTTATCCAAGAATGCTATCATTCCTTTGCAAAACCATCCCGGGATGACCGTCTCCAGCAAGATGCTTTTTGGTTCCATGCACGTCAAGTCGTATGACTAGGCTAGAAGTAACTCAGAGGCTGGCACTAATACGCTCACCTCCTTAGATGATAAGTTAATAGTAGTTTCATTCCCTGCCCCTCTATTTCCTTCTTTTTTAGCAATGCTCATATTGTTGAGAATTCATTAGCTGATCTATTTCTCGTCCTGACCACTCACTTCAGGGTCTCGTTTGGCAAAGATAAACAGAAACACAACCTGCACTGCTTCACAGTGCTAATCCCTTCCATTGTTCTTGACGTGATGGGACCCCCGTATATCCACGTTGTTGGCACGGACTGCGTGTACAATAATGAGTCCCCGTTCGCAAACACAGCTAGTGAGTGTTTTCTTCCTATCTTGACTTAGTTTATGAAGAACATCTGGATGCTTGCTTCTGGAGCTCGTTGATGAAAACGTCCTCGGGTTTACGGTGTGGCCGACATGCGGTACTCCTGGCTCAAGGAGATCCCAAACAACTTTCGTTTGAATGGGTAACGATGTCACGTCGCTTCGTCACCTAGGAACCTGCATGACCATTGTTACCATCATCTGAACGACGCTCTGTCTAGTTTGTTGAAGATAACAACTGTAACCTCGAAAGCCAGGCAGTCAGTCAGTCCAACCTAGCTCTCACCAGGCTAAGAAACTGTTTTCTTTTTACCCTTATATTTGGGTGTTGAAACTATCTCATGTCGTCCATCATCTGGTTGTCTTGCGTCTAGATTTTCTTGTCGGTCTGGTGTGCGGGGGCGTGGTAGACACACTTTTAGGATGTTGTTATAATCTCTAGATTCTAATTGTTCAAAAACCATAAGTTGCACATGCGACCACAATTCTATTAGAGCATATAGGGCAATCGATGGCCTGCCCTGCCTGACAAGGAGGCAACACGGGTAGGAGAAGCCGCGTCCAACGGGTGTGTGCTGCGTGGCAAGATTGCGCGCGCACGTGCACCTTGCGCCCATGCGCTTCCATGTTGACTCCACGCGTGTCCGCCTGAGTAGGCAAAGCAAGGGAGAGACCCGAATGACAGAGAGGGAGTATGAATATATGGCAATAAATAACTTAGTATACTAAAGTAAAGAAGGAACAATGTTAGGTATAGAAAAAGAATACTTGGGCAATAAATAATGATAAAGAAAACAGAAGTAGGATTCGCCTCGCCCAAATGAAGCAGTTTTCTCTCGCGCTCTCCTCCTCCTTTATGTTCCAATTCCATCGTCTTTCGAAATAGCATATCCATCATCTTTCAACCAATAAACACTAGACAGTAGTAACATAACAGTGTCATATCAGTTAGCATCAATTAGCATAGTGGGATACATACTTTTAGCTTGTTTGCGCTTTGTGTGATTTGTGTAGTTTTGTATCTTCTTCTTACCCAAGAATGCTATCATTCCTCTGCACAACCATCCCGGGATGACCGTCTTCATCAAGATGTTTTTTGGTTCCATGCACGTCAAGTCGTATGAGTGGTCTAGAAGTAACTTAGAGGTTGGCACGAATACGCTCACAACCTTAGATGGTAAATTAATAGTAGTTTCATTCCCTGCCCCTCTATTTCCTTCTTTTTTAAGAAATGCTCATATCGTTGAGAATTCATCAGCTGGCCTATTTCTTGTCCTGACCACTCACATCAGGGTCTCGTTTGGCAAAGATAAACACAAACACAACCTGCACTACTTCACGGCGCTGACCCCTTGCATTGTTCTTGACGTGATAGCAACCCCATATATCCACGCTGTTGGTATGGACTGCGTGTCCTACAGCGAGTCCCCATTCGCAAACACAACAGGTGAGTGTTTTCTTCCTATCTTGACTTAGTTTATGAAGAACATCTGGATGCTTGCTTCTGCAGCTCGCTGACGAAAATATCCTCGGGTTTCAGGTGTGGCCGACGTGCGGTACTCCTGGCTCAAGGAGATCCCAAACAACTTCCGTGTGAATGGGTAACGATGTCGCGGCGCTTCATCATCTAGGAACCTGCATGACCATTGTTACCATCATCTGAACGGCGCTCTGTCTAGTTTGTTGTAGATAACAGCTATAACCTGCGAAAGCCAGGCAATCAGTTAGTCCAACCTAGCTCTTACAAGGCTAGCAAAATGTTTTCTGTTTACCATTATTCTTGGGGGTTGAAACTATCCCATGTCGTCCATCATCTTGTTGTCTTGCATCTAGATTTTCTTGTCGGTCAAATGTGCGGGGGCGTGGTAGACACACTTTTAGGATCTTATTATAACCTCTAGATTCTAATTGTTCAAACAACATAAGTTGCACATGCGGCCACAATTATATTAGAGTATATAGGGCAATCGATGGCCTGCCCTGCCTGACGAGGAGACAACGTGGGTTGGAGAAGCCGCGCCTGACGGGTGTGTGCTGCGTGGCAGGATTGCGCACGCACGTGGAACTTGCGCCCCTCCACTTCCATGTTGACTGCACGCGCGTCTTCCTGAACAGGCAAAGCAAGGGAGAGATCCGAATGACAGAGAGTGAGTATGAATATATGGCAATAAATAACCCAGTATATGAGGTTAAGAAGGAACAATGTTAGGTATAGAGAAAGAATACTTGGGCAATAAATAATGATAAAGAAAACAGAGGTAGTATTCGCCTCACCCAAATGAAGCAGTTTTCTCTCGCGCTCTCCTCCTCCTTTATGTTCCAATGCCAACGTCTTTCGAAATAGCATCTAGCATCATCTTTCAACCAATAAACACTAGAGAGTAGGAACATAGCATTGTCATTTCAATTAGCATCAATTCGCATCGTTTAGTGGGATACACACTTTTAGCTTGTTTACGCTTTGTGTGATTTGTGAAGTTTGGGATCTTCTGTTTACCAAAGAATGCTATCATTCCTCTGCACAACCATCCCGGGATGACAGTCTTCAGCAAGATGCTTTTTGGTTCCATGCACCTCAAGTCGTATGACTAGGCTAGAAGTAACTCATAGGCTGGCAGTAATACGCTCACCACCTTAGATGGTAAGTTAATAGTAGTTTCATTACCTGCCCCTCTATTTCTTCTTTTTTTAGCAATGCTCCTATCATTGAGAATTCATTAGCTGACCTATTTCTTTTCCTGACCACTCACTTCAGGGTCTCGTTTGGTAAAGATAAACACAAACACAACCTGCACTGCTTCACGACGCTGATCAACAATTCATGCACATCAAGGAAAGGCCAATGCATAGTATAAGTAGTTTCTTGCAATTTTATCGTGTTGGAAACATAGAGAGGTGGAGATGTAGTTCCTCTCTCATAATAATTGCAAGTAGGAGCAGCAAGGACATGCATATTATATTCATCAAAAACGGTATGTGCAATGAAAAAAGGCAACCCATCAATATAATCCTTAATAAGTGCAAACTTCTCCGATATAGTGTAGTTTGGAGAATTCAAAAAGATAATAGGACTATCATGTGTCTGTGCAATAGCAACTATCTCATGTGTAACATAAGGAACTATAGCAAGTTCATCTCCATAAGCATAATTCATATTGGCTTCTTGGCCACGAGCATATCAAGCATCATCAAAAAGGGATATTTCAAAAGAATCAACGGGATCATAGCAATCATCATAGCATTCATCCTTCCGTAAGCACGAAGGGAAATTAAACAATGTATGAGATAAAGATTTACTCTCATTAGAACGTGAGCACGGGTGATTAGTCCGCTCTTCCTCCTTTTGTTCTTCGCTCTCCTCCTCATCTTTTTCATCCAATGAGCTCACAATGTCATTAATTTATTCTTCCATAGACTCCTGCAAAATATTAGTCTCTTATTGGACAGCGGAGGAGTCCTTAATATATGGTTTAACATAGGCATTAGAATCATAATTATCATAACAATATTTAAATATGGCAAAAATTTCAGATTTGTAAAGAGTGGCATCATACTTTTCAATCAAAGAAGCAATTTCATAAGCACCCTTAAAAGCAACATATTCTTCAATTTGTTGAACATCATAGTAACTATAAACACTCTTAGCATACGAAGATATGATTCCATTATCACTAAACTCACATTGGTAGGGAAGGTGTTTCTTAGGGTCTTCAGAACAACAAGTAAAATCATATATTTCACATAAATTCCAAACATAGCATTGCAAATGATGAACTTGATCCAATAAAAGTTTCCCTTTTTCAGATATGCGGTGTCGAACATAACAAGCATGCTCATCTAAAGATTTGCCCTCAACTAAGCTAGTTGGGGTTTCAGCCCGAGCACATAGGGATCGGAGATGATCCAAGTAAAAAGCTTCCGAAGTGTGATAGATTTTGAGTGGTTCTTAAACCATTGGTTCAGTAGGTAACACTAATTTTTTGGGTATTTTGCATTTCCTACCCATAACTAAAGATAGAAAACAACTTAGAACAGCAAATAAAATCTAGTTAGTGATAAAGCAAACAAGCACACACGAGAATATTCACGCCACGCTATTGCTCCCCGGCAACGGCGCCAGAAAAAGGTCTTGATAACCCACAAGTGTAGGGGATCAGTTGTAGCCTCTTTCGATAAGTAAGAGTGTCGAACCCAATGAAGAGCTAAAGGTAGAACAAATATTCCCTCAAGTTCTATCGACCACCGATACAACTGTACACACGCTTGACGTTTACTTTACCTAGAACAAGTATGAAACTAGGAGTACTTTGTAGTTTTTGTGGGATAGGTTTGCAAGAATATAAAGAGCACGTAAATAAAATCTAGGGGCTGTTTAGGTAAAGAAGCAATAAAGTTAATGTAGCGAGTGTGGAAAAGTGGTGGTAGGAGTTGCGAAATTGTCCCTAAGCAATTGACTACGTTACTAGACCGATAGCAAGTTTTATGTGGGAGAGGCCACTGCTAGCATGACATCCCTGACTTGGAATTCTATGCACTTATGATTGGAACTATTAGCAAGCATCCGCAACTACTAACGTTCATTAAGGTAAAACCCAACCATAGCATTAAGATGTATTGGTCCCCCTTCAATCCCGTATGCATCAATTTCTACGCTAGGTTGAAGCTTCTGTCACTCTTGCCCTCCAATACGTAGTCCTATCAACATACAACTAACCCTATGGTGTGATCCACACACGCGCTCATATGATGGGCACCAAAGGACAGCAACATAACCACAAGCAAATTAAACCAATCATAGCAATTCATCAATTACCGATAGGACAACGAAAATCTACTCAGACCTCATAGGATGGCAATACATCACTAGATAATAATATGAAGCATAAAGCACCATGTTCAAGTAGAGGGTACAGCGGGTTGCGGGAGAGTGGCCCACTGTAGATAGATGGGGGAAGGTGGTGGAGATGTTGGTGAAGATGACGGAGGTGTTGGTGTAGATCGCCGTCACACGATGATGGCCCCGGCGGCGTTCCGGCGCCACCGGTAGAGAGGGGGAGAGAGCCCCCCTCCTTCTTCTTCTTCCTTGACCTTCTTCCTGTATGGGAGAAGGGTTTCCCCTCTGGTCCATGGCCTCCATGGCAGCGGAGGGGCGAGAGCCCCTCCGAGATTGGATCTGTCTCTCTGTTTCTCTCTGTTTTTGCATTCCCGAATTCTGGCCCTTCACCGTTTCATATATTCCTGGAGATCCGTAACTCCGATTGGGCTGAATTTTGGACATGACTTTTATCCGGATATTAACTTTCTTGCGGCGAAAGAAGGGGACTAACCGCCTTACGGGGTGTCCACGAGGGCCCATGGCACGCGTGCCCCCCTAGGCACGCCCCTCACCCTCGTGGACCACTCGGGCATCATCTCACGTTGATTGCACTTCCCAAAATTCACATATATTCCAAAAAATCTCCGTCCATTTTTATCCCGTTTAGACTCCGTTTGATATGGATATTCTGTGAAACAAATAACATCCAACAAACAGGAACTGGCACTGGGCACTGGATCAATATGTTAGTCACAAAAATAGTATAAAAAGTTGCCAAAAGTATATGAAAGTTGTAGAATATTGGCATGGAACAATCAAAAATTATATATACGACGGAGACGTATCACCCGTGCTACCGTTCCCTTGAATTTTCACATGTTCCTAGAGAAAGCTAAGTTGAAAGATGATGGTAGAAACTACACGGATTGGGTCCGTAACTTGAGGATTATCCTCATGCTGCACAGAAGAATTACGTCCTTGATGCACCGCTAGGTGAAAGGCCTATTGCAGGAGAAACTGCTGATTTTATGAACGTTTGGCAAGATCGATCTGATGACTACTCGATAGTTCAGTGTGCCATGCTTTATGGCTTAGAATAGGGACATCAAAGAGATTTTGAATGTCATGGAGCATATGAGATGTTCCAGGAGTTGAATTTAATATTTCAAGCAAATGCCCGAGTTGAGAGATATGAAGTCTCCAACAAGTTCTATAGCTGCACGATGGAGGAGAACAGTTCTGTCAGTGAACACATACTCAGAATGTCTGGGTACCATAACCAGTTGATTGAGCTGGGAGTTAATCTTTCGGATGAAAGTGTTATTGACAGAGTTCTTCAATATCTACCACCAAGCTATAAAGGCTTCATGACGAACTATAATATGCAAGGGATTGAGAAGACAATTCCCGAGCTCTTCGCAATGCTCAAAGTTGTGGAGGTAGAAATCAAAAGGAGCATCAAGTGTTGATGGTTAACAAGACCACTAGTTACAAGAAAAAGGGCAAGGGTAAGAAGGGGAACTTCAATAAGAATAGCAAGCAAGTTGTTACTCCCGGGAAGAAACCCAAGTCTGGAGCCAAGCCTAAAATTGAGTGCTTCTACTGCAAAGGGACTGGTCACTGGAAGCGGAACTGCCCCAAGTATTTGGCGGATAAGAAGGATGGCAAAGTGAACAAAGGTATATTTTATATACATGTTATTGATGTGTACCTTATGATGTCTACTACACAACTTGTTCTTGTAGACTCGTGTTGGGCATCCAAATGCAAAGTTTTGTAGGACAGTAGAAAATTTCCCTCAAGTGGATGACCTAAGGTTTATCAATTCGTGGGAGGTGTAGGATGAAGATGGTCTCTCTCAAACAACCCTGCAATCAAATAATAAAAAGTCTCTTGTCTCCCCAACACACCAAATACAATTAGAATTGCATAGGTGCACTAGTTCGGTGAAGAGATGGTGATACAAGTGTAGTAATGATAGTAGATATTGGTTTTTGTAATAGTAACAACAAAAAACAGCAAGTTAGCAAGTAACAAAAGTGAGCACAAATGTATTGCAATGCCTGAAAATGAGGCCTAGGGTCCGTACTTTCGCTAGTGCAATCTCTCAACAATACTAATATAATTGGATCACATACCATCCCTCAACGTGCGATGAAGAATCACTCCAATGTTCCTATCTAGAGTTCCTATCTAGAACATGCGATGAGAACATAAGAAGAAACTCTTTGTAGCTATTCTTTCCGATCGATCTATCCAAGAGTTTGTACTAAAATAACACCAAAACAAGTTCATACTTATAATACTCATTCCAACACAAAGTACCTCAAAGAGTGCCCCAAGATTTCTACCGGAAAAACAAAGACGAGAACGTGCATCAACCCCTATGCATAGATTACCTCAATGTCACCGCGGGAATCCGCGAGTTGAGTGCCAAAACACATATCAAGTGAATCAATATAATACCCCATTGTCACCATGAGTATTCATGCAAGACACATATCAAGTGCTCTCAAATCCATAAAAGTATTCAATCCGATAAAATGAAATCTCAAAGGGAAAACTCAATTCATCACAAGATAGAGAGGGGAAAACACCATATGATGTGACTATATTAACAAAGCCTGCGATATATCAAGATTGTGCATCTCAAGAACACGAGAGAGAGAGAGAGAGAGAGAGAGAGATTAAACACATAGCTACTGGTACAAACCCTCAGTCCCGAGGGTGGACTACTCCCTCCTCATCGTGGTGGCCGACGGGATGATGATGGCCACCAGTGATGATTTCCCCCTCCGGCGGAGTGCCGGAAGGCGTCTAGATTGGTTTTTCGTGGACTACACAGGCTTGCGGCGGCGGAACTTCTGATCTAGGGTTATTTCTGATGGTTTCTCTATTTATAGGAATTTTTGGCATCGGTCTCACGTCCGGATGGGCCTCAAGGTGAGCACAACCCACTGGGGCACCAGTGGCCCACCAGGCGCGCCCTGGTGGGTTGTGCCCTTCTCGTGGCTCTTCTGGCCCTCCCACGAAGCTTCGGGGATCTCTTTTGTTCCAAAAAAAAATTATCAAAAAGTTTCAGCTCATTTGGAGAACTTTCATTTCTGCACAAAAAACAACACCATGGTAGTTCTGCTGAAAACAGCGTCAGTCCGGGTTAGTTACATGCAAATCATACCAAAACCATATAAAATTGTTATAAACATGGCATGAATACTTCATAAATTATAGATACGTTGGAGACGTATCACCTTACTAATGCTCGTACTAGCGCCTGGGTATTTGATACTAGTTCGATTGCTCATATTTGTAACTCGAAACAGCGGCTACGAATTAAACGAAGATTGGCTAAGGACGAAGTGATGATGCGCGTCAGGAATGGTTCCAAGGTCAATGTAATCGCCTTCGGCACGCCACCTCTACATATACCTTCCGTATTAGTTGTAGACCTGAATAATTGTTATTTGGTGCCAGCATTGAGCATGAACATTATATCTGGATCGTGTTTGATGCGAGACGGTTATTCATTTAAATCAGAGAATAATGGGTGTTCTATTTATATGAGTAATATATTTTATGGGCATGCACCCTTGAAAAGTGGTCTATTTTTGTTGAATCTCGATTGTGGTGATACACATATTCATAATATTGATGCCAAATGATGCAAAGTTGATAATGATAATGCAACATATTTGTGGGACTATCGTTTAGGTCATATTGGTGTAAAGCGCATGAAGAAACTCCATGCAGACGGGCTTTTAGAATCACTTGATTATGAATCATTTGATACTTGTGAACCATGCCTCATGGGCAAGATGACTAAAACTCCGTTCTCCAGAACAATGGAGCGAGCCACTGACTTATTAGAAATAATACATACCGATGTATGCGGTCCGATGAGTGTTCAGGCTCGCGGTGGATATCGTTATTTTCTAACCTTCGCAAATGATTTGAGCAGATATGGGTATATCTACTTGATGAAACACAAGTCTGAAACATTTGAAAAGTTCAAAGAATTTCAAAGTGAAGTAGAGAATCGTCATAACAAGAAAATAAAGTTTCTACGATCTGATCGTGGAGGCAAATAGTTGAGTTACGAGTTTGGTCTTAATTTAAAACAATGTGGAATAGTTTCGCAACTCACGCCACCTAGAACACCACTGCATAATGGTGTGTCCGAACGTCGTAACCATACTTTATTAGATATGGTGCGAGCTATGATGCCTCTTACCGACTTACCACTATCGTTTTGGGGTTATGCATTAGAGATAGCTGCATTCACATTAAATAGGGCACTGTCTAAATCCGTTGAGATGACGCCGTATGAACTATGGTTTGGCAAGAAACCTAAGCTCTTGTTTCTTAAAGTTTGGGGTTGCGATGCTTATGTGAAAAAGCTTCAGCCTGATAAGCTCGAACCCAAATCATAGAAGTGTGTCTTCATAGGATACCCAAAAGAAACTGTTGGGTACACCTTCTATCACAATTCCAAAGGCAAGATTTTTTTTGCTAAGAATGGATCCTTTCTAGAGAAGGAATTTCTCTCGAAAGAAATGAGTGGGAAGAAAGTAGAACTTGATGAGGTAATTGTACCTTCTCTTGAATTGGAAAGTAGCTTATCACATAAAACCGTTCCAGTGATGCCTACACCAACTAGTGAGGAAGCTAATGATGATGATCATGAAACTTTAGATCAAGTTACTACTGAACCTCGTAGGTCAGCCAGAGCACGTTCCGCACCAGTGTGGTACGGTAATCCTGTTCTGGAAGTCATGTTACTGGACCATGACGAACCTACGAACTATGAGGAAGCGATGATGAGCCCAGATTCCGCAAAATGGCTTGAGGCCATGAAATCTGAGATGGGATCCATGTATGATAACAAAGTATGGACTTTGGTTGACTTGCCCGATGATCGGCAACCCATAGAGAATAAATGAATCTTCAAGAAGAAGACTGACGCTGATGGTAATGTTACTGTCTACAAAGCTTGACTTGTCGCAAAAGGTTTTCGACAAAGTTCAAGGTGTTCACTATGATGAGATTTTCTCACTCATAGAGATGCTTAAGTCTGTCCGAATCATGTTAGCAATTGCCGCATTTTATGAAATCTGGCAAATGGATGTCAAAACTGCATTCCTTAATGGATTTCTTAAAGAAGAGTTGTATATGATGCAACCAGAAGGTTTTTCCAATCCTAAAGGTGCTAACAAAGTGTGCAAGCTCCAGCGATCCATCAATGGACTGGTGCAAAGCATCTCGGAGTTGTAATATACGCTTTGATGAGTTGATCAAAGCATATAGTTTTATACAGACTTGCTGTGAAGCCTGTATTTACAAGAAAGTGAGTGGAATCTCTATAGAATTTCCGATATTATATGTGGATGACATATTGTTGATCAGAAATGATGTAGAATTTTTGCGTAGCATAAAAGGATACTTAAATAAGAATTTTTTAAAGAAAGACCTCGGCGAAACTGCTTACATATTGGGCATCAAGATCTATAGAGATAGATCAAGACGCTTGATAATACTTTTGCTAAGTACATACCTTGATTTTGAAGTAGTTCAAAATGGATTAGTCAAAGAAGGAGTTCTTGCCTGAGTTGTAAGGTATGAAGTTGAGCAAGACTCAAAGCCCGGCAACAGCAGAAAAATATAAAGAGAATGAAACTCATTCCCTATGCCTCAGCCATAGGTTCTATAAAGTATGCCATGTTGTGTACCTTGCCATGAGTTTGGCAAGGAGGTACAATAGTGATCCAGGAGTATATCACTGGACAACGGTCAAAATTATCCTGCCTTAAAAAGGACTAAGGAAATGTTTCTCGGTTATGGAGGTGATAAAGAGTTCGTCATAAAGAGCCACATCGATGCAAGATTTGACACTGATCTAGATGACTCTAAGTCTCAATCTAGATACGTATTGAAAGTGGGAGCAATTAGCTAGAGTAGCTCCATGCAAAGCATTGTAGACATAGAAATTTGCGAAATACATACGGATCTGAATGTAACAGACCCATTGACTAAATTTCTCTCACAAAGCAAAACATGATCACACCTTGGGGAATACTTTGTTTTTTGCCACTCTAGCTTTTGCCAATTTTGCTTATGCCACTCTAGAATTTGACATCTCACTTTTGCCACTCTTAGCTTTTGACAATATATCACAAATGCCATTCCATGGAAAAACGATAATTTTTCATTTCACTTTTGCCACTCTTAGCTTATAACAATGTATCATAATTGCCACTCTGAAAATTTTGCTTTTTCCATGGAATGGTAGAAGTGATATATTATCAAAATCTAAGAATGGCAAAAGTGAAATGTCAAATTCTAGAGTGGCATAAGCAAAGTGGGCAAAAACTAGAGTGGCAAAAACAAAGTTTTCCCTACTTTTTGGGTGTTAATCACATGGCGATGTGAACTAGATTATTGACTCTAGTAAACCCTTTGGGTGTTGGTCACATGGCGACGTGAACTATGGGTGTTAATCACATGATGATGTGAACAATCGGTGTTAAAACACATGGTGATGTGAACTAGATTATTGACTCTAGTGCAAGTGGGAGACTAACGGAACTATGCCCTAGAGGCAAAATAAAGTTGTTATTTTACATTTCCTTATATAATGATAAATGTTTATTATACATGATAGAATTGTATTAGCCGGAAACTTGATACATGTGTGGATACATAGACAAAATACCGTGTCCCAAGTAAGCCTCTACTAGACTAGCTCGTTAATCAAAGATGGTTAAGTTTCCAAACCATAGACATGTGTTGTCATTTGATGAATGGGATTACATCATTAGAAGAATGATGTGATGGACAAGACCCATTCGTTAGCTTAGCATTATGGTCATTTCAGTTTTACTGCTATTGCTTTCTTCATGTCAAATACAGATTCCTCCGACTATGAGATTATGCAACTCCCGGATACCCGAGGAATGCCTTGTGTCCTATCAAACGTCACAACATAACTGGGAGATTATAAAGATGCTATACAGGTATCTCCGAAGGTGTTTGTTGGGTTGGCATAGATCAAGATTAGGATTTATCACTCCGAGTATTGGTGAGGTATCTCTGGGCCCTCTCGGTAATGCACATGATAAGAAGCCTTGCAAGCCATGTGACTAATGAGTTAATTTCGGGATGATGAATTACGGAATAAGAAAAGATACTTGTCGGTAATGAGATTGAACTAGCTATGAAGATACCGACGATCGAATCTCGGGCAAGTAACATACCGATAACAAAGGGAATAACGTATGTTTTCATTACGGTTAGACCGATAAAGATCTTCATACAATATGTGGGAGCCAACATGAGCATCCAGGTTCCGCTATTGGTTATTAACCGAAGAAGTGTGTCATGTCTACATAGTTCTCGAACCCGTAGGGTCCGCACGCTTAACGTTCAATGACGGTATGTATTATGAGTTATGTACTATTTTTGTTGAACGAAGATTGTTCGGAGTACCGGATGAGATCACGGACATGACGAGGAGTCTCGAAATGGTCAAGGGGTAAATATTGATATATTGGATGATGGTATTCGGACACCAGAAGGGTTCCGAGGGGTACCGGGTACATATCAAAGTTTTGAGGGGTTAGCGGAACCCCCTGAGGAAGTTATGGGCCCTATGGGCCATAAGATGGACGCACACCAGCCCACATAGGTGTGGCGTGCCCACCACATGGAAGGAGGCCGAATTGGACTAGGGAAGGGGGCGGTGCCCCCCTTTCCTTCTCCTTCCCCGTTTCCCCTCCGAGAGAAGGAATAAATGGGGGCGAATCCTACTAGGACTAGGAGTCCTAGTAGGACTCCCCCCCCCCCACTTGGCTCGCACCCTAGGCTACCTCCCTCCCTATCCCTCATTTATATATGTTGGGAGGGCACCCCTAGAAACACAACAATTATTCCTAGCCGTGTGTGACGCCCTCCTCCATAGTTTTCTCCTCCGTTCACATCGTCGTAGTGCTTAGGCGAAACACTGTGTCGGTGTACAAAAAGAGGGGTACACTTTTTGTACCCCTATGACTATGCACGGGCAGTCTGAGCCATGGGCACCACCACACCAAGCATGGCAAGGGAGGTAAGCCAGGGTAAGACCGAAGCTTGACGGAACTGGAGCAACACCAAGCCAAGACCACAGAGAGCAAAGGGACGAAGCGGGAGCCCCGACAAGATCCTTGCCGGGAGCCGGTTCTAGCAGCCACGGCAAGATCCTTGCCGGAGCCGGCTTTAGTGGCCCCGGCAAGACCCTTGCCGCGGCAATTCGCCCCACACCTACGGAGCGGATCACCCTTGAGTCCACTGCCCCCATGGGGCAAGGATTCGGGAGGCATCCCCGTAGTGGCATGCAGTACTTTGTGAAGACATTCAAGATCAGATATACACGCTGAGAAGAAGATGACCCTTGGCGGGATCCCAGCCAAGGGGGACCACAAGACCCCCGGCAAGCACCTTGTCGGGGATGACAGCAGGCGTCGCGGCAAGACCCTTGCCGTGGGCATCCACAGGGCCACCATCGGGGCCGCGCCAACTGAGCTTCCACCGCCCCATGCAGCTGTCGACCCAACCAGCTGGGCAGGCACCTACGTGGCGACATGCAGATCTTCGTGGAGACCCGCCATTGCGCCACCTCCGCTGCATGCCTGCCTACATGCCTTCTCAGGCATCGCTGGCCAGTGCGCGTGTCGACGCAAGAAGGAGCGGCGACGGACAAGACAGACGTCTCCCCTCGTCCCCGATAAAGCAAGGACGCCTAAGCTTGGCGCATTAAATGCGCCTTGTCATGTAATGCGAGGGATAATCTCGCATCACTGTACCCTTTCCACCTCCAGTGTGCCACTGTGGCAACCCTTTTCCCTATAAAAGGAGGCCCGAGGCGACCAGGAGAAAGATTCGGCTTTGTAGAACTCCTCACGACTCGGCTTTTGGAGCTCCTCACGCCCCATAACTAGCTGAAGAACACAAACATATAATCCACCAAAGCAGGAGTAGGGTTTTACGCATCTTTGCAGCCCGAACCTGGGTAAAGGAACCGTGTGCTAACTGTTGGATCCGCACTTCTCTCAACCGCGCGCCCCGCAACCGTAGTAGGGATTCTTGTGATCCCATAGGTGTCGATCCAAATACACCGACATCTTTGGCGCGCCAAGTAGGGGGCGCAGTTGCAAGAATCGGCTTTAGCAGTCAGTTCGACGCTTCTTCATCATCATGGCGCCCAAGAAGAAGACGACGGTGGCGGTTGGCCAGTCGGAAGCCGGACAACCTGTCCCGACGCGGGCGAGCAGTGGACCGGTCGCGGAAAGGACCCGGGGTGCTGCTCGCAAACACCAACGCTGTCCCAGCAGCCGGAGTTTGGGAGGTGGCGATGTTTGTGCGCCTGGTAACGGGCCACACACCGCCAGTTCCAAAGATGGAGCCAGGCCCTCCACGAGTGGCGCGGGGCCTTCCAAGGTCGCTGCCGCATCACCCGAAGGCGACGCAAGGGCCTCCAGAACTCTCACGCCGGCGCCAACAGCGTGCTCCTCTCAAGCAGCGCGCGACGAACGGCGTCGTCACGCCGAAGATCCCGGGCGTCGCCATGGGAAGAGCCCCGAGCGCCACTCCCGGGATGTAGAAGACATGACCGCCCACCGAAGCACTGGTGGAGACGGTATGCGACCGCGGGATCGTGATGGAGCTCCTCCTGACATGGTCAGGGGTCGAAGCACGTCGTGGTCCGTGCAGGTTTCGCTTAACCCCAGCCGAAGCCCTGGCGCGCGCGTAGTTGCTCCTCGACTTTCCTCCCATTACGGGGAAACTCGACGAATGGAGAGCCACCATCTGAAGCCTAGTCGGAGTCGCCAACAAGGATGACCCAAATCCAGCGGAGCTCCCAGGTCGACGCTCCGATGGAGTCCCACGCACCGGTGGCAGGAGGACCGGCAGCGCTGTGGCTACGGTGCATTCGCCTGCTCCTCGCCCGGTACCGCGTGTGTCGACTCGTCGGGATGTCGCGGGCGACGCCATCTCCATAGCGTCGTCCGACCCGCGGACCCACGGCGACCAGCGTCAAGTTCTTCAGGAGCGAGCTCATGAAGACGCTCGAACCACCATCGAGCGCCGGCGCGGAGCGCGCCACCAATTAGACAGACGAGTGGGGCCTACTGTGGACCGCCTAGCACCGGTGAGCCCTGGAGGTCTACCTTACGAGGTAGGTTGTCCGGCTTTTACCCGTGAGCTGCGGCAGTTCCAGTGGCCCCCTCGCCGCACCTTCAAGCCCGACGTTGGCGAGAAGTACAACGGCAAGACCCACCCATCGGAGTTCCTCAGCATCTACACCATCGCGATGCAGGCTGCCAGAGCCCGCGACGATAAGGTGCTTGCGAATTACTTTCCGTTGGCTCTTAAGCCCAACACCATGTTGTGGTTGATGCACTTGCCGATAGACTCTATTTCCTCCTGGTCGGATTTGTGCCATGAGTTTGTTGGCGCCTTTACTAGGGGTCACCAAGCCCATGGCCAAGCAAGTGATATGCACGTCATACCCCAGAAGGAAGGCGAGAGTCTGCGCAAGTACATACAGAGGTTCAGCCGGGTACAGTACAACATCCCTGATGTTCACCCTGCTGCCATCATCAGCGTGTTCCATCAGAACATGCGTAACCGCAAGATGCATGAAGAACTGGCGATGACCAAGGTGAAAGACGTGGCAGAACTCTATGTTCTTGCTGACAGATGTGCCCGGGCTGAAGAGGGAAGGAAGTACCCCGGCGAAGGTGGCGCCGCGGAAACCGACTCTTCAGATGAGGATACTACCGCCCCGGCGAAGAAAGAGCGACACCGCAACAGGAAGCGCAAGGGTAAAGCCGTGCTTTCCGTCGAGGGATCTGATGACGCCGGCTCCGCCAAGAAAACCAGGGTGGGTGACCCCAGCAAGGAAATTGCCGGGTGTGTCGCCTGTCGGGCCTTGGCGGCTGCCGAGAAGCCAGGAAACTCTAGCAAGCGATACTGCAAGATCCATCGCACCAAGGGCCATGATCTCCAGGACTGCCGACAGGTTGAGCTCCTTGCTGAGAAGCAGAGGGCTAAATATGAGAGGCGGGACAAGGAGAAGGGCCAGGATGATGCTGAAGGGTCTGGCAAGAAGCGTGACGGCCAAGCAGGCCGTCGCGGCAAGGATAAACAGCAGGAGAGGCCTGCCCGGGGCCGTGACAGAAGGCCCGAAGACGATGAGCACGAGGAGGACGACGAGTCCGGCGGCCAAGAATTTCAGAAGGCTACGGAGGCCATGTGCGTCGATGGCGGCGCCTCGCTGCATACTTCTTACCGCCAACTTAAACAGTGGGCGCGTGAGATTACGGTGGCGGAGCCGTCGTCCGGTGCCCAAAAGCCGCTGAAATGGCCCAGCACACCTATCATTTTTGACGCTGAGGATCACCCTGATCGCACTACTGTGCTCGGGTGCTTGCCATTGTTGGTTTCACCGACAATACGCAACCTAAGGGTGACAAAGATGCTAGTCAATGGCGGGGCCGGTCTGAACCTACTCTCGCCCACCGTGATCGAGAAGCTGCAAGTTCCTGATGGAGACCTCGAAGAGACGGGCATGTTTCAGGGGGTCAACCCGGGGAGAAGTCAACCAAAGGGGAAAGTCACGCTGCCCGTGACTTTTGGAAGTGATCTGAACTATAGGATGGAGAGGATCGTGTTTGATGTTGCCAAGATCCCCTTGCCTTACAACGGGATCCTTGGCCGCCCAGCACTGGCCAAGTTCATGGCAGCGTCACACTACGCCTACAACACCTTGAAGATGCCAGGGCCTGTGACGATCATCACCATCCCCTCCGGTAAGAAAGATGCGCTGATTTGCGCTGACCAATTATACCAGCAAGCAGTTGCAGTAGCTGCCGCCACGAGGGCACTTGCTCCTGCCACTGGAGCCCCGGGAGGGAAGAAGAAGAAGACCGGTGAGACCTCAGACACCCACTCCGGCAAGCGCACCTCTTCGGACTGCTGTGCTCCCGTCGAGGACGTGCCAGAGAGCTCCACCGGAAAGAAGAAGACCAGTGAGACCTCAGACACACACTCCGGCAAGCGCACCTCTTCGGAGTGTCGCGCTCCCGTCGAGGACGTGCCAGAGAGCTCCATCGGCAGAAACAAGAGGTCCAGGGCCACACTGCCAGGAACCAAGAAGGTTTCCGTCAAGGAGGACGGCACGGGAGGGGCTTTCACCATAAGCTCCACCCATGACGACAAATAGGGAGACGCGCTCGTCACCTTCCTGCGGGCGAATGTCGAAGTGTTTGCATGGCAAGCATCCGACAGCCCCGGCGTTCCCAGGGAGGTGATTGAGCACCACCTTGCTGTCTGTCCTCGCGCGTGGCCCGTCAAGCAGAAGGTCAGGAAGCAAGCTTGGGAACGACAAGAATCCATCAACAGAGCAGAACAAGAGGAGGAAATCAAGGCCCGACAGGTACTTTCCCGCCGACCTCCCCGGAGCCGCCGGCAAGGATGTTACCGGAGACACTGAGCCCGCCACTGGACGGCTAGCTCCGGCGGAGCGTCAAGCTCTTGCCGTCGAGACAGCCGCTCCCAAGGCGGAGTAAATGCCTTTAGTCCTCGCTGTCGAGCCCCAGGCTCCAGCGTGGGCACAACATACCGTCCGATTCCTCCAGACTGGGGAACTTCCTGAGGAGCAGGAAGAAGCGGAGAAAGTAGCCCGTCGGTCTGCTATGTACCAGTTCGTCGATGACGTCCTGTACAGAAAGAGACCGAACGGCGTGAAATTGAAGTGCATCCCACTAGAGGAAGGACTGGAGCTGTTGGCGGAGATACATGGAGGCATATGTGGATCCCACATAGGGTCAAGAGCCCTTGCCGGCAAGGCATTCCGGCAAGGCTTCTTCTGGCCCACTGCCCTCCAGGATGCGATGGCATTGGTCACCAGGTGTGAAGCGTGCTAGTTTCATTCAAAGAAACTTCATCAACCAGCTCAAGACCTTCAAACCATTCCTCTCACTTGGCCCTTCTTGGTCGAGTGCTTTGAGTACTTGTACGTTGCAATCGACAAGTTCACAAAGTGGCCGGAGGTGGAGGTAGTGAGGAAGGTTACAACTCTGTCAGTCGTCAAGTTCTTCAAGGGACTAGTGTGCCGTTTTGGTGTACCCAACAGGGTCATCACCGCCAACGGCACACAGTTCACAAGCCGCACCTTCATGCAATATACCCAAGACCTCGGCAGCAAAGTCTGTTTCGCTTCCGTTGCTCACCCCCAAAGCAATGGTCAAGCTGAGAGGGCAAACGCTGAAATGTTGCGAGGCCTACGGACAAAGACCTTTGACAGGCTACACAAGACTGGAAGGCACTGGATTGATGAGTTGTCGGCGGTTCTTTGGTCAATCAGAACGACGCCAAATCGAGCCACCGGCCAGACACCCTTTTCCCTGATATATGGGGCAGAAGCAGTTCTCCCCACTGAACTCATATACGGGTCACCTCGAGTGCTCGCTTATGATGAGCTCGAGCAAGACCAACTACGGCAAGATGACGCAATGCTCCTTGAGGAAGATCGTCTTTGGGCGGCTGTGAGAGCAGCACGCTACCAGCAAGCCTTGCGCCGCTACCATAGCCGCAAGGTCCATGCCCGAAGCTTTGAGGAAGGCGACCTTGTTCTTCGGTGCGTTCAATAGGCCAAGAATACAAAAAAGTTGACGCCGAAGTGGGAAGGCCCTTATCGGGTAATACGAGTCACCAGGCCTGGCGCAGTCCGCTTGGAGACCGAAGACGCCATTCCGGTGAGCAATTCTTGGAATATTGAGCATCTTCGCAAGTTTTACCCATAAGGCGCAGCTTGCCGGGCCCCCCGGCAAGCCACCCTTTTTTACAAGCCTTGCCGGCAAGGCATGTAACCCTTTGTACAAAGCCAGGCGCATACCCTGAGCATAAATAAATGAAGCGCTGGCACCATAAGTTATAGCATGCATGCTGAGTCGAGTCTCGCCCTTGGTTAGGGTTGATAGTGCTTAGCGGCAGCTAACCCCTAGCTTAGAGGTCGAGTTTGCATCTCTTTGTATTTCCTCTATCTCCTTTGGTTCACAAGACGCACATATATCCTTGCCGAAGCCACTTGGGGAGAAGAAAGAGGAACAGACTGGTACCTAGGCCCCGGCAAGCCAGTGTTGCCGGGGGCTACAAGAGCAAAGATTCACCCACGGCAAACCAGGGTTGCCGGGGGCTGCAGCTTCAGATAAGTTCTTCTTCCCTTATCATGCATTCCATTATGGACTGAGGTATGTGAAACCTCGTTCTTTTCCTTAAGCTACAGTGCTCGCATAACTCTAGGCCCTAGGGCTCGTTCCTGGGACTAATTTTGGTCGTAGTCGCGGCGGCAAAAGGATAAAACGAGGAGCCCAAGCCCACTTCATCCCTGCCTCCGCCAAAGGCGTGAGAAAGGTCGAGGAAGTAGGGAGACGGCAAGGCCTGTTGCCGGGCAAGAAAATATTTATCTTAAAAGATATCAAGGATTTATTCCTTGTCGTGGGTTTCACCCGCAAACAATTGACCCGGCAAACATCCCTTTTTCATTAAAAACATTCCATTCAGGTACAGTCCGTAGGGAATGAAAACATGAACAAGGGAATTACAAGTTTTATATTTAACAGATGCCCGAAGGCTTACAAACTAAAAAGAGATAAGATGCTCGTAATGCCTTTCTTGTCCCTCTCCTCAGGAGGCAGTTCAAGGAGGCGAGAAGGGAAAAAGGGGCGCCTAGGCGAGCTACGGGTGGCAGAATACACCAAGAGAGCGTCTTGGTGGCCGTCCAAGGGCTGGATGGTGATGGCGGCGCCGGAGGCAGAGCTCGAAGACGAGGCGGCAGGACGTCAGTACGCGTCGAAGGCGTCGGTGCCCGCGTACTCCGACATGACGACCTTGCCGCCCGCCTTCTTCCTCTTCCTCTTCTGCAGCCTCCCTACGCCAGCCGCCAAGGGGACGGCCCCGAGAAGTTCAAGGAGCCGGCGACGCGGATGATGGAGTCGCCGGTGCCACCAGGAGCGGCGCCCGACACCTAGTTGGACCCGTCATCCTGCCGCCCACTGCCCTCGTCGTCGCTGCCGCTGTCCTCGTCGTCACCCTCATTCGAGGAGGAGTCTTCGTCATCGGAGGAGCTCTCCACGCAGCACCTTGCACGAGTTCCGAAGTGCCCAAAGACCTTGACGAAGAGATGGCCATCCTCCATCAACTTGAAATGGAGAGTGAGCCCATCCGTCAGGCTATGGATGCAAGCAAACGTCTTCCATCCTTGGCGAAGATACATCACGTGAGGAGCAGGGAAGTCAACGCGGACCCGCGTACCACCGATCCCGCAGCCCCTCATGTGGAGCCGCAACGACTCCGGCGGATCCAGCTCCATCTCCCGCGCAAAAGGGGTCGGGAGACGAAGGCGACGGCGCGGCGGCCGTCGCAACCTGACGAAGAACTCGCAAGGGTCATCCCCAATATGGTCCTCCACTGGAGGAGGAGCTGCTGGCGGGGGCGAGGCCGGCGGGCCGCCCCGTCCTCCTCTTCCCCGAGCGCCCCGGCCTCGCCCACGGCCTCGCCCCCTCCCCCTTCCCCTCGTGGCCGGCTCTGCCACCACGGGTGCAAGAGAAGGAGGGACACGTTGTTGAGCGGCGACCCTCGCCGCCACCGTTGAAGGGTCGGGATTTCCTCTCTCCATGGCGAACGGAAGAGAAGAGCAGAAGCTGAAGGAGAAAGAAGATGGAAGAGTGCGGGGCGCCGTCCCTCCCCTCCCGCTCTTTATAAAGGGGCGGGGCTGGGGCTCGACCGCCCCGCTCGGCCAATCAAGACACAGAAGGCGCAAGGAGCCGGGACCGACCCGCCGCCCTAACCAGCGACGGCCCGGTTTTCCGCCTCCACCGTTTGCCACCCCAAGCGCATGGGAGGCACGTGGCAGACGTGCAGAGCCGAGGAGATGGGTGAGGTGACCTCTCCCCACCCCGTGATCGTGGGGAGTGGACGCCTTGAGGACCGCGCCTTGGCCCCATTCAGTAAATGGGTCGCGTCTCCACGCCTCCCCCCGGTTATGGGGAAGGCGTGAAGCCGCCTCTTTACTGCGACGTGACGCATGCCTGCGGAAATCGCCCCGCACATGCCGCCCACGTCACGCACGCCCCTCCACCCCGCGCCATGCACGCGGGTCGTGGGAGGCACACCGCGCGGAAAATTTTACCACGGTGAAAACCGCCCCACCTGCTCGCGCACCGTTCTGGGCCTAGCCCAACAACGCGTCGCGCTTATGTGTGGCCCAGGCCCGGGGGCTCCTGTCGGTGTACAAAAAGAGGGGTACACTTTTTGTACCCCTATTACTGTGCATGGGCAGTCTGAGCCACGGGCACCACCACACCAAGCATGGCAAGGGAGGTGAGCCAGGGTAAGACCGAAGCTCGACGGAACTGGAGCAACACCAAGCCAAGACCACAGAGAGCAAAGGGACGAAGCGGGATCCCCTGGCAAGATCCTTGCTGGGAGCCGGTTCTAGCAGCCCCGGCAAGATCCTTGCGGGAGCCGACTTTAATGGCCCCGGCAAGACCCTTGCCGCGGCAATTCGCCCCACGCCTATGGAGCGGATCACCCTTGAGACCACTGCCCCCATGGGGCAAGGATTCGGGAGGCATCCCCGTAGTGGCATGCAGATCTTTGTGAAGACATTCAAGATCAGATATACACACTGAGAATACGATGACCCTTGGCGGGGTCCCAGCCAAGGGGGACCACAAGACCCCCGGCAAGCACCTTGCCGGGGATGACAGCAGGCGCCGCGGCAAGACCCTTGCCGGGGCCCCAGCAAGGCCCTTGCCGAGGGCATCCGCAGGGCCGCCATCGGGCCCGCATCAACTGAGCTTCCACCGCCCCATGCAGCTGCCGACCCAACCAGCTGGGCAGGCACCTACGTGGCGACATGCAGATCTTCGTGGAGACCCGCCATTGCGCCACCTCAGCTACCTGCCTGCCTACATGTCGTCTCAACCATCGCTGGCCAGGGTGCGTGTCGACGCAAGAAGGAGCGGCGACGCACAAGACGGACGTCTCCCCTCGTCCTCGATAAAGCAAGGACACCTAAGCTAGGCGCATTAAATGCGCCTTGTCATGTAATGCGAGGGATAACCTCGCATCACTGTACCCTTTCCACCTCCTGTGTGCCACTGTGGCAACCCATTTTCCCTATAAAAGGAGGCCCGAGGCGACCAGGAGAAGGATTCGGCTTTTTAGAACTCCTCACGACTCGGCTTTTGGGGATCCTCACGCCCCATAGCTAGCTGAAGAACACAAACGTATAATCCACAAAAGCAGGAGTAGGGTTTTACGCATCTTTGCGGCCCGAACCTGGGTAAAGGAACCATGTGCTAACTGTTGGATCCGCTCTTCTCTCAACCCCGCGCCCCGCAACCGTAGTAGGGATTCTCGTGATCCCATAGGTGTCGATCCAAATACACCGACACACTGCACGGATCACTTAACCATCACCATCACCATGCCATCGTGCCAATGAAACTCTCCCTCGACACATTGCTGGATCAAGAGTTCGAGGGACGTCATCGAGGTGAACGTGTGCTGAACTCACAGGTGTTGTACGTTCGGCACTTGTTCGGTTGAATCGCGAAGACATTCGACTACATCAACCGCGTTGAACTAATGCTTCCGCTTTCGATCTACAAGGGTACATGGACACAATCTCCCCCTCTCGTTGCTATGCATCTCCTAGATAGATCATGCGTGAGTGTATAATTTTTTTTAAATTGCATGCTACGTTTCCCAACAAGGGTGTGGTCGCTCTTTCGTGTTTCTGTTTTGTGCAGGCAGGCGTGCTGTTTGTGCAGCAGGAGTGTTTTTTACGGTGACCATGTACCCAATCAACCTAGAGCACTATTGAATTCAAAGAGTCACATTTGTTTCATCATTGCTTCTTTCTTTCTCTATAAGGGTGATTTCACTGTCTTATAATTTTGTTTCTTCGGGCATAATCTGCTTAGCTGTCTCATCCTATTGCTGTTTTTGGGGGCAAAAGATTTGTTCTCTTAGTGAAAGGGTTGTAGTCACACACAAGCATTGCTAGTACCTACCCTTTCCATACATAGAAAAAGACTCATGGAACACAATTTCTTGATACAGCATGAAGCAACCAAAAGAAACATGAGGACGTCGCTACTTGGCCCCCGTGCGCTTGCTCGCGGGATCGAGCGCTCTACCCAAAAGGAAGGGTCAGCCGCATGGCCCCATCAGGACAGCCCAGAAAAGGAAAATGCGCCAGCCATGCATTGTTCCCACCTGATCGAGTAGATTGAGCGCCGTGGTCCTCTCGCCACCACCCTCATGTGTTTCTTCCTTGCCCCCACCTAGTCCCCTCGCTTCGATCTCTCGCGACCCTCTCCCCTTTTACTTGAAGGATAAGAACACGCAGGGGACCCCTTCCTCCTCCCTGCTCCTCCTTTCTTTCTCCAAAATAGATCTGGAGAACAAGGACAGGTTGCTCCCCCCATCAATGTCATCTTGAGAAACAAGAAACGCAAACAGAGACCCCTTCTTCCTCCACCTTTGTTCCTCCAAATCAGATCTGGAGAACAAAAAAGACAGCCTACCCCAACCCCCCCACAAATTGGTAAGCACCAGCACCCATGTCCCTCTCTCCTCCTTGGTCTTCGATCGTGTCTTCCTTACTTAGCCACCCCAGCCGTGCTTGTTTGAACATCAACTGGTTTTTTATGTTGGTGAAATACAAGATCAATTGGTCGACTGTTTTTAGGCAACCCCACTGTATAGATGGGGAAACTGTGTTTAAATGCATTGTATACCTTGATGTACAACTGCACTAAGACAAAGCAGCACTAGAGAAAAAAAGGGACAACTCTAGTACCAAAACCGGGCAATCTCCAGTGTTGTTTGGCAGATAAAGGGTACAAAACACAGGATGTTGATTATAGATGCCCATTTTTGGTGCTAGACCAACTACTCAACTGTTTTGAGCCAAAAAAGACTAGGAAAACCCCATTGTATGCATGCAGCATGTGGGTAATAATGAACTATGTAAACCAAAACAACACATGAACAAAAATGGACAACTTTAGTAGGAAAAATGGGCAACTCATCATGTGTTGTTTAGCAGATAGATGGTACAAAGCCATCTGGCCCTCGAAAATATTGACTTTGTAAACATGAAGGAACTATATTGTATCCATTGAGACAACTCTACGCAAAAAAAAAGATCAGTGTGCAGGACCATTGCGCAGCTTTGGGCATCATAGCTACGCAAAAAATTCTGGAGTTGCCTTTATAAGGTTTAAGAACAGGGCAACTCTAGTTATAAACACATGCAACTCTTGTGCTGATTTAAGGAGCATTTTGCATCAGCCAAAAAAACACATGAAGTATATAGTAGAAAAAGCATAAAACTCATGTCAGGAATAAAGTCAACACAGAACTCAACGACCTCCTCTGTTTCATGGCCCTTGGAGATGCCTCCTTCTGGCCTAGCACAGTTATGCACATATTTCTTTAAGACTCCCATGAACCTCTCAAATGGGAACATATTGTGTAAAAATACAGGACCAAGAATGGCAATCTCGTCGACTAGGTGAACTAGGACGTGCGACATGATATTGAAGAAGAATGGTAGGGACACCAACTCAAAACTGACAAGACATTGCACCAAATCATTATGTAACCTTGGTAGGATTTTTGTATCAATTACCTTCTGAGAGATTGCATTGAGGAATGCACATAGCTTCACAATGGCTAATAGAAAGATTTCCGGTAGAAGCCCCCTCAATGCAACCGGAAGCAATTACGTCATAATCGCGTGGCAGTCATGAGACTTTAGGTTCTGGAACTTTTTCTCTGCTATATTTATTATTCCCTTTAGATTCGATGAGAAGCTAGATGGGACCTTCATACTGAGAAGGCATTCAAAGAAGATTTCCTTCTCTTCTTTGGTAAGAGTGTATCTGGCATGACCTTCATACTACTTTGGATGCATGTCGACTTTTTCGTGCATACGTTGCTGGACCTCCCATGCCTCCGGTGTATCTTTTTTATTCCCATACACACAAAGATTCTTCGTCACATGCCTCACGTTGATTGCAGAGCGGACCTCTACATCTTTCCAATAGGGTAGGTCCAAAATGTAGATTTATTCTTCCACATGGGTGTGTGTCCGTTAGCGACATTCAGAACAGATTGTCTGCCAAGACCCTTTTCAAACATTACTTCTAAATCCTTGACCTTATCAAGTATATCATCACCAGTATGGTGGCGAGGCTTCTTCCGGTAATCTGCCTCACCTTTGAAATCCTTGTCTTTCTTTCCTAAGGGATGCTTGATCGGAAGAAATCGACGATGTCCCAGGTACATATTATTCTTACATTTATCTGAATATATACTTTCGGTCTCATCTAAACTGCATGTGTGTTATCCCTTGTTTGCCTGTCCTAAAAGGTTACTAAGAGCAGGCCAATAATTGATGGTTATAAACATCAACGGTCATATGTCAAATTCATGTTGTATGTGCTCATCCCACACACGTACACCCTTTTTGTCCCATTGCTATAGAAGTTCTTCAAGTAATGGCGTTATGTACACATCACCGTCGTTGTCAGGTTGCTTGGGTACTTGGATGAGAACTGGCATCATAATGTACTTCCGCTTCATGCACAACAAAGGAGGAAGGTTGTAGATACATAGAGTCACAGGCCAGGTGCTATGATTGCTACTATGCTCCCCAAAAGGATTAATGCCATCTGCACTTAAACCAAACCCAACGTTCCTTGCGTCATCTGCAAATTCCCGCCACTTTCTCTCGATTTTTCTCCACTTCAAACAGTCAGCGAGTACACTCAAGTTCCCTTCTTTCTTACGTCTGCTTTGTGCCATCGCAACAACTAGGCATTCTCTTTGTTTTGGAACAAATGTTTCAACCGTGGTACTATAGGAGCATACCACATAACCTTGGCTGGAATCCTCTTCCTGGGGCACTCGCCCTCAACATCATCAGGGTCATCGCGGCTGATCTTATAGCGCAATGCACTACATTCTGGGCATGTATTCAAATTCTCGTACTCCTCACCACGGTAGAGGATGTAGTCGTTAGGGCATGCATGTATCTTCTACACCTCTAATCCTAGAGGGCAGACATCCTTCTTTGCTTTGTATGTACTGTCGGGCAATTTGTTGTCCTTTGGAAGCATCATCTTTAACATTTTCAACAATTTTTTCAAATCCCTTGTCAGATACACCATTCTTTGCCTTCCATTGCATCATTTCCAGTGTGGTACCCAGCTTTTTCTTGTCATCTTTGCAATTTAGGTACAACACATTGGTGTGATCCTCTAACATGCACTACAACTTCAACTTCTCATTTTCACTTGCGTAGCTTCTCTTTGCATCAGCAATGGCCAGACCAAGATTATTAGCGGGCTCATCTGATGCCTCTTCTTTAGCTTCTTCAACTTCTTCCCCCGTTGTAGTACCATTGTATTCAGAGAAACCAGGATAGTTGTCATCATCCTCTTCTTCTTCATTCTCTTCCATATTATAACCCCTCTTTCTCCGTGCTTAGTCCAATATATATAGCCGGACATGAAACCAGACGTAAACATGTGGACGTGAAGGAGTTTTGAGTAAGAGTAATTCCTATCATTCTAACAGACACCACATGGACAACACATCAAACCATCTCGCTTGTCTGCCTCAATCGCAAGCAGAAAACTATGCATGCCATCAATGAAATCGGGAGAGCGTCGGTCATCGTACATACATTGTCGGCTCATCTTCATTACACAACACCGAAAAGACCAAATTAATACAAGTTCATTCATAAGGTTCATACACACTTATTCTCATAAAATCGTAGGGGAACGTAGCATCCAATTTCAAAATTTTCCTACGCTCACGCAAGATCTATCTAGGAGATGCATAGCAACGAGAGGGGGGGAGTTTTTATTCGTACCCTCAAAGACCGAAAGTGTCGGAGATATTGACCATGGGTACCCTCAGTGCCTACCCTTGGTATTTTAAGACAAATGACAGCCGCTTGGTCAGTTGCGGCCGCCTGCTGCTCAGGCCGTCTCCTAGGGTAGCCTTCCCTAGGAGCCGGCTGCTAGCAGGCGGCAGGGACCCAGCCGGCGGCAACACCAACAATACCAGCCAGCAGACGGCCCCGCACTCCTTCCTTAGAGAGCACGCTGAGGGGGTTCATACGTGGCGGGGGCGTGGCTGCAGGGGAACACGTCCTTAGAAGATCTGCAAGGGTGAGGCTACAGTGGCCGTGTACCCTATAAATATCCATTAAGTGACGGGTCACTGTAGCCACGAAGCTCGTGACCAAGCTGCGGTCAGAGGAGGCACGATCCCACTACCCGCAAACGGCGGGGCTAGCAGGCGGCTGGCCCCATCGGTCAGTGGGTGAGCTCACGAACAAAGCGCCCCTAGCAGGCGGCCAGGGGAGACGGTCGTCATGTAGCAGACGGCAAGCCCACCCTAGAAGTCTGGGCCTCATCAAGACGACGGGACGGGACGAGGCGGCAGCGTACGGCGAGGGACGATGGCACTGTAGCCATATCCTCCCCGACGAGGTTGTCGTCAGCAAAAGCACCCCCACAGTGAAAGACAATAATGAGGGGCCCGCGAGCGGCAGGCACCAGCAGACAGGTGGCGAAGCCGGCGCCAGAAGACACTGACGACCGGGGGCCACACCGTCGAGTTTACCATTGTACCCCTGGGGGGTAGGCCTATATAAACCCCCCAGGGACCTCCATGAGGGGGGATGGCTGGTGGATAGTTGGCTACTAGAAGACCACAAGATAAAACCCTAGAGAGAGAGGAGGTGAGCTAGCCTTGTTCATCTTCTCCCTCTAGACCTCACAGCTCAAGGAGTAATCTTGTAGCTACTCTAGTGCTATTAGTCATGACGCGGAGCCCCCGCAGAGCAGGACTAGGGGTGTTATCTCCTCGGAGAGCCCCGAACCTGGGTAAGATTCGTAGGCGTCCTAAGTATCGCTTTATCCCGCTTCCCGAGCCCGGCGACGTTCTTTTGACCCCAAGCATGATAAGCCATCCGTTGGCATATGTCGTCCCAAAACCCCGACATTTGGCGCCCACCATGGGGCTAGGTGCACCGTCGTCCGGAGACATGTTCTGGACGGGAACCTTGTTCCTTCCTGGCGAGAGTAGCCAGCCCGGCACGCCCGCTGGCGTGGAGACCGGGATGCTTCGCAGCGCAGAGGCTGCATGCGCCATGAGCGGGCTCGCCGGTCTGCTCGGTGCCGCCCGCATCCACGACGAACCCTCTCCGGCGGCCGAGCCAGTGGCGCCGGAGAGCTTCCTCGTCGAGCTCCTCGACAAGCTCCACCTCGTCGACAAGCGCGCCTCTGACGTGGAGTCAGTGGGCTCTTCTGACCCACCAGTAGACATGATCGTCGACCCCGTCGCGGGGCCAGACGACTCCTTCCCCGAGCACGTGGAGATCGTCAACGACCCTCTCCCCGTTCTTCCGATCTGCGGCACCATCGGCATCGTAACGGAGGTGCTCGTCACCGACCACGGCGAACCATCGTGCCGAACGGGTCCAGACCCGCTCGAGGCCGCTCTGCAGCACCTCGCCGCCCCTGTCGCGGCGGGGGCAGACGGCGCGGAGTTGGAGGCACTCCGTGTTTCGCTCCTCGACAGCGCCAACAAACTGGCCGCCTCCCGATGCCTCACTGAAGCTTACCGTCGCAAAATGGACCGCGCCATCTGTGGCACGCCGGCTGCTGGCGAGCCTAGCCGAGCCGGCGCTGTCCGCGATCATGGCGGGCTGCTAGCAGACATGCTGGGGGGGCCCCGCGGCCTGTGTACCTCACTCCGTCGGAAAACCTACGGGCTTCCCAGGCGGCAGTCGATGAGATGGGCCACTTGGAGGGAGACGAACTCCGTTGCATGACCCAGCGTGCCCGCCAGCTCCTCGACGCTGCTGCTACGCAGCAGGAGGCCCGTCGCCGGGCATCAGAGGTGGCTGCACACGCCAACAACCGCCCTCTTCGGCGGGAGCAAGGAGCCACGTCCTGCTCTCCAACAGTCGGCTCCACCAACCGGCGAGACTCAGAGCCCGCTGCCAGCCGCAGCCGGCAGACGCGCTTTACCATCGAGCGCGACGAAGACGGCCGTCCAAGGGCCATAGAACGACGAGGGGAGCAGACGCCTCCTCCCAGGCGGGAGAGGCGCGTGTCTCCTCCGCCTGTTGACCACCCCTCTCTGGCAGGCCGCCTGGGCCGCCACGAGGGGGTCGGGGAGAACAACGCCCGCCACCGCCTGGACCGTCTGGCTCGCTCCCAGGCGGTTGAAGAAGAAGATGACCTCGGTCCGGCCTGCTTCGGCCCTCGCATCCGCAACAAGCCTTTTCCCAAGGGCTTCTCGCTCTCCAGAGACACCCCAAGTACAACGGATCAGTGAAACTAGAGGACTGGCTGGTGGACTACTCCACGGCTGTCAGCATCGCCACCGGCAATAGGCGTGTCGCGGTGAAGTACGTGCCCCTCATGCTCCATGGCACGGCTCGGACGTGGCTGAGCAGCCTCAAGCCCAACGGCATCAATGGCTGGCTAGACTTCACCGACGCCTTCACTCGCAACTTCACCAGCACCTACAAGCGGCCTCCCAAGCCGCGTCAGCTCTCCCTATGTGTCCAAGGCCCGGACGAGTCGGCCCGTGACTATCTGACGCGTTGGGCAGAGCTGCGAAACTCCTGTGAAGGAGTGCACGAGGTACAAGCCATCGAGTATTTCACGGCCGGGTGCAGAGAAGGCACCTTGCTCAAGCACCAGCTCCTGTGCGACGAGCCGGCCACGTTGGATGAACTTCTGAGCATAGCAGACAAGTACGCCACCGCTGACTTCTCCATGAAGACCGAGCTGCAAGTGGATGCTTCTGGAAAGATGACCCCTCCGACTTCCAAGACGCCGGCAGGAGAATCCAGCCGGCGCCAGCAGACCAACGACCAGAAGCGCAAGGCCCAGGCGCCGGCTACCAACAGCCGGCTGGTGGCAGCGGTCGACGGGCAACAGCCAGAAGATCAAGCAGGGCCCAAGTGCCAGAAGGGCGGCAAACCAGTGTGGCAGCCGGCCTTCTCCTTTGATCAAGCCTTGGATGCCCCCTGGAAGTTCCATAGCGGCGCGAAGCCCTCCAACCACACCACACGCAAATGTCACTGGCTCACAAGGATTGCGAGGGGAGAAGCTCTGCCTACTCCGCCTGCTGGACAGCCGGCTCCGCCTCCTAATCCGCCGGCTGCTCGTCCTGGCGGCCAGATCCAGGATTAGTTCCCAGAAGAGAATGGAGCCTATGTTGTCTTCACCAGCCATACGGATGATAGGCACAGCCGGCGCCAGTAGCGCAGAGAAGTCAACACTGTTGCCGTCAAGAACCCAGAATTCATGCACTGGTCTGAAAGGCCTATCAGCTGGAGCCGAGAGGATCACCCGGCTGTCATGCCATCTCCAGGGGCCTATGCCTTGGTCCTGGACGACACTCTCTCCATTGACAGGCGGGCCTGCCGTTTCTCCAGGGCCCTGGTGGACGGCGGCAGCAGCATCAACATCATGTACCGAGACACCATGGAGAAGTTGGGCATCAAAGAGAAGCAGCTTCAGCCCACCAGGACCGTGTTCCATGGCATTGTGCCAGGCCTCTCTTGTTCACCCATTGGCAAGGCCAGGGTCGATGTCCTATTTGGTGACAAGACGCACTTCCGGAGGGAGCCGGTCTGGTTTGAAGTGGTAAATCTGGAAAGTCCCTATCACGTGATCTTGGGCCGGCCCGCTCTTGCAAAGTTCATGGCAGTCCCACAATATGCCTACCTCAAGATGAAGATGCCTGGTCCCAAGGGAATAATCACCATAGCCGGGGACTACGAGAAGTCCATTGCATGTGCAACGGCCAGTAGTCGCCCGGCAGAAACCCTTGTTGTGGCTGAGGAGAAGCGCCGTCTGGACCGGCTGGTGGCAATGGCTGGCGAGCAGCCGGCCATACCAGCCGATCCCAAGGAGGCGGAGCCACAAGGCTCGTTCCAGCCCTCCAAGGACACAAAGAAGATTGCCTTGTACCCATCTCACCCGGAGCAATTTGCTTTCATAGGGTCAAGCCTAGACAACAAATAGGAAAGCGAGCTCGTCGATTTCCTCCGTGAGAATCGGGAAATCTTTGCGTGGTCCCCGAAGGACATGCCTGGTGTCTCGATGGAATTCGCCGAGCACAAGCTACATGTGAGAGAAGACGCAAAGCCTGTCAGGCAGCCGATGCGCCGCCTGTCAGAAGAGAAGAGAAGAGTCGTTGGGGAGGAGGTCGTCTGCCTGCTAGCAGTCGGCTTCATCATGGAAGTCTCTTATCCCGAGTGGCTGGCGAATCTAGTCCTGGTGCTGAAGAAGAACAATAAATGGCGCATGTGCATTGATTACACCAGCCTGAACAAAGCTTGCCCCAAAGATCCGTTTGCTCTGCCACGAATAGATCAAGTGATTGACTCGACAGCCGAATGTGAGCTGCTGTCTTTCCTTGATGCCTATTCGGGGTACCACCAAATCAAGCTTGATCCAGCCGATCGTCTGAAGACTACCTTCCTCACGCCGTTTGGGGCCTTCTGCTACCTGACCATGACGTTCGGCTTGAGAAATGCCGGTGCCACCTTTCAGCGTTGCATGCAGAAGTGCCTCCTCAAGCAGCTTGGCAGGAATGCCCATGTTTACGTGGATGATATTGTGGTGAAGACGGAGAAGAGAGGAACCCTTTTGGAAGATCTCCAAGAAACATTTGAGAATCTGCGCCGCTTTCGGATTAAGCTAAACCCGGAGAAATGCATCTTCGGGGTACCAGCAGGCCAGCTCCTTGGCTTCCTGGTGTCCGAACGCGGCATCGAGTGCAACCCCGCGAAGATCAAAGCCATCAAAAGGATGGAACGACCGACCCGTGTGCGAGATGTCCAGAGGTTCACGGGGTGCCTGGCATCTCTCAGCCGCTTCATCAGCCGGCTGGGAGAAAAGGCACTCCCCATGTACCAACTGATGAAGAAGACCACTTGCTTCGAGTGGACTGACCAGGCGGACGAAGCCTTCCAGCAGCTCAAGCAACTGCTGTCCACCCCGCCTATCCTGGCAGCGCCAGCAGACAAGGAGCCCATGTTCCTTTACATAGCCGCCACCAGCCGGGTGGTCAGCACTGTCATTGTGGTGGAGCGCCCAGAAGACGGCAGAGCCTTGCTCGTCCAGAGGCCCTTCTACTACTTGAGCGAAGTGTTATCAGTGTCCAAGCAGAATTACCCCCACTACCAGAAGATGTGCTACGGCGTGTACTTCACCGCCAAGAAACTCAAGCAGTACTTCCAAGAGCATTCTGTCACGGTCGTCTGCACGGCCCCGCTTGCTGAAATCATGGGGAACAGAGATGCCTCAGGAAGAGTGGCCAAGTGGGCCATTGAGTTGGCCCCCTTCACCATCTTCTACCAGCCGCGCACCACCATCAAGTCGCAAGCATTGGCCGACTTCCTCGTTGATTGGGCCGAAACACAGTACATGCCGCCTGTGCCAGACTCAACCCATTGGCGGATGCACTTTGATGGATCAAAGATGCGCACCGGCCTGGGAGCCGGCGTCGTCCTCACCTCCCCCAAAGGCAATAAGCTCAAGTACACTATGCAGATCCACTTTCCTCCTCCAACAACGTGGCAGAATATGAGGCACTTATCCACGGGCTCCAGATGGCCAAGGAGATTGGCATCCGCCGAGTGCTATGCTACGATGACTCAGACTTGGTTGTCCAGCAGTCGTCTGGGGACTGGGACGCCAAGGATGCAAACATGGCAAGCTATCGCTTCCTTGTCCGGCAGATCAGTGGACACTTTGATGGCTGCGAGTTCCTCCATGTGCCACGAGCTGATAACATGCAAGCGGACACCTTGGTGTGAATCGGTTCCACCCGCCAAGCAATACCAGACGGCGTATCTCTCCAATGCTTGCGCAAACCGTCTATCAAGCCTTCACAGGAGTCGGAGTCAATCTTCATACCAGCCGACCCTGGGGCAGGCAGCCCCGCGGTTTCGGCTGCTGGCCAAGAGACTGCCCCAGCAGGCGGCCACGACACTCCAACTCCAACAGACGGATCACCTACAGCCGCGCCAGCTCCTGGCCCGGGGAATGCTCCAGCAGACGGCCAGGAGGCGTCGGCTCCAGCAGACGGCCCGGGGACTACGGAGACACAGCAGACGGCTCAGCCCAGCCCTCCACCTCCCAGCCCAACCGTCCTGGTCTCTCTGGCCGAAGCAACTGGGATCTTAGCGCTGTCTTGGGCACATCCAATCCTCACATTCCTGCTCAAGGGGGAGCTGCCAGCAGAAGAAACCTCGGCACGACAAGTTCAACGCCGCGCCTCAGCTTACACCATTGTCAACAAAGAGCTCGTCAGAAGGAGTGCGACAGGCGTTTTCCAACGCTGTGTAGAGGCAACAAAAGCGCTGGCCATCCTGAAGGACATTCATCAAGGAGAGTGCGGCCACCACGCGGCCTCAAGATCTCTTGTAGCCAAAGCTTTCCGCCACGGTTTCTTCTGGCCGACTGCTGGACGATGCCAAAGATTTGGTGAAGAAGTGCAACGGCTGCCAACGCTTCAGCTCCAAGCAACACTTGCCAGCTTCTGCACTCAAGACTATTCCAATCACTTGGCCATTTGCCGTCTGGGGTCTGGATATGGTGGGACCTTTCAAGACTGCCAGAGGAGGCCTGACACACTTACTTGTGGCAATAGATAAATTCACCAAGTGGATCGAAGCCAAGCCAATCAAGAAACTCAATGGCCCAACTACTGTGACATTCATTGCAGACATCACAGTCCGGTATGGTATACCGCACAGCATCATCACCGACAACGGCACAAATTTTGCCAAAGGCGCACTTGCCCGTTTCTGTGCAACTCAGGGCATCCGGCTGGACCTAGCGTCCGTTGCCCACCCACAGTCTAATGGCCTAGTCGAGCACGCCAACGGCCTCACCCTATCTGGCATCAAGCCCCGGCTGGTCGAACCTTTGGAGCGGTCGGCCAGCTGCTGGATCGAAGAACTGTCGTCTGTCCTATGGAGCCTCAGAACCACTCCGAACAAATCCACCGGCTTCACCCCTTTCTTCCTCGTCTACGGGGCCGAGGCCGTCATCCCAACAGACGTTGAGTTTGACTCGCCTCGTGTCACCATGTACACGGAAGCTGAAGCCAAAGAAGCACGCGAAGACGGCGTGGACTTGCTGGAGGAGGCCCGGCTGGTAGCACTCAGCCGCTCCGCCATCTACCAGCAGGGTCTCCGCCGCTATCACAGCCGGCGAGTGAAGCCACGCTCCTTCCGCGAGGGAGACCTTGTGCTCCGGCTGATCCAGCGAACAGCCGGCCAGCACAAGCTCTCGGCTCCTTGGGAAGGACCGTTCATCATCAGCAAGGTACTGGGCAACGACGCCTACTACCTCATCGACGCCCAGAAGCCAAGAACGCGCAAGAGAGACGGCTCAGGCAAGGAGTTAGAGCGCCCATGTAACGCAAACCTTCTTCGTCGCTTTTATAGCTGAAAGACAGTATGTGTCGTGCTATCTAAAGTTATTTTGAGAATCAGTGGGAACCCCGAGGAGGTCTCGGGGACTGCCCAACCCTTTATCTATATGATAAGAATTATACCTGTGAATGATTGTTGTTCACTCCTTCGTCCGGCACCGGAGCCTACCAGATGGCCTGGGGACTGGCCGCCTGGCCCTATGTCTAGAGAATTCTCCTTAATAAGTCAGACAAGTAATGTGATGGCACCCAAGCCCTCTCCTGCATCAAGTCACAGACCCGCAGAACGCGGCTGTCCGGCTGGTAGGAGCCAAAGGCAAGAAGTGGTGCCAACATGAACAACGGCTAAGGAAAAAAGACATAGGGGCAGCCGGCCCTTAAGATTAACAGCCGGCTGCCGAGCAGCCGGCCAACCGGTTCTAGGCTTGGCCAGACCATCTTCCAGAGGGCGACATACTTGCCCACCCCGAAAACAGCCAAGTCCCTGACCCAGCCACAGTACCACGGAGTGGCCGTCTGGCTGGCAGGGCGGCAGTACAAAGGGTTGGCAAGGAGAAAATTGCCACAAGGAACTAGGGCAAGGCTAATCCTAGGACTCGGCACAATTGCATAAAAACGATGCTGCATTAAAAAGAATATTTACATCCAAAAGGCCTTAAGAGCCGCCTTGTAGCAATAACTTACTAAATACACCCAGCGGGTGGAACTGTTTGCATTAACCCTGCGAGTCTTACAGAAAGACAGATGGTACAAATGAAAATCCTAAGCAGCAGCAGGCTGGGCAGGTGGCACGACGGAGCCGGCTTCTGGGGAGGCCGCCTGGCGGGTCTCGGTCTGGCCGTCTGCCGCAGCAGGCGGGGCCGTCACTCCTGGCCTGCTTGTTGAGGACTGGTCAGGCTGGCGACTGCCTGCTGGGTCCGCCTCCTGGGAGCTGGTCTCCTCGTCGCTGCCTTCCTCGTCCTCATCGCCTTCGCTGGAGGCGATCTCCTCGTCCGGCTCTTCCGACGCCGCCAAGTCCAGCCCGAAGTTACCAGGCGGCACTACATGGCCCCTGTCATCCAGCTCCGGGATGAAGAGGGAGGTGTCGGCGTATTCGGCGAGGGCGGCAGCCCGCTGGACGAGCTCCCTCTGCTCTGCAGCCAGCTCCGGCTGGGCCTCCGCGCGGAACGTCTCCAGTTGCTCAAGGCTCAGGCCTGGATACCAACTCTTGGCGAACTCCAGGGCGGTCCGTGCGCCAGCCCTCGCCGCGGAGCCCTTCCAGGCCTCGAAGCGCTGGCCGGCCGCCTCCAGCCAGGCAGCCGTCCGGCTGGGGGTGCGAAGCATTGGCACACCTGGCCAGAGGGCGGCCAGGATTTGGGCGCCGGCACGCTACAGACGGCGGAGAAGACGGTGGACTGGTAGAAGACGCACCCGTATGGCAAAAAGCTCCTCGGCCGGGGTCCTGGGCGTATTGGGTGCGATTTCCCGGCCCGCCTGGCGCCTCGCAGCACGCTCGGACTCGATTGCCTGGGTGGCGGCCACAGAGTAGCCCGGGAAGAATTATGCCAAGACTAGAACAAGTATCAGAAGAAAAGCAAGATGGCTACTGCAAACGAGGAAAACAGAATGAGAAGGCGGATGTCTCACCGTCGACCATGTCTCCAATGGCTACGTAGCCGTCTTGGAGAGCCGCCTCCTTCTCGGCCCAATTCGAGCGCTCAGTCTCGAATTCGGCCCGCAGAAGGGACTCGGCATCAAACATTTAGCCGAGCTCGGCCTTGTGGGCCATCGCCTGGTCCGCCAGCTCCTTGGCCAGGCGATCGCGGTCTTGGGCGGCGAGGGCACGCTCCTACTCCTTTGCGGCCAGCTCCGTCTCGGCCTTGCCCAGCTGGCTGCGGAAGCTGGTTGCGACCACTGGCAGGGGAGAAAGAAAAAGAGCAAGGGTCGGCAGCAGAAGACATAACCTTGGAGTTCCAAGCCGCCTGCTCAGCAGCCGGCTCGGAACTCGGGGACTACACCCAGCGGGTGCGCTGACGCGCCCCCGCAAGGAGAAGAAGAGGCACTCACCACGGCTGTCTGCCAGGGCAGTCCGCAGCTGCGCCAGCTCCTGGCGATGCGCGTTCTAGGAGGCCACGCGGAGGTTGTGGTACTCCTGCAACGAGAAGCAAGATCGATCTGGATATACACTTTGGAGTTCCAAGCCGCCTGCTCAGCAGCCGGCTCGGAACTTGGGGACTACACCCAGTGGGTGCGCTGACGCGCCCCCACGGAAAAAATTGAAGGAATAAAAGCAGGAATGAAACACACTTACCCGAACGGAGGACCGCATGGCGATGAACTCCTGCATCGCCGTCTGCACGACGTTGCCCAAGGAGTTCATGCAGTCCAGGATGTCCCGCGACGCGACGATCCACGCTCCGCCTCCTCCGGATATCCAGCTCGATGGCGCCGCGCTGGTCGCCTCATTCTCCGGCGCGGACGAGCTGGCCCCGCCGACTTCCACCTGCTGGGGCATAGAAGCCGCCCTCGCAAGGCGCTGGTGGGCTGGGCCTCGGGGGGGCCGGTTGCGGGCCAATCACCAGCGCGCTCCCAACCGGCGGCACCTCCGTCCCTGTCGGCCGGCTGCCCTGCTCCCCAGCAGGCGGCGCGGGGGGTGGTGGCGACGTCTCCAAAATGACGCATTCGTCACCTCAATCGCCTGGAGCCGGCTGCTCGTCAGCAGCCGGCGCCTGGGCAGATGGCTCCTGAGCCCCTGACGCCGAGCGAGCGACGTGGCCCGCTGGCTGCTGGGGGCCCTTCCCCCGCTCTCGGACGCGGGCGGCGTCTGCCTCGGCCTTCTTGGCGGCTTCGGCCTCCGCCTGGGCAACGGCATCGGCCGCCGCTCGCTCACGCTCCGCGGCCTCGCGCTCCGCGCGTGCCTTGCGGGCGTTCCTCTCTGTCGCCTCCTGGAGCGCGGCGGCAGGATCCACGCGAGGGGGCACAGGAGGGGCATCTTGGCCTCCTACCACAGAGCCCGCTGGCACCCGCGAGAGGGAAAGCGGCGCGCTGTGCGGACGTCCAGGAGAAACAAAGAATCGAGCAAGAAGGGATCAGTTGAGGAAAAAGAATAAGACACAAAGAAGGAATAAGGGGTACTTACCCAGACACGACCGGCCGGGCCTTGGGCTTCTTCGGTAGGTTCGCCCTGGCGGCCGCCTCCTGACGCCTCGTAGCGGCGGTTAATAGCTGAAGCTTCTTGGGCATGGCGCCAGTCGGCCCTGACGAAGACCGCCGTTTCCCGCCGCCGGCTATGCCAGACGGCCCCGCCTGCTGGCTGGCGCAGACGGGTGCCTCCTCCATCCCCTCATCGTCGTCCGGCCAGCTCTCGAGGCCGCATTCTGGCTGGGCACCCGACGACTGGTCCCCGCCGCCTGTCACCTCTTCCTCCTCCATGACGGCGGCGGCCCCAAGTTCAGGGTCGCTCGTGTCGCTTTGGGAGCGATCCGGATCTAGGGGGAGGCCCCGTTGGTTGGAGCCCGGTGCCGGCTGGCCTGGGAAGATCTGAGCCGGGTGTCAGCATCAGACGGCTACAGCAGCCGGACAAAGAAGAAAGAAAAGAGAAGGACGAAAAACTTACTGCAGGCGGCTGGTTGTTGCGGCTGTACGGAGCTTTGCTAAAGGCCCAGCCGGAGTCGGAGACATGGCAGCTGGAGATGTGGTTCACCAGCCGGGCCACCTCCCCGTAGGGCAGGGGCTTGGTGCAGGTCCGGCTGGGATCCAGGCGCCCGCTCATGTCACAAATGAGGTGGGGCCGGCGCTGCAGCGGTAGCACCCGGCGCTCGGCGAATGTCAGTAGCAGATCTGCAAACTCCAGGCCCTCGTCGTCTCTCAGCTCCTGGAGACGGCGCACGGCGACGGAGGCGCCTTCAGTCAGGGCGACGGGCCGGGTCCTCCAGGAGTCCCGAGGCTCTGAAGGCGGCCCCGGCACCCACTCCGGCAAGCAGATAAAATCTTCCTCGGGGTCGACGTTGGAGATGTATAAATACGTCTTCTGCCACAGCTTCACCGACCCAACGAGTTTTGGCGCCGGGAAGAAGTTTCTCGCCCCGGTGCGCTTCACGGCGATGCATCCCCCGCACTGGGCGGCCACGCTCTGGACGGCGGTGCCCAGTTTCACATAGAAGAGCTCCGTCCAGAGCTCAACAGTGGGGAGGATGCCAAGATAGGCCTCGCAAAGGACGACGAAGGAAGAGATGGTCGTCACCGTGTTTGGCGTGAGGTGATGCGGTTGGATGTGGAAGAAGTCGAGGAAGGAGCGAAAGAAGCCACTCGCCGGCAGGCCGAACCCGCACTAAAAGTGCGAGCGGAAGATGACCCACTCGCCTTGTTGCGGGGCCGGCCTGATCTCCGTCATCGGTGCCAGGCGCACGGCGACCCTGTCGGCCGGCGGCAGCTTCCGCGACCGGCGTAGAACGTCTATGTGTTCTTGCAAGATGTCGATGCCGTCCCATTGGCCGTGGCGTTGGGGAGGTGCTGGACCGGCCATGGCTCAGGCGGTGGTTCGCTGTAACTGCGGCGAGGAGGAGCAAGGAAGAGGATGAAGGACGGGGGAGAGTGAGCGCGAGAGCAGCGGCAGCCCTCTCCCCCGGCCTATATATAGGCCCAGGCGACGAAGACGAGGGAGCGGGCGTGGGCTTAACCACCCCACGTCCCGCACGACCCCCGATTTTCTCGCGCCTAATCCGCGCGCATTAAATGCGCGTGGGAGGGTAATCGATTACCCCTGCCACTGTGGATCCGCGCGGGGCCCGAGGCCCTTAGTCGCGGGCCCCGGCCCACTGTTACGTCCTGTCAAGCGCGTGGGGTGGCAGGCCGATGCGACAGGACGGTGACGCGTGGGCGCTGCCAACGGTCCGCGGGCCTGTTCGACTGCCCGCTGACCAGGCGGCGCCTTCCCGCCAAAGATTCCGAGACGGCGATGCGGCTGCCCGAGGCCGGCTCCGACAGCGCAGAGCCGGCTGTCAGCAGACGGACTCCTTTAGCAGACGAGTGACAGACGATAAGCAAGCCTGAGGGAAGAAGCTGCTGAAACCCCTCGGCATCTCCAACATTCGCTTCGGAGTTCCACCAGCTTCGGGGACTACTGTCGGAGATATTGACCATGGGTACCCTCGGTGCCTACCCTTGGTATTTTAAGACAAATGACAGCCGCTTGGTCAGCTGCGGCCGTCTGCTCCTCAGGCCGTCTCCTAGGGTAGCCTTCCCTAGGAGCCGGCTGCCAGCAGGAGGCAGGGACCCAGCAGGCGGCAACACCAACAATACCAGCCAGCAGATGGCCCCGCACTCCTTCCTCAGAGAGCATGCTGAGGGGGTCCGTACGTGGCGGGGGCGTGGCTGCAGGGGAACACGTCCTTAGAAGATCTGCAAGGGTGTGGCTACAGTGGTCGTGTTGTTGGGGAACGTAGCATGGGAAACAAAAATCTTCCTACGCTCACCAAGATCAATCTAGGAGATGCACATCTACGAGAGGAGAGTTGGATCCACATACCCTTGTAGATCGCTAAACGGAAGCGTTGCTAGAACGCGGTTGATGGAGTCGTACTCGCCGCGATTCAGATCGCCGAAGATCCTAGCACCGAAGCAACGGTGCCTCCGCGTTCTTCACACGTACAGCTCGGGGACGTCTCCTCCTTCTTGATCCAGCAAGGGGGAAGGAGAGGTTGATGGAGACACCGGCAGCACGACGGCGTGGTGGAGATGGTGGTGAAGGATTCCAGCAGGGCTTCGCCAAGCACCGCGGGAAAACGAAGATGGATGTGGGAGAGGGAGGGCAGCACCGAGGCACGAACGTGTGTAGCTGCCCTCCCTCTGCCTCTCTTTATATAGGGGGAGTAGAGGGGAGGGGGCGCCCTAGGTTTTGCCCCTAGGGGCGGCGGCCAAGTGGAGATGGGGGGGCGGCGGCCAGGGCTGCGCCAGGGTTAGGGTTCCC
>LR738709.1:722137874-722170891 GCA_902687465.1 Secale cereale | reverse complement strand
CCCCCCAGGTGCCTTGCCCCCCAAGCTAGGGGGTGCGGCAGCCCTAGGAGGGGCCAGCCCCCCTTGCGCATGAGGAGAGGGCCCAGGGGGGGCGCACAGCCCTATGAGGGCTGTTGTGTCCCCCCTTTGTGGCCCATTAGGCCCGAAACTCCTTCCGGGACCCCGAAACCCCTTTCGGTCATCCGCCGTCTTCCCGATACTCCCCGGAACACTTCCGGACTCCGAAACCTTTCATCCTATATATCAATCTTTGTCCCCGGACCATTCCGGAGACCCTCGTCACGTCCGGGATCTCATCCGGGACTCCGAACAACCTTCGGTAACCATACACTGTTCTCACTAACAACCCTAGCGTCACCGAACCTTAAGTGTGTAGACCCTGCGGGTTCGGAAACTATGCAGACATGACCGAGACACTCCCAGGTCAATAACCAATAGCGGGATCTGGATACCCATATTGGTTCCCACACATTCCTCGATGATCTCATCGGATGAACCACGATGTCAAGGATTCAGGCAATCCCGTATACAGTTCCCTTTGTCTCGTCGGTATGTTACTTGCCCAAGATTCGATTGCCGGTATCTCTATACCTAGTTCAATCTCGTTACCGGCAAGTCTCTTTACTCGTTACCGTAATACATAATCCCGTGACTAACTACTTAGTCACTTTGAGCTCATTGAGATGACGTATTACCGAGTGGGCCCGGAGATACCTCTCCGTCACACGGAGTGACAAATCCCAGTCTCGATCCATGTCAACTCAACAGACACCTTCGGAGATACCTATAGAGTACCTTTATAGTCACCCAGTTACGTTGCGACGTTTGGCACACACAAAGCACTCCTACGGTGTCAGTGAGTTACATGATCTCATGGTCATAGGAACTTATACTTGACATGCAGAAAACTATAGCGATAACTGATACGATCAAAAGCTATGTTTAACGTTTGGGTCTCGTCCATCACATCATTCTCCTAATGATGTGATCCCGTTATCAAATGACAACTCATGTCTATGACCTGGAAACCGCGGTCATCTTTGATCAACGAGCTAGTCCTGAAGAGGCTTACTAGGGACAAGGTGTTTGTCCATGTATCCACACATGTATCTGAGTTTCCTATCAATACAATTCTAGCATGGATAATAAACAATTATCATGAACAAGGAAATATAATAATAACCAATTTATTATTGCCTCTAGGGCATATTTCCAACAGTCTCCCACTTGCACTAGAGTCAATAATCTAGTTCACATCGCCATGTGATTAACACTCATAGGTCACATCGCCATGTGACTAACATCCAAAGAGTTCACTAGAGTCAGTAATCTAGTTCACATCAATATGTGATTAACACTCAATGAGTTCTGGGTTTGATCATGTTATGCTTGTGAGAGAGGTTGTAGTCAACGGGTCTGCAACATTCAGATCCCTATGTGCTTCGCAAAACTTTATGTCATATCATAGATGCTGCTACCACGTTCCACTTGGAGCTATTCCAAACTGTTGCTCCATTATACGTATCCGGTATCTCCACTTAGAGTTATCCGGATAGGTGTTTAGCTTGCATCGACGTAACTCTTTACGTCGAACTCTTTATCACCTCCATAACCGAGAAACATTTCCTTATTCCTCCAAGGATAATTTTGACCACTATCTAGTGATCCACTCCTGGATCACCTTTGTACCCTCTTGCCAGACATGTGGCAAGGCACACATCAGGTGCGGTACTCATCATGGCATACCGTATAGAGCCTATGACAAAAGCATAGGGGACGACCTTCGTCCTTCCTCTTCCTTCTGCCGTGGTCAAGTTTTGAGTCTTACTCAACTTCACACCTTATAACTCAGGTAAGAATTCCTTTTTAACTGACCTATTTTGAACTCCTTCAAAATCATGTCAAAGGTGTGTGTTCCTTTTGAAAGTATCATCAGGCGTCTTGATCTATCTCTATAGATCTTGATGCCCAATTATGTAAGCAGCTTTATCCAGGTCTTCCTTTGAAAAACTCATTTCAAACAACCCTTTATGCTTTCCAGAAATTCTACATCATTTCGGATCAACAATATGTCATTCACATATACTTATCAGAAATGTTGTAGTGCTCCCACTCACTTTATTGCAAATACAAGTTTCCAACAAACTTTGTATACCCAAAAACTTTGATCACTCCATCAAAGTGTATATTCCGACTCCGAGATGCTTGCTCTAGTCCATGGAAGGATCGCTGGAGCTAGCATATCTTTTAGCATCCTTAGGATCGACAAAACCTTTCTGATTGTATCACATACAACCTTTCCTTACGAAAACTGGTAAGGAAACTTGTTTTGTCATCCATCTGCCAGATTTCATAAATGCAGCTAATGCTAACATGATTCCGACGGACTTAAGCATCGCTACGGGTGAGAAAATCTCATCGTAGTCAACTCCTTGAACTTGTGGAAAACTCTTCGCCACAAGTCGAGCTTCATAGACAGTGACATTACCGTCCACGTCCGTCTTAGTCTTAAAGATCCATTTGTCTCAATGGCTTGCCGATCATAGGGCAAGTCCACCAAAGTCCATACTTTGTTTTGATACATGGATCCTATCTCGGATTTATCGGCTTCTAACCATTTGTCGGAATATGGGCCCACCATCGCTTCTCCATAGTTCGTAGGTTCATTGTTGTTCAACAACATGACATCTAAGACAGGATCACCGTACCACTCAGGAGTAGTACATATCCTTGTCGACCTACGAGGATCGATAGCAACTTGATCTGGAGCTTCATGATCACTATCATTAGTTTCCTCTTCAACTGTCGTAGGTTCCACAGAAACATCTTTCTGTGTTGCACTACTATCCGGTTGAAGTGAGGGTTCGACAACCTCATCAAGTTCTATCTTCCTCCCACTCAATTCTTTCGAGAGAAACTCCTTCTCGAGAAAGGACCCATTCTTAGGGACAAACATTTTTGCCCTTGGATCTGAGATAGGAGGTATACCCAACTGTTACCTTTGGGTATCCTATGAAGATGTATTTGTCCGCTTTGGGTTCGAGCTTTTCCCGGCTGAAGCCATAAGCGTCGCAGCCCCAAACATTAAGAAAACGACAACTTTCGTTTCTTGCCAAACCTTAGTTCATACGGCATTGTCTCAACGGACTTAGATGGTGCCCTATATAAAGTGAATGCAGCTGTCTCTAATGCATAACCTCAAAACAATAGCGGTAGATCGGTAAGATACATCATAGATCGCACCATATCTCATAAGGTTCGATTATGACGTCCGGACACACCATTACGCTATGGTATTCCAGGTGGCTTCAACTGTGAAACATTTCCACAATGTCTTAAGTGATTGCCAAACTCATAATTCAGAAAATCTCCCCTTGATCAGATCGTAGGAACATGATCTTCTTGTTATGATGATTCTTAATCTTCACTCTGAAATTGCTTGAACTTTTCAAACATTTCAGACTTTTGCTTTATTAAGTAAATATACCCATATCTACTCAAATTGTCAGTGAAGATGAGAAAATAACGATATCCACTACGCGCCTTAATTCTCATTGGTTCACACACATCAGCATGTATGATTTCCAACAAGTCACTTTCCCATTTCATTGTACCTGAACACGGGATCTTAGTCATCCTGCCCAAGAGGCATGGCTTGCATGTGTCAAGCGATTCAAAATCAAGTGACTCCAAACATCCATCAGCATGGAGTTTCTTCATGCATTTTATGCCAAAATGACCTAAGCGGCAGTGCCACAAGAAAGTGGTACTATCATCATTAACTCTACATCTTTTTGGCATTAATATTATCATCATGTGTATTACTATGATCGAGATTCAACGAACCATTGGGTGCATGACCATAACAGTATTATTCATGTAAACAGAATAACCATTATTCTCTAACTTAAATGAATAACCGTATTGCGATGAACATGATCTAATCATATTCATGCTCAACGTAGACACCTGGTAACATTTATCTAGGTTCAACACTAATCTCGAAAATAGAGGGAGCATGCGATGGTGATCTTATCAACCTTGGAAACACTTCCAACACACATCGTCACCTCGCCCTTAGCCAGTCTTCGTTCAGTCCGTAGCTTTTGCTTCAAGTCACTAATAATAGCAACTGAACCGGTATCCAATACCCATGTGCTACAAGGAGTACTAGTAAGGTACACATCAATAACATGTATATCAAATATACTTTGTTGAAGTTGCCAGTTTTTCTTATCTACCATGTATTTGGGGTAGTTCCGCTACCATGTGACCGTTCCCCTTACAATAGAAGCACTTAGTCTCGAGGTTTGGGTTCAACCTTGAGTTCCTTCATTAGAGCGACAACTGGTTTGCCATTCATGAAGTTTCCCTTCTAGCCCTTGCCCTTCCGAAACCAGTGGCCTTGTTAAACCATCAACACTTGATGCTCCTTCTTGATTTCTACTTTCGCGGTCTTAAGAACCGCTAATAGCTCCGGGATCATCTCCATCCTTTGCATGTCATAGTTCATCACGAAGTTCTAGTAGCTTGGTGATAGTGTCTAGAGAATTCTGTCAACCACTATCTCACCTGGGAGATAAACTCCCACTTGGTTCAAGTGATTTTAGCACCCAGACATTCTGAGCACATGCTCATTAGTTGAGCCATTCTCCTCCATCTTTTTTGCAAAAGAACTTGTCAGAGGTCTCATACCTCTCAACACGGGCATGAGCCTAAAATCCCAATTTCAGCTCTTAGAACATCTCATATGTTCTATGGCGTTCAAAACGTCATTGGAATCCCGATTCTAAGCCGTAAAGTATGGTGCACTCAACTATCAAGTAGTCATCAGGACGTCTCTGTCAGGTGTTCACAACATCCACAGACAACGTTGTAGGGGTTTGCACATCGAGCGGTGCATCAAAGACGTAAGCTTTCTGTGCAGCAGTGAGGACACTCCTCGGACTACGGACCCAGTCCGCATTATTGCTTACATTATCTTTCAACTTAGTCTTTCTCTAGGATCGTATTAAACAGGGAGCTACAACGCAGTTATTGGTCTACTACATAATTTGCAAAGACAACTTAGACTATTGTTCATGACAAGTGAGTTTTAACTAATCAAATTACTTATAACTCCCACTCAAATTGACATCCCTCTGGTCATTCGAGCGTGACATGATCCAGATCCACCAACCCAAGTCCGATCATCACGTGAGATGAGGTGGTGTCAATGGTGAACATCTTCATGTTTGATCATATCTACTATATGACTCATGCTTGACCTTTCGATCTTCCGTGTTCCGAGGCCATGTCTGTACATGCTAGGCTCGTCAAGTCTAACCCGAGTGTTCTGCATGTGCAAAACTGGCTTGCACCCGTTGTATGCGAACGTAGAGTCTATCACACCCGATCATCACGTGGTGCTTCGAAACGACGAACCTTCGCAACGGCGCACACTCGGGGGGAACACAATTTTATCTTGAAATTTTAGTGAAGGATCATCTTATAATGCTACCGTCGTCCTAAGAAAAATAAGATGCATAAAAGGATTAACATCACATGCAAATCATAAGTGACATGATATGGCCATCAACTCGTGCTTTTGATCTCCATCTCCAAAGCACCGGCATGATCTCCATCGTCACCGGCGCCACACCATGATCCCCATCATCATGATCTCCATCATCGTGTCGCCATCGGGGTTGTCGCGCGCCCACCATGCTCTTACTACTATTGCTACCGTTTAGCGATAAAGTAAAGCATTACAAAGCGCTTAATGATTGACACGCAGGTCATACAAAAATTAAAGACAACCCTATGGCTCCTGCCGGTTGCCGTATACATCGACATGCAAGTCGATATTAACTATTACAACATGATCATCTCATACATCAAATATATCTCATCATGTCATTGGCCATATCATATCACATACATACCCTGCAAAAACAAGTTAGACGTCCTCTAAATTGTTGTTGCATGTTTTACGTGGCTGCTATGGGTATCTAGCAAGAACGCTTCTTACCTACGCAAAGCCACAACGGTGATATTCAAGTTGCTATTTAACCTTCTACAAGGACCGCCTTGTTCTGTTCTGATTCAACTAAGATAGGAGAGACAGACACCCGCCAGCCATCTTATGCAACAAAAGTCACATGTCTGTCGATGGAACCGGTCTCATGTACGTGGACATGTAAAGTTGGTCCGGGCCGCTTCATCCCATAATACCGCTGAATCAAGAAAGACTAAGGAGGGAAGCAATCTAAACATCAACGTCCACAAAACCCTTTTGTGTTCTACTCGTGAAAGCATCTACGCAAGATCCTAGCTCATGATGCCACTGTTGGGGAACGTAGCATGGGAAACAAAAATCTTCCTACGCTCACCAAGATCAATCTAGGAGATGCACATCTATGAGAGGAGAGTTGGATCCACATACCCTTGTAGATCGCTAAACGGAAGCGTTGCTAGAACGCGGTTGATGGAGTCGTACTCGCCGCGATTCAGATCGCCGAATATCCTAGCACCGAAGCAACGGTGCCTCCGCGTTCTTCACACGTACAGCTCGGGGACGTCTCCTCCTTCTTGATCCAGCAAGGGGGAAGGAGAGGTTGATGGAGACACCGGCAGCACGACGGCGTGGTGGAGATGGTGGTGAAGGATTCCAGCAGGGCTTCGCCAAGCACCGCGGGAAAACGAAGATGGATGTGGGAGAGGGAGGGCAGCACCGAGGCACGAACGTGTGTAGCTGCCCTCCCTCTGCCTCTCTTTATATAGGGGGAGTAGAGGGGAGGGGGCGCCCTAGGGTTTGCCCCTAGGGGCGGCGGCCAAGTGGAGATGGGGGGGGCGGCGGCCAGGGCTGCGCCAGGGTTAGGGTTCCCCCCCCCCAGGTGCCTTGCCCCCCAAGCTAGGGGGTGCGGCAGCCCTAGGAGGGGCCAGCCCCCCTTGCGCATGAGGAGAGGGCCCAGGGGGGCGCACAGCCCTATGAGGGCTGTTGTGTCCCCCCTTTGTGGCCCATTAGGCCCGAAACTCCTTCCGGGACCCCGAAACCCCTTTCGGTCATCCGCCGTCTTCCCGATACTCCCCGGAACACTTCCGGACTCCGAAACCTTTCATCCTATATATCAATCTTCGTCCCCGGACCATTCCGGAGACCCTCGTCACGTCCGGGATCTCATCCGAGACTCCGAACAACCTTCGGTAACCATACACTGTTCTCACTAACAACCCTAGCGTCACCGAACCTTAAGTGTGTAGACCCTGCGGGTTCGGAAACTATGCAGACATGACCGAGACACTCCCAGGTCAATAACCAATAGCGGGATCTGGATACCCATATTGGTTCCCACACGTTCCTCGATGATCTCATCGGATGAACCACGATGTCAAGGATTCAGGCAATCCCGTATACAGTTCCCTTTGTCTCGTCGGTATGTTACTTGCCCGAGATTCGATTGCCGGTATCTCTATACCTAGTTCAATCTCGTTACCGGCAAGTCTCTTTACTCGTTACCGTAATACATAATCCCGTGACTAACTACTTAGTCACTTTGAGCTCATTGAGATGATGTATTACCGAGTGGGCCCGGAGATACCTCTCCGTCACACGGAGTGACAAATCCCAGTCTCGATCCATGTCAACTCAACAGACACCTTCGGAGATACCTGTAGAGTACCTTTATAGTCACCCAGTTACGTTGCGACGTTTGGCACACACAAAGCACTCCTACGGTGTCAGTGAGTTACATGATCTCATGGTCATAGGAACTTATACTTGACATGCAGAAAACTATAGCGATTACTGATACGATCAAAAGCTATGTTTAACGTTTGGGTCTCGTCCATCACATCATTCTCCTAATGATGTGATCCCGTTATCAAATGACAACTCATGTCTATGACCTGGAAACCGCGGTCATCTTTGATCAACGAGCTAGTCCTGAAGAGGCTTACTAGGGACAAGGTGTTTGTCCATGTATCCACACATGTATCTGAGTTTCCTATCAATACAATTCTAGCATGGATAATAAACAATTATCATGAACAAGGAAATATAATAATAACCAATTTATTATTGCCTCTAGGGCATATTTCCAACACGTGTACCCTATAAATATCCATTAAGCGGCGGGTCACTGTAGCCACGAAGCTCGTGACCAAGCTGCGGTCAGAGGAGGCACGATCCCACTACCTTCAAACGACGGGGCCAGCAGGCGGCTGGCCCCATCGGTCAGTGGGTGAGCTCACGAACAAACCGCCCCTGGCAGGCGGCCGGGGGAGACGGCCGTCTGGTAGCAGACGGCGAGCCCACCCTAGAAGTCTGGGCCTCATCAAGATGACCGGACGGGATGAGGCGGCAGCGTACGGCGAGGGACGATGGCACTGTAGCCATCTCCTCCCCGACGAGGCTGTCGTCAGCAAAAGCACCCCCACGGTGAAAGACAATCACGAGGGGCCCGCGAGCGGCTGGCCCCAGCAGACAGGTGGCGAAGCCGGCGTCAGAAGACACTGACGACCGGGGGCCACACTGTCAAGTTTACCATTGTACCCCTGGGGGGTAGGCCTATATAAACCCCCTAGGGACCTCCATGAGGGGGGTGGCTGGTGGATAGTTGGCTACTAGAAGACCACAAGATAAAACCCTAGAGAGAGAGGAGGTGAGCTAGCCTTGTTCATCTTCTCCCTTTAGACCTCACAGCTCAAGGAGCAATCTTGTAGCTACTCTAGTGCTATTAGTCATGACGCGGAGCCCCCGCAAAGCAGGACAAGGGGTGTTATCTCCTCGGAGAGCCCCGAACCTGGGTAAAATTCGTAGGCGTCCTCAGTATCGCTTTATCCCGCTTCCCGAGCCCGGCGACGTTCTTTTGACCCCATGCATGATAAGCCATCCATTGGCATATGTCGTCCCAAAACCCCGACAGAAAGCAGAAGCGTTTGACAACGCGGTTGATGTAGTCAAACTTCTTCTAGCTCCAACCGATCAAGCACCTTACGTACGACAAATCTGAGTTCTACACACGTTCAGCTCGATGGCGTCCCTCATCCTCTTGATCTAGCAAGGTGTCAAGGAAGTCGATGAGTTCCATCAGCACGACAACATGGTGACGTTGACGCTGATGTGATCCGCGCAGGGCTTTGCCTAAGCATTACGAAGATATGACCGTGGGAGTAATCTGTGGAGGGGGGCGCCGCACACGGCTAACAGATGTTGTTGTGTGTTCTAGGCGCCCCCCCCCCCCTCCCCACATATATATAGGTTGGAGGGGGAAAGAGGCAGCCAAGGGGGTGCTCCAAGTAGGCCGAATCCTAATTGGGTTCCACCCCTATTCGTCCCCTCCCCCTTCCGTATTTTGGCACTAGGAGAAGGAAGGAGGAGGTGGCACCCTCCCCTTTCCTTTCTCCCTTGAGGAGGGGAAGGAAGGAGGTACTTGTCGACCTCGCTTTCCTTCCCTAGGGATTGTCGGCCTGGTGGACGAACGCACCAACCCCTCGTGGGCTAGCCTGTCCCCCTCCCATAGCCCATTAAGCCCATATCTTTTGTCGGGGGCGCCTGGAACCCCTTCCGGTGACCCGATATGTACCCGGTACCCTCCGAAACACTTTCAGTATCCGAATACCATCGTCCTATATATCAATCTTTACCTCTCGACCATTTCGAGACTCCTCGTCATGTCCGTGATCTCATCCAAGACTCTGAACAACATTCGGTCAAAAAATCACATAACCCATATAATACAATATCATAATCGAACGTTAAGCATGCGGACCCTACGGGTTCAAGATTGTAGACATGACCGAGACACTTCTCCGGTCAATAACCAATAGCGGAACCTGGATTCTCATATTGGCTCCTACATATTCTACGAAGATCATTATCGGTCTAACCATTATGACAACATACGTTATTCCCGTTGTCCATCGGTATGTTACTTGCCCGAGATTCGATCGTCGTTTCTTCATACCTAGTTCAATCTCGTTACCAGCAAGTCTCTTTACTCATTCCGTAGTACATCATCATGTGGCTAACTCATTAGTCACTTTGCTTGCAAGGCTTCTTATGATGTGTATTACCGAGAGGAACCAGAGATACCTCTCTGATACTCGGAGTGACAAATCCTAATCTCGATCTATGCCACATCAACAAACAACTTCGGAGATACCTGTAGAGCATCTTTATAATCACCCAGTTACGTTGTGATGTTTGATAGCACACAAGGCATTCCTCCGGTATCCGGCAGTTGCATAATCTCATAGTCGGAGGAATATGTATTTGACATGAAGAAAGCAATAGCAATAAAACTGAACGATCAATATGCTAAGCTAACGGATGGGTCTTGTCCATCACATATATCTCCTAATGATGTGATCCCGTTATCAAATGACAACTCATGTCCATGGTTAGGAAACATTAACCATCTTTGATCAACGAGCTAGCCTAGTAGAGACTCACTAGGGACACGGTGTTTGTTTATGTATTCACACATGTCTTAAGGTTTCCGATCAATACAATTCTAGCATGAATAATAAATATTTATCATGATTAAGGAAATATAATAATAACCATTTTATTATTACCTCTAGGTCATATTTCCATCAGGCACACCCTACCCCTAGGAGCACCTTCAAGAGACTAAGCCAGCATATAATCTTAAGATTGACGAAGTCACCACACGCACCTCGTAGTCGATGGGAACGTCTCCTCCCACTGAACGAACATCACCGGAAAGCTTGAAGTAAATCCAGAAAAATGTGAGCACCAATGTCAAGTCTAGGATTTGAACTCTAATGGGTTGGGGATACAGCTGTCCTGCCAGCCATCTAACTAAAAGTTGATTCGCGGTGCACTATTTTTTTCACAATCACGATGGAGATGCAAGCCTTTTGGGCTCCGTTTTTTTGGTGCAAAAGATATTACTTCCTCCATTTCGAAATAAGTGTCTGGTTTTTAGTTTTTTCAAAATAAATGTCATGTTTTTAGTTTAAATTTAAACTAAAACCAACATCACTTATTTTGAAACAAAGGGAGTATAACTTATTTGTTGGTCAGTGGCGTGCGGAGTGTGGCAAGACGAGAATTAATTACTGGATATACTACAAAACTTCAAATACGACGAGCAAAGCACATGTGTACAAAATAGCTAGAGCAACTTTCCGGGCATGCATGCGTCACGTAATCTGGTTTGGATCGACAGGATCCGGCTGGTTTGGAATACTAAACTATTGCTACCAGCTACTAAAATTAGTAGTATAAAGTTAAGACATTTATTTTGAAATGAGAAATAATTGTCGTATACCGGCCGTCAACAAACTACAACACCGCGCATGCACCCACAGGAATTCCCTGCAACTAGAGACCACCGGTCCCTAGCTATATAAACCTCGGACCGACACTGTTGTAACGGTGCCCACGAGGTGCGTGCTCTTGCTCCTATACCTCGGCGATGATGCATGCATGCAGGCCACCTACGTGCTCCCCGGCCGGGCGGCACACGACCACACGGCGCGCGAGACAAGTACTACCTTTTCTTAATTGACCACACTAAGTTGCTCAGCTGATGGCATACTTTTCAGATAAGGCTGGTCACAATAATACTCAACTCTCTTTTTTCTTCATTTAATTATGTGTCACCTCAGCTTAAATGTCTACTAGTTGGTATGCATGATAGTACTTCCTTTATCCGAAAAGTTTGTCCCTTAAATAGATGTATCTGGCATAAAGTTAATGCTAGATACATGTATTTGAGGGACAATCTTGAGATAATCATTTTCGGGCGGAGAGAGTAATACCTATGATACTCTTATTGTGATGACAAGCATTGTAGTATATAATAATAATACATCACAAAAGAAAAAACTACATCAATTTGTTGTTTCTCCATTGGTGCACCTACTGTTCAAAAAATATTCCGATTCAACGATTTATCGTGTGATTTATCGCTACTCTTGGGGTGACCGATAAGATTATGTCTTATCTTCATCATTTATCGTTTGCACCGATTTATCGCTATGACAAGCGATTTATCAGGAATCTACCGATAAATCGGGATTATTCATAACACTATGTTTGAAAAAAGTATGCTTATTTGCGTTTTGTGGACCTTGTTACGCAATATGTATTGTTGTCCTACTTTGTTTGTCATTATACGAGGAATCAAAGGCTAGGAATCAAGGTAAAACCTCTGTCCTATATTGTTTTGGTGTTGAATATAGCATATTTTAGTGTTGGGAACCTAGGATTTGCAAAAAAAATGGTCGATTAATAGTCGACCAATAAAATCGATTAATCGGCCAATTTTCGATTAATCTCTAATCCCCAGCTAACCGAGACGATAACGATAAGCGATATCCTCAACATTGGGTGCACCCAAACACTTCTATCACTGAATCTCATGTTTTCGATTCCTCTAGGATTCCACATGTCAGTATAAACCTATTTGAAGTAAATTGCTGAAAACCACCACATTTATGGCTAAGGTACTCCAAAACCATCACTTTTGACGAAAATAACAAATACCGCCGCTTCTGTGGCAAGTGAGTAACATATCACACCAATTCGAAACCGAGCAGCGACTAACCAGGAAACTGACAGAGCTGGCCCACCTGTCAGGCTGACTTGGCATGCATATGTGCATAGTTTGTTGACGTGGAGCGGGCCCTGATGATACCATGGACCTAGGGTAGGGTCACAGGCCTGACCTAGATACCCTACCCAAGGTCACTGCCCTAAAATCAATGACATTCCAAGGATGATAGAAGGTACCGACTGATATCACTAGTAGAAAATGGGCCATTTGTCCTGGTTCATAAGGGCCTTTAGTCCCGGTTTTTGAACCGAGACTAAAGGGTCGATACTAATGCCTCCCCCTTTAGTCTCGGTTCTTATACGAACCGGGACTAAAGGCCCTCCACGTGGCTGCTGGCTAGAGCTCCACCTTTAGTCCAGGTTAATTTTACGATTTTTTTGATTTTTTTTAAATTCCTGAATTATTTCACAATTTATTCTCTAATCACCCATCCCTCATCACTGCTCAATTTAACCTCTAATCTCTATTCACCCCTCATCATTTGAAATCATCTAACTTCCCAGCCGGTCACCTGAGCATGCTTAACTTTCGGGTTCTATTTCCCCTCGTTTCCAAATCTGCATTTGTTGTTCTCCTAACAATAGTAAGATGCCAATCCTATTAACCTTCAAGAGTTTAACTTGAGCATGAAGTCACACATTTCACTGTTTGAGTTTGAAACTATTATTCTAAAAAACAATAATTATTTAGTAACGCTAATATTTCTTGAATAAGTAATTTCACCATAGGTTGACCATAGTTTGATCACAGTTTGACCAGATTTGACCAAAATTCAAAAAAACTGAAGTAATTATTTATTAACACTAATATTCTTGAATAATTATTTAGAGACACTAATACTTCTTGAATAACTAGTTTGACCAGATTTAACTAAAATTCAAAAAAAACTGAAATTTGAGCATAACTTTTTTTCCTTTTAGAATTTGAGGGTTCTAGAAAAATGCAAATAGGTCGTAGGCGGTCCCATGGATGCGGATTTTCGTGCTGAACATTTTGATATATTATATGTTTTTCCCGACATCGTATGCAAAAGTTATAACCATTTTACCTTTTCATAACATTTTTTTGCAAAACATGTCCAAATTTAAGTTTTTAATTTTCCTAACTAGTAATGTAGTAATATAACTACATCTCCAAGGATTTTATTTTTTGAAGTTTTTATCATTTTCTTTTGTTTTTTTTTAAACTGAAATGGCGATCCACCGGGGGGTGTCACTAGTAGAATATGGGCCATTAGTCCCGGTTCATAAGGGTCTTTAGTCCCGGTTTTGGATCTGGGACTAAAGGGTCGATACAAATGCTCTCCCCTTTAGTCACGGTTCTTATACGAACCAGGACTAAAGGCCCTCCACGTGGCTGCTGGATAGAGTTCCACCTTCAGTCCTAGTTGACTAAAGGTAATTTTACGATTTATTTTTGATTTTTTTTTCCTGATTTTCAAATTTCTGAATTATTTTACAATTTATTCTCTAAGCACCCACCCCTCATCACTGCTCAATTTAACCTCTAATCTCTATGCACCCCTCATCATTCCAAATCATCTAACTTCCCGGCCGGTCACCCATCCTCTCACTACTCCAGCCTGAGCACGCTTAACTTTCGGGTTCTATTCCCTCTCGTTTCCAAGTCTGCACTTGTTGTTTTCCTGACAATAGTAAGATGTCAATCCTATTAACCTTCAGGAGTTTAGCTTGAGCATGAAGTCACACATTTCACTGTTTGAGTTTGAAACTATTATTCTAAAAAACAATAATTATTTAGTAACGCTAATATTTCTTGAATAAGTTGTTTGACTATAGTTTGACCATAGTTTGATCACAGTTTGACCAAATTTTCCCAGAATTCAAAAGAACTTAAATTATTATTTAGTAACACTAATATTTTTGAATAATTATTTAGTAACACTAATACTTCTTGAATAACTAGTTTGACCAGATTTAACTAAAATTCAAAAAAAAACTGAAATTTGAGCAAAACTTTTTTTCCTTTTAGAATTTGAGGATTCTAAAAAATTGCAAACAGGCTGTAGGCGGTCCCATCGGATGCGGATTTTCGTGCTGAACATTTTGATATATTATACGTTTTTTCCGACATCGTATGCAAAAGTTATAACCGTTTTAGTTTTTCATAACATTTTTTTGCAAAGCATGTCGAAATTTAAGTTTTTTTAATTTTCCTAACTAGTACATGTGGTAATATAACTACATCTCCAAGAGAGCGGCTATTCTGCACCCGCGTGCATCTGCACCCGCGCTCAGAAAAAATTTCAAAAAAATACTAAAAAGATTCAAAAAATTCCAAAAAAAAATTTATGTGGTAGATCATTTGATGCGTGAGGTTCGCTCCAAATTTCAACCCATTTGGACATCTGAGCAATCCTGGGCAAAAAAGACAAAATCGAGGTATGTAAAACAGTGTACTGTTCAGGAACTGTTTTTGACCCGATTTGTTTTTTTTTGCCCAGGATTGCTCAGATGTCCAAATGGGTTGAAATTTGGAGCGAACCTCACGCATCAAATGATCTACCACATAATTTTTTTTTGGAATTTTTTGAATCTTTTTAGTATTTTTTTTGAATTTTTTTCTGAGCGGGTGCAGATGCACCCGTGCTCAGATGTGGATTACCGCATCTCCAAGGATTTTTATTTTTTGAAGTTTTATCATTTTCTTTTGTTTTTTTATAAAACTGAAATGGCGATACACCAAGGGGGTGTCACTTGTAGAAAATGGGCCATTAGTACCGGTTTTGGATCCAGGACTAAAGGGTCAATACAAATACTCTCCCCTTTAGTCCCGGTTCTTATACGAACCGGGACTAAAGGCCCTCCACGTGCCTGCTGGATAGAGCTCCACCTTTAGTCCCGTTTGGTAACACCAACGGGGTTAAAGGTAATTTTACGATTTTTTCTGATTTATTTTTTATTTTTTTCCCGATTTTCAAATTTCTGAATTATTTTACAATTTATTCACTAATCACCCACCCCTCATCACTGCTCAATTTAACCTCTAATCTCTATTCATCCATCATCATTCCAAATAATCTAACTTACCGGTTGGTCACCCATCCTCTCACTACTCCAGCCTGAGCACGCTTAACTTTCGGGTTCTATTCCCTCTCGTTTTCAAGTCTGCACTTGTTGTTTTCCTAACAATAGTAAGATGTCAATCCAATTAACCTTCAGAAGTTTAGCTTGAGCATGAAGTCACACATTTCACTGCTTGAGTTTATAACTATTATTCTAAAAAACAATAATTATTTAGTAACACTAATATTTCTTGAATAAGTAGTTTGACCATAGTTTGACCACAGTTTGACCGTAGTTTGACCATAGTTTGACCAGATTTGACCAAAATTCAAAAAAACTAAAATAATTATTTAGTAACACTAATATTCTTGAATAATTATTTAGTAGCACTAATATTCTTAAATAATTATTTAGTAACACTAATACTTCTTGAATAAATAGTTTGACCATAGTTTGACCAGATTTAACTAAAATTCAAAAAAACTGAAATTTGTGCATAACTTTTTTCCTTTTCGAATTTGAGGATTCTAAAATATTGCATACAGGCCATAGGCTGTCAAAATCGGATGCGGATTTTCGTTCTGAACATTTTGATATATTATATGTTTTTTTTTACATCGTATGGCAAAGTTATAGCCTTTTTACTTTTTCATAACACTTTTTTGCAAAACGTGTGCAAATTTAAGTTCACTTTTGCCACTCTTAGCTTTTGACAATATATCATAATTGCCACTCTGAAAATTTTGCTTTTTCCACGGAATGGTAAAAGTGCTATATTATCAAAATCTAAGAATGGCAAAAGTGGAATGTCAAATTCTAGAGTGGCATAAGCAAAGTGGGCAAAAACTAGAGTGGCAAAAACAAAGTTTTCCCTACTTTTTGGGTGTTAATCACATGCCGATGTGAACTAGATTATTGACTCTAGTAAACCCTTTGGGTGTTGGTCACATGGCGATGTGAACTATGGGTGTTAATCACATGATGATGTGAACTATCGGTGTTAAAACACATGGTGATGTGAACTAGATTATTGACTCTAGTGCAAGTGGGAGACTAACGGAACTATGCCCTAGAGGCAAAATAAAGTTGTTATTTTATATTTCCTTATGTAATGATAAATGTTTATTATTCATGATAGAATTGTATTAACCGTAAACTTGATACATGTGTGGATACATAGACAAAATATCGTGTCCCAAGTAAGCCTCTACTAGACTAGCTCGTTAATCAAAGATGGTTAAGTTTCCTAACCATAGACATGAGTTGTCATTTGATGAACGGGATCACATCATTAGGAGAATGATGTGATGGAAAAGACCCATTTGTTACCTTAGCATTATGGTCGTTTCAGTTTTACTGCTATTGCTTTCTTCATGTCAAATATATATTCCTCCGACTATGAGATTATGCAACTCCCGGATACCAGAGGAATGCCTTGTGTGCTATCAAACGTCACATCGTAACTGGGTGATTATAAAGATGCTCTACAGGTATCTCCGAAGCTGATTGTTGGGTTGGCATAGATCAAGATTAGGATTTATCACTCCGAGTATTGGTGAGGTATCTCTGGGCCCTCTCAGTATTGCACATCATAAGAAGCCTTGCAAGCCATGTGACTAATGAGTTAATTTTGGGATGATGAATTACGGAACTAGAAAAGAGACTTGTCGGTAACGAGATTGAACTAGGTATGAAGATACCAACGACAGAATCTCGGGCAAGTAACATACCGATAACAAAGGGAATAATGTATGTTGTCATTACGGTTTGACCGATAAAGATCTTCATACTATATGTGGGAGCCAACATGAGCATCCAGGTTCCGCTATTGGTTATTGACCGGAGAAGTGTCTCGGTCATGTCTACATAGTTCTCGAACCCGTAGGGTCCGCACGCTTAACGTTCAATGACGATATGTATTATGAGTTATGTGTTTTTGGTGACCAAAGAGTGTTCGGAGTCCCGGATGAGATCAAGGACATGACGAGGAGTCTCGAATAGGTCGAGGGGTAAAGATTGATATATTGGATGATGGTATTCGGACACCGGAAGGGTTTCGAGGGGTACCGGGTACATATCAAAGTTCTGAGGGGTTAGCGGAACCCCCTGGGGAAGTTATGGGCCCTATGGGCCATAAGATGGACGCACACCAGCCCACATAGGGGTGGTGCGCCCCCCACATGGAAGGAGGCCGAATTGGACTAGGGAAGGGGGTGGCGCCCCCCTTTCCTTCTCCTCCTCCCTCTCCTTCCCCCTTTCCCCTCCAAGAGAAGGAATAAAGGGGGGGCGAATTCTACTAGGATAAGGAGTCCTAGTAGGACCCCCCCCCCCTTACTTGGCTCGCACCCTAGGCTACCTCCCTCCCTATCCCTCCTTTATATACATTGGGAGGGCACCCCTAGAAACACATCAATTGTTCCTAGCCGTGTGTGGCGCCCTCCGATCATATTGTCGTAGTGCTTAGGCGAAACCCTGCACGGATCACTTCACCATCACCACGCCGTCGTGCTGACAAAACTCTCCCTCGACACATTGCTGGATCAAGAGTTCGAGGGACGTCATTGAGGTGAATGTGTGCTGAACTCACAGGTGTTGTACGTTCGGTAATTGATCGGTTGAATCGGGAAGACGTTCGACTACATCAACCGCGTTGAACTAATGCTTCCGCTTTCGATCTGCGAGGGTACGTGGACACAATCTCCCCCTCTTGTTGCTATGCATCTCCTAGGTAGATTTTGCCTGAGTATAGAAGTTTTTTGAAATTGCATGCTACGTTTCCCAACAAGGGCGTGGTCGCTCTTTCGTGTTTCTGTTTTGTGCAGGCAGGCGTGCTATTTGTGCAGCAGGAGTGTTTTTTACGGTGACCATGTACCCAATCAACCTAGAGCACTATTGAAATCAAAGAGTCACATTTGTGTCATCATTGCTTCTTTCTTTCTCTATGAGGGTGATTTCACTGTCTTATAATTTTGTTTCTTCGGGCATAATCTGCTTAGTTGTCTCATCCTATTGCTGTTTTTGGAGGCAAAAGATTTGTTTTCTTAGAGGAAGGGCTCTAGTCACACACAAGCATTGCTAGTACCTACCCTTTGCATACATAGAAAAAGACTCATGGAACACAATTGCTTGATACAGCATGAAGCAACAAAAAGAAACATGAGGATGTGGCTACCTGGCGCCCGTGCACCTGCTTGCGGGATCGAGCGCTCTACCCAAAAGGAAGGGTCAGCCGCATGGCCCCATCAGGACAGCCCAGAAAAGGAAAATGCGCCAGCCATGCATTGTTCCCACCTGATCGAGTGGATTGAGTGCCCTGGTCCTCTTGCCACCACCCTCATGTGTTTCTCCCCAGCCCCCACCTAATCCCCTCGCTTCGATCTCACGCGACCCTCTCCCCTTTTACTTGAAGGACAAGAACACGCAGGGGACCCCTTCCTCCTCCCTGCTCCTCCTTTCTTTCTCCAAAATAGATCTGGGGAACAAGGACAGGTTGCTCCCCCCATCAATGTCATCTTGAGAAACAAGAAACGCATACATAGACCCCTTCTTCCTCCTCCTTTGTTCCTCCAAATAAGATCTGGAGAACAAAAAAGACAGCCTACACCCCCCCCACACACACACACAAATTGGTAAGCACCAGCTCCCCTGTCCCTCTCTCCTCCTTGGTCTTCGATCGTGTCTTGCTTACTTAGCCACCCCAGTCGTGCTTGTTTGAACATCAACTGGTTTTTTTCTTTGGTGAAAAACAAGATCAACTGGTCGACTGTTTTTAGGCAACCCCACTGTATAGATGGGGAAACTGTGTATAAATGCATTGTATACCTTGATGTACAACTGCACTAAGACAAAGCAGCACTAGAGAAAAAAAAGGGACAACTCTAGTACCAAAACCGGGCAATCTCCAGTGTTGTGCTGATTTAAGGTGCATTTTGCATCAGCCAAAAAACACATGAAGTATATAGTAGAAAAGGCATAAAACTCATGTCAGGAATAAAGTCAACACAAAACTCAACGACCTCCTCTGTTTCATGGCCCTTGGAGATGCCTCCTTCTGGCCTAGCATGGTTATGCACCTATTTCTTTAAGACTCCCATGAACCTCTCAAATGGGAACGTATTGTGTAAAAATACAGGACCCAGAATGGCAATCTCGTCGACTAGGTGAACTAGGACGTGCGACCTAATATTGAAGAAGAATGGTGGGAACACCAACTCAAAACTGACAAGACATTGCACCAAATCATTATGTAACCTTGGTAGGATTTCTGGATCAATTACCTTCTGAGAGATGGCATTGAGGAATACACATAGCTTCACAATGGCTAATAGAAAGATTTCCGGTAGAAGCCTCCTCAATGCAACCGGAAGCAATTACTTCATAATCACGTGGCAGTCATGAGACTTTAGGTTCTGGAACTTTTTCTCTGCCATATTTATTATTCCCTTTAGATTCGATGAGAAGCTAGATGGGACCTTCATACTGAGAAGGCATTCAAAGAAGATTTCCTTCTCTTCTTTGGTAAGAGTGTAGCTGGCATGACCTTCATACTGCTTTGGATGCATGTCGAATTTTTCGTGCATACGTTGCTGGTCCTCCCATGCCTCCGGTGTATCTTTTTTATTCCCATACACGCAAAGATTCTTCGTCACATGCCTCACGTCGATTGCAGAGCGGACCTCTTCGTCTTTCCAATAGGGTAGGTCCCAAAATATATATTTATTCTTCCACATGGGTGTGTGTCCGTTAGCGACATTCGGGACAGATTGTCCGCCAAGACCCTTTTCAAAGATTACTTCTAAATCCTTGACCATATCAAGTATATCATCACCAGTATGGTGGCGAGACTTCTTTCGGTGATCTGCCTCACCTTTGAAATACTTGCCCTTCTTTCCTAATGGATGCTTGATCAGAAGAAATCGACGATGTCCCAGGTACACATTATTCTTACATTTATCCAAATATATACTTTTGGTCTCATCTAAATAGTGCGTGCATGCGTGGTATCCCTTGTTTGTCTGTCCTGAAAGGTTACTAAGAGCAGGCCAATCAACTTGGATGAGAACTGGCATCATAATGTACTTCCGCTTCATGCACAACAAAGGATGAAGGTTGTAGATACATATAGTCACAGGCCAGGAGCTATGATTGCTACTATGCTCCCCAAAAGGATTAATTCCACCTGCACTTAAACCAAACCCAACGTTACTTGCGTCATCTGCAAAGTCCCGCCACTTTCTCTTGATTTTTCTCCACTTCGAATAGTCAGTGAGTACACTCAACTACCCTTCTTTCTTACGGTCTGCTTTGTGCCATCGCAACAACTAGGCATTCTCTCTGTTTTGGAACAAATGTTCCAACCGTGGTATTATAGGAGCATACCACATCACCTTGGCAGGAATTCTCTTCCTGGGTCACTTGCCCTCAACATCATCACGGTCATCGCGGCTGATCTTATAGCGCAATGCACCGCATACCGGGCATGTATTCAAATTCTCGTACTCCTCACCGTGGTAGAGGATGTAGTCCTTAGGGCATGCATGTATCTTCTGCACCTCTAAACCTAGAGGGCAGACATCCTTCTTTGCTTTGTATGTACTGTCAGGTAATTTGTTGTCCTTTGGAAGCATCATCTTCAACATTTTCAACATTTTTTCAAATCCCTTGTTGGATACACCATTCTTTGCCCTCCATTGCATCATTTCCAGTGTGGTACCCGGCTTTTTCTTGTCATCTTTGCAATTTAGGTACAAAAAATTGTTGTGATCCTCTAACATGCACTACAACTTCAACTTCTCATTTTCACTTTTATAGCTTCTCTTTGCATTAGCAATGGCCCGACTAAGATCATCAGCGGGCTCATCTGATGCCTCTTCTTTAGCTTCTTCAACTTCTTGCCCCGTTGTAGTACCATTGTATTGAGGGAACCCAGGATAGTTGTCATCATCCTCTTCTTCTTCATTCTCTTCCATATTATAACCCCTTTTTCTCCGTGCTTAGTCCAATAGTTATAGCCGGACATGAAACCGGACGTAAACATGTGGACGTGAAGGAGTTTTGAGTAAGAGTAATTCCTATCATTCTTACAGACACCACATGGACAACACATAAAACCATCTCGCTTGTTTGCCTCAACCGCGCGCAGAAAACTATGCACGCCATCAATGAACTCGGGAGAGCGTCGGTCATCATGCATACATTGCCGGCTCATCTTCATTACACAACACCAAAAAGACCAAATTAATACAAGTTTTTTCATAAAGTTCATACACACTTATTCTCATAAAACCGTAGGGGAACGTAGCATCCAATTTCAAAATTTTCCTACGCTCACGCAAGATCTATCTAGGAGATGCATAACAACGAGAGGGCTAGAGTGTGTCTACGTACCCTCATAGACCGAAAGCAGAAGCGTTTGACAACGCGGTTGATGTAGTCAAACTTCTTCTAGCTCCGACCGATCAAGCACCTTACGTACGACACATCCGAGTTCTACACATGTTCAGCTCGATGGCATCCCTCATCATCCTTATCTAGCAAGGTGTCAAGGAAGTCGATGAGTTCCATCAGCACGACGACATGGTGACGGTGACGTAGATGTGATCCGCGCAGGGCTTCGCCTAAGCACTACGAAGATATGACCGTGGGAGTAATCTATGGAGGGGGGCGCCACACACGGCTAACAGATGTTGTTTTGTGTTCTAGGCGCCCCCCCCCTCCCCACATATATATAGGTTGGAGGGGGAAAGAGGCAGCCAAGGGGGGCGCCCCAAGTAGGCCGAATCCTAATTGGGGTTCCACCCCAATTCGCCCCCCCCCCTTCCGTATTTTGGCACTAGGAGAAGGAAGGAGGAGGTGGCACCCTCCCCTTTCCTTTCTCCCTTGAGGAGGGGAAGGAAGGAGGTACTTGCCCACCTCCCTTTCCTTCCCTAGGGATTGTCGGCCTGGTGGAGGGGCGCACCAACCCCTCATGGGCTGGTCTGTCCCCCCCCCATAGCCCATTAAGCCCATATCTTTTGTCGGGGGCGCCTGGAACCCCTTCCGGTGACCCGATATGTACCCGGTACCCTCCGGAACACTTTCAGTATCCGAATACCATCGTCCTATATATCAATCTTTACCTCTCGACCATTTCGAGACTCCTCGTCATGTTCGTGATCTCATCCGAGACTCTGAACCACATTCGGTTAAAAAATCACATAACTCATATAATACAATATCATAATCAAACGTTAAGCGTGCGGACCCTACGGGTTCGAGAACTATGTAGACATGACCAAGACACTTATCCGGTCAATAACCAATAGCAGAACCTGGATTCTCGTATTGGCTCCTACATATTCTACGAAGATCTTTATCGATCTAACCATTATGACAACATACGTTATTCCCTTTGTCCATCGGTATGTTACTTGCCCGAGATTCGATCGTCGGTATCTTCATACCTAGTTCAATATCGTTACCAGCAAGTCTCTTTACTCGTTCCGTAATACATCATCATGTGGCTAACTCATTAGTCACTTTGCTTGCAAGGCTTCTTATGATGTGTATTACCGACAGGAACCAGAGAGACCTCTCCGATACTCGGAGTGACAAATCCTAATCTCGATCTATGCCAACTCAACAAACAACTTCAGAGATGCCTGTAGAGCATCTTTATAATCACCCAGTTACGTTGTGACGTTTGATAGCACACAAGGCTTTCCTCCGGTATCCGGCAGCTGCATAATCTCATAGTCGAAAGAATATGTATTTGACTTGAAGAAAGCAATAGCAATAAAACTGAACGATCAATATGCTAAGTTAACGGATGGGTCTTGTCCATCACATCATTCTCCTAATGATGTGATCCCGTTATCAAATGATAACTCATGTCCATGGTTAGGAAACCTTAACCATCTTTGATCAACGAGCTAGTCTAGTAGAGACTCACTAGGGACACGGTGTTTGTTTATGTATTCACACATGTATTAAGGTTTCCGTTCAATATAATTTTAGCATGAATAATAAACATTTATCATGATTAAGGAAATATAATAATAACCATTTTATTATTGCCTCTAGGGCATATTTCCATCAGGCACACCCTACCCCTAGGAGCACCTTCAAGAGACTAAGACAGCATATAATCTTAAGATTGACGAAGTCACCACACGCACCTCGTAGTCGACGGGAACGTCTCCTCCCACTGAACGAACATCACCGGAAAGCTTGAAATAAATTCAGAAAAATGTGAGCACCAATGTCAAGTCTAGTGTTTGAACTCTAATGGGTTGGGGATACGGCTGTCCTGCCAGCCATCTAACTAAAAGTTGATTCGCAATGCACTATTTTTTTCACAATCACGATGGAGATGCAAGCCTTTTGGGCTCCGTTTTTTTGGGTGCAAAAGATATTACTTCCTCCATTTCGAAATAAGTGTTTGTGTTTTAGTTTTTTCAAAATAAATGTCATGTTTTTAGTTTAAATTTAAACTAAAACCAACATCACTTATTTTGAAACAAAGGGAGTATAACTTATTCGTTGGTCAGTGGCGTGCGGAGTGTGGCAAGACGAGAATTAATTACTGGATATACTATAAAACTTCAAATACGACGAGCAAAGCACATGTGTACAAAATAGCTAGAGCAACTTTCCGGGCATGCATGCGTCACGTAATCTGGTTTGGATCGACAGGATCCGGCTGGTTTGGAATACAACTATTGCTACCAGCTACTAAAATTAGTAGTATAAAGTTAAGACATTTATTTTGAAATGAGAAATAATTGTCGTATACCGGCCGTCAACAAACTACAACACCGCGCATGCACCCACTGGAATTCCCTGAAACTATATAAACCACCGGTCCCTAGCTATACGGTCCATGCGTGCACACGGATTTAGAAGAAACTAGCATACTTAATTTTGCTACTACATATAAACCTCGTACTGACAATGTTGTACCGGTGCCCACCAGGTGCATGCTCTTGCTCCTATACCTCGGCGATGATGCTTGCAGGCAGGCCACTAGACTCCCTTTAATTGACCACACTAAGTTGCTTAGCTGATGGCATACTTTTCAGATAAGGCTGGTCACAATAATACTCAACTCTCTCTTTTCTTCATTTAATTATGTGTCACCTCAGCTTAAATGTCTACTAGTTGGTATACATGATACTCCCTTTATCCGACAAAGTTTGTCCCTTAAATAGATGTATTTGGCATAAAATTAGTGCTAGATACATGTATTTGATGGACAATCTTGAGATAATCATTTTCGGACGGAGAGAGTAATACCTATGATACTCATATTGTGATGACAAGCATTGTAGTATATAATAATAATACATCACAAAAGAAAAAACTACATCAATTTGTTGTTTCTCCATTGGTGCACCTACTGTTCAAAAAATCTTCCGATTCAAAGATTTATCGTGTGATTTATCGCTACTCTTGGGGTGACCGATAAGATTATGTCTTATCTTCGTCATTTATCGTTTGCACCGATTTAACGCTATGACAAGCGATTTATCAGGAATCTACCGATAAATCGGGCTTATTCAAAACACTATGTTTGAAAAAAGTATGCTTATTTGTGTTTTGTGGACCTTGTTACGCAATATGTATTGTTGTCTTACTTTGTTTGTCATTATACGAGGATTCAGAGGCTAGGAATCAAGGTAAAACTGCTGTCCTATATTGTTTTGGTGTTGAATATAGCATATTTTAGTGTTGGGAACCTGGGATTTGCAAAAAAATAGCCGATTAATAGTCGACCGATAAAATCAATTAATCGGCCAATTTTCGATTAATCTCTAATCCCCAGCTAACCGAGATGATAACGATAAGCGATATCCTCAACATTGGGTGCACCCAAACACTTCTATCACCGAATCTCATGTTTTTGATTCCTCTAGGATTCCACATGTCAGTATAAACCTATTTTAAGTAAATTGCTGAAAACCACAACATTTATGGCTAAGGTACTCCAAAACCATCACTTTTGACGAAAATAACAAATACCGCCGCTTCTGTGGCAAGTGAGTAACATATCACACTAATTCGAAACCGAGCAGCGACTAACCAGGAAACTGACAGAGCTGGCCCACCTGTCAGGCTGACTTGGCATGCATATGTGGATAGTTTCTTGACGTGGAGCGGGCCCTGATGATACCATGGACCTAGGGTAGGGTCACAGGCCTGACCTAGATACCCTAGACAAGGTCACTGCCCTAAAATGAAAGACATTCCAAGGATGATAGAAGGTACCGACTGATATCACTAGTAGAAAATGGGCCATTTGTCCCGGTTCATAAGGGCCTTTAGTCCCGGTTTTGGAACCGAGACTAAAGGGTCGATACTAATACCTCCCTCTTTAGTCTCGGTTCTTATACGAACCGTGACTAAAGGCCCCCCACGTGGCTGCTGGCTAGACCTCCACCTTTAGTCCAGGTTGGTAACCAGCCGGGACTAAAGGTAATTTTACGATTTTTTTTGAATTTTTTTTTAAAAAAATTCCTGATTTTCAAATTTCTGAATTATTTCACAATTTATTCTCTAATCACCCATCCCTCATCACTGCTCAATTTAACCTCTAATCTCTATTCACCCCTCATCATTCGAAATCATCTAACCTCCCGGTCGGTCACCTGACCACACTTAACTTTCAGGTTCTATTTCCCCTCGTTTCCAAATCTGCACTTGTTGTTTTCCTAACAATAGTAAGATGCCAATCCTATTAACCTTCGAGAATTTAGCTTGAGCATGAAGTCACACATTTCACTGTTTGAGTTTGAAACTATTATTCTAAAAAACAATAATTATTTAGTAACGCTAATATTTCTTGAATAAGTAGTTTGACCATAGTTTGATCACAGTTTGACCAGATTTGACCAAAATTCAAAAAAACTGAAATAATTATTTATTAACACTAATATTCATGAATAATTATTTAGTAACACTAATACTTCTTGAATAACTAGTTTGACCAGATTTAACTAAAATTCAAAAAAACTGAAATTTAAGCATAACTTTTTTTCCTTTTAGAATTTGAGGATTCTAAAAAAATGCAAACAGGTCTTAGGCGGTCCCCATGGATGCGGATTTTCATGCTAAACATTTTGATATATTATACGTTTTTTCCGACATCGTATGCAAAAGTTATAACCATTTTACCTTTTCATAACATTTTTTTTGCAAAACATGTCCAAATTTAAGTTTTTAATTTTCCTAACTAGTAATGTAGTAATATAACTACGTCTCCAAAGATTTTATTTTTTGAAGTTTTTATCATTTTGTTTTATTTTTTTCTAACTGAAATGACGATCCACCGGGGGGTGTCACTAGTACAAAATGGGCCATTAGACCCTGTTCATAAGGGTCTTTAGTCCCGGTTTTGGATCTGGGACTAAAGGGTCGATACAAATTTTCTCCCCTTTAGTCCCGGTTCTTATACGAACCGGGACTAAAGGCCCTCCACGTGGCTGCTGGATACAGCTCCACCTTCAGTCCTAGTTGACTAAAGGTAATTTTACAATTTCTTTTTAAAAAAAATTGAATTTTTCCCTGATTTTCAAATTTCTGAATTGTTTTACAATTTATTCTCTAATCACCCACCCCTCATCACTGCTCAATTTAACCTCTAATCTCTATGCACCCCTCATCAATTGAAATCATCTAACTTCCCGGCCGGTCACCCATCCTCTCACTACTCCAGCCTGAGCACGCTTAACTTTCGGGTTATATTCTCTCTCGTTTCCAAGTCTGCACTTGTTGTTTTCCTGACAATAGTAAGATGTCAATCCTATTAACCTTCAGGATTTTAGCTTGAGTATGAAGTCACACATTTCACTGTTTCAGTTTTAAACTATTATACTAAAAAACAATAATTATTTAGTAATGCTAATATTTCTTGAATAAGTAGTTTGACTATAGTTTGACCATAGTTTGATCACAGTTTGACCAGATTTTCCCAACATTCAAAAAAAAACTGAAATTATTATTTAGTAATACTAATATTCTTGAATAATTATTTAGTAACACTAATACTTCTTGAATAACTTGTTTGACCAGATTTAACTAAAATTAAAAAAAATTGAAATTTGAGCATAACTTTTTTCCTTTTAGAATTTGAGGATCCTAAAAAATTGCAAATAGGCCGTAGGCGGTCCCATCGGATGCGGATTTTCGTGCTGAACATTTTGATATATTATACGTTTTTTTCCGACATCGTATGCAAAAGTTATAACCGTTTTACTTTTTCATAACATTTTTTTGCAAAGCATGTCGAAATTTAAGTTTTTTAATTTTCCTAACTAGTACATGTAGTAATATAACTACATCTCCAAGGATTTTAGTTTTTTTAAGTTTTTATCATTTTCTTTTGTTTTTTATAAAACCGAAATGGCGATCCACCAGGGGGTGTCACTAGTAGAAAGTGGGCCATTAGTCCCAGTTCATATGGGCCTTTAGTCCCGGTTTTGGATCCAGGACTAAAGGGTCAATACAAATGCTCTCCCCTTTAGTCCCGGTTCTTATACGAACCGGGACTAAAGGCCCTCCACGTGTCTGCTGGATAGAGCTCCACCTTTAGTCCCGTTTGGTAAGACCAACCGGGGCTAAAGGTAATTTTACGAATTTTTCTGATTTTTTTTTATTTTTTCCCGATTTTCAAATTTCTGAAGTATTTTACAATTTATTCTCTAATCATCCACCCCTCATCACTGCTCAATTTAACCTCTAATCTCTATGCACCCCTCATCATTCCAAATCATCTAACTTCCCGGCCGGTCACCCATCCTCTCATTACTCCAGCCTGAGCACGCTTAACTTTCGGGTTCTATTCCCTCTCGTTTCCAAGTCTGCACTTGTTGTTTTCCTGACAATAGTAAGATGTTAATCCTATTAACTTTCAGGAGTTTAGCTTGAGCATGAAGTCACACATTTCACTGTTTGAGTTTGAAACTATTATTCTAAAAAGCAATAATTATTTAGTAACGCTAATATTTCTTGAATAAGTAGTTTAACTATAGTTTGACCATAGTTTGATCATAGTTTGACCATACTTTCCCAAAATTCAAAAAAACTGAAATTATTATTTAGTAACACTAATATTCTTGAATAATTATTTAGTAACACTAATACTTCTTGAATAACTAGTTTGACCAGATTTAACTAAAATTAAAAAAATGAAATTTGAGCATAACTTTTTTTTCCTTTTAGAATTTGAGGATTCTAAAAAATTGCAAACAGGCCGTAGGAGGTCCCATCGGATGCGGATTTTCGTGCTGAACATTTTGATATATTATACGTTTTTTCCGACATCGTATGCAAAAGTTATAACCGTTTAATTTTTTCATAACATTTTTTTATAAAGCATGTCGAAATTTAAGTTTTTTAATTTTCCTAACTAGTACATGTAGTAATATAACTACATCTCCAAGGATTTTAATTTTTGAAGTTTTTATCATTTTCTTTTGTCTTTTATAAAACTGAAATGGCGATCCACAGGGGGGTGTCACTAGTAGAAAATGGGCCATTAGTCCCGGTTCATAAGGGCCTTTAGTCTCGGTTTTGGATACAGGACTAAAGGGTCAATACAAATGCTTTCCCCTTTAGTCCCGGTTCTTATACGAACCGGGACTAAAGGCCCTCCACGTGTCTACTGGATAGAGCTCCACCTTTCGTCCCGTTTGGTAACACCAACCGGGGCTAAAGGTAATTTTACGATTTTTTCTGAATTTTTTTAATTTTTTTTCGATTTTCAAATTTCTGAATTATTTTACAATTTATTCTCTAATCACCCACCCCTCATCACTGCTCAATTTAACCTCTAATCTCTATTCACCCCTCATCATTCCAAATCATCTAACTTCCCGGTCGGTCACCCATCCTCTCACTACTCCAGCCTGAGCACGCTTAACTTTCGGGTTCTATTCCCTCTCGTTTCCAAGTCTGCACTTGTTATTTTCCTGACAATATTAAGATGTCAATCCTATTAACCTTCAGAAGTTTAGCTTGAGCATGAAGTCACACATTTCACGGTTTGAGTTTATAACTATCATTCTAAAAAACAATAATTATTTAGTAACACTAATATTTCTTGAATAAGTAGTTTGACCATAGTTTGACCATAGTTTGACCATAGTTTGACCAGATTTGACCATAATTCAAAAAACTGCAATAATTATTTAGTAACACTAATATTCTTGAATAATTATTTAGTAGCACTAATATTCTTGAATAATTATTTAGTAACACTTATACTTCTTGAATAAATAGTTTGACCATAGTTTGACAAGATTTAACTAAAATTCAAAAAAAAACTGAAATTTGAGCATAACTTTTTTTCTTTTCGAATTTGAGGATTCTAAAATATTGCAAACAGGCCATAGGTTGTCAAAATCGGATGCGGATTTTCGTTCTGAACATTTTGATATATTATATGTTTTTTTTCGACATCGTATGGCAAAGTTATAGCCTTTTTACTTTTTCATAACACTTTTATGCAAAACATGTGCAAATTTAAGTTCACTTTTGCCACTCTTAGCTTTTGACAATATATCATAATTGCCACTCTGAAAATTTTGCTTTTTCCACGAAATGGTAAAAGTGATATATTATCAAAATCTAAGAATGGCAAAAGTGAAATGTCAAATTCTAGAGTGGCATAAGCAAAGTGGGCAAAAACTAGAGTGGCAAAAACAAAGTTTTCCCTACTTTTTGGGTGTTAATCACATGGCGATGTGAACTAGATTATTGACTCTAGTAAACCCTTTGGGTGTTGGTCACATGGCGATGTGAACTATGGGTGTTAATCACATGATGATGTGAACTATCGGTGTTAAAACACATGGTGATGTGAACTAGATTATTGACTCTAGTGCAAGTGGGAGACTAACGGAACTATGCCCTAGAGGCAAAATAAACTTGTTATTTTATATTTCCTTACGTAATGATAAATGTTTATTATTCATGATAGAATTATATTAACCGGAAACTTGATACATGTGTGGATACATAGAAAAAATACCGTGTCCCAAGTAAGCCTCTACTAGACTAGCTCGTTAATCAAAGATGGTTAAGTTTCCTAACCATAGACATGTGTTGTCATTTGATGAACCGGATCACATCATTAGGAGAATGATGTGATGGAAAAGACCCATTTGTTACCTTAGCATTATGGTCGTTTCAGTTTTACTGCTATTGCTTTCTTCATGTCAATACATATTCCTCCGACTATGAGATTATGCAACTCCCGGACACCCGAGGAATGCCTTGTGTGCTATCAAACGTCACAACGTAACTGGGTGATTATAAAGATGCTCTACAGGTATCTCCGAAGCTGTTTGTTGGGTTGGCATAGATCAAGATTAGGATTTATCACTCCGAGTATTGGTGAGGTATCTCTGGGCCCTCTCGGTATTGCACATCATAAGAAGCCTTGCAAGCCATGTGACTAATGAGTTAACTTTGGGATGATGAATTACGGAACGAGAAAAGAGACTTGTCGGTAACGAGATTGAACTAGGTATGAATATACCAACGATCGAATCTCGGGCAAGTAACATACTAATAACAAAGGGAATAACGTATGTTGTCATTACGGTTTGACCGACAAAGATCTTCATACTATATGTGGGAGCCAACATGAGCATCCAGGTTCCGCTATTGGTTATTGACCGGAGAAGTGTCTCGGTCATGTCTACATAGTTCTCGAACCCGTAGGGTCCGCACGCTTAAAGTTCAATGACGATATGCATTATGAATTATGTGTTTTTGGCGACCGAAGATTGTTCGGAGTCCCGGATGAGATCAAGGACATGACGAGGAGTCTCAAAATGGTCGAGGGGTAAAGATTGATATATTGGATGATGGTATTCAGACACCGGAAGGGTTCCGAGGGGTACCGGGTACATATCAAAGTTCTGAGGGGTTAGCAGAACCCCCTGGGGAAGTAATGGGCCCTCTGGGCCATAAGATGGACGCACACCAGCCCTCATAGGGGTGGTGCGCCCCCCACATGGAAGGAGGCCGAATTTGAACTAGGGAAGGTGGCGGCGCCCCCCTTTCCTTCTCCTCCTCCCTCTCCTTCCCCCTTTCCCCTCCAAGAGAAGGAATAAAGGGGGGCGAATTCTACTAGGATAAGGAGTCCTAGTAGGACTCCCCCCTAACTTGGCTCGCACCCTAGGCTACCTCCCTCCCTATCCCTCCTTTATATACGTTGGGAGGGCACCCCTAGAAACACATCAATTGTTCCTAGCCGTGTGTGGCGCCCTCCGGTCATATTGTCGTAGTGCTTAGGCGAAACCCTGCGCGGATCACTTCACCATCACCATCACCACGCCGTCGTGCTGACAAAACTCTCCCTCGACACATTGCTGGATCAAGAGTTCGAGGGACGTCATCGAGGTGAACGTGTGCTGAACTCACAGGTGTTGTACGTTCGGTACTTGATCGGTTGAATCGGGTAGACGTTCGACTACATCAACCGCGTTGAACTAATGCTTCCGCTTTCGATCTACGAGGGTACGTGGACACAATCTCCCCCTCTCGTTGCTATGCATCTCCTAGATAGATCTTGCCTGAGTGTAGAATTTTTTTGAAATTGCATGCTACGTTTCCCAACAAGGGCGTGGTCGCTCTTTCGTGTTTCTGTTTTGTGCAGGCATGCGTGCTATTTGTGCAGCAGGAGTGTTTTTTACGGTGACCATGTACCCAATCAACCTAGAGCACTATTGAAATCAAAGAGTCACATTTATTTCATCATTGCTTCTTTCTTTCTCTATGAGGGTGATTTCACTGTCTTATAATTTTGTTTCTTCGGGCATAATCTGCTTAGTTGTCTCATCCTATTGCTGTTTTTGGAGGCAAAAGATTTGTTTTCTTAGAGGAAGGGCTCTAGTCACACGCAAGCATTGCTAGTACCTACCCTTTGCATACATAGAAAAAGACTCATGGAACACAATTGCTTGATACAGGATGAAGCAACCAAAAGAAACATGAGGATGTGGCTACCTGGCGCCCGTGCGCCTGCTCGCGGGATCGAGTGCTCTACCCAAAAGGAAGGGTCAGCCGCACGGCCCCATCAGGACAGCCCAGAAAAGGAAAATACGCCAGCCATGCATTGTTCCCACCTGATCGAGTGGATTCAGTGCCCTGGTCCTCTCGCCACCACCCTCATGTGTTTCTCCCCAGCCCCCACCTAATCCCCTCGCTTCGATCTCACGCGACCCTCTCCCCTTTTACTTGAAGGACAAGAACACGCAGGGGACCCCTTCCTCCTCCCTGCTCCTCCTTTCTTTCTCCAAAATAGATCTGGGGAACAAGGACAGGTTGCTCCCCCCATCAATGTCATCTTGAGAAACAAGAAACGCATACATAGACCCCTTCTTCCTCCTCCTTTGTTCCTCCAAATCAGATCTGGAGAACAAAAAAGACAGCCTAC
>LR738709.1:722040861-722137746 GCA_902687465.1 Secale cereale | reverse complement strand
CCCTGTCCCTCTCTCCTCCTTGGTCTTCGATCGTGTCTTGCTTACTTAGCCACCCCAGTCGTGCTTCTTTGAACATCAACTGGTTTTTTGCTTTGGTGAAAAACAAGGTCAACTGGTCGACTGTTTTTAGGCAACCCCACTGTATAGATGGGGAAACTGTGTATAAATGCATTGTATACCTTGATGTACAACTGCACTAAGACAAAGCGGCACTAGAGAAAAAAGGGACAACTCTAGTACCAAAACCGGGCAATCTCCAGTGTTGTGCTGATTTAAGGAGCATTTTGCATCAGCCAAAAAAACACATGAAGTATATAGTAGAAAAAGCATAAAACTCATGTCAGGAATAAAGTCAAAACAAAACTCAACGACCTCCTCTGTTTCATGGCCCTTGGAGATGCCTCCTTCTGGCCTAGCACGGTTATGCACCTATTTCTTTAAGACTCCCATGAACCTCTCAAATGGGAACATATTGTGTAAAAATACAGGACCCAGAATGGCAATCTCGTCGACTAGGTGAACTAGGACGTGCGACATGATATTGTAGAAGAATGGTGGGAACACCAACTCAAAACTGACAAGACATTGCACCAAATCATTATGTAACCTTGGTAGGATTTCTGGATCAATTACCTTCTGAGAGATTGCATTGAGGAATACACATAGCTTCACAATGGCTAATAGAAGGATTTCCGGTAGAAGCCTCCTCAATGCAACCGGAAGCAATTACTTTCTAATCACGTGGCAGTCATGAGACTTTAGGTTCTGGAACTTTTTCTCTGCCATATTTATTATTCCCTTTAGATTCGATGAGAAGCTAGATGGGACCTTCATACTGAGAAGGCATTCAAAGAAGATTTCCTTCTCTTCTTTGTAAGAGTGTAGCTGGCATGACCTTCATACTGCTTTGGATGCATGTCGACTTTTTCGTGCATACGTTGCTGGTCCTCCCATGCCTCCGGTGTATCTTTTTTATTCCCATACACGCAAAGATTCTTCGTCACATGACTCACGTCGATTGCAGAGCGGACCTCTACGTCTTTCCAATAGGGTAGGTCCCAAAATATAGATTAATTCTTCCACATGGGTGTGTGTCCGTTAGCGACATTCGGAACAGATTGTCCGCAAATACCCTTTTCAAAGATTACTTCTAAATCCTTGACCATATCAAGTATATCATCACCAGTATGGTGGCGAGACTTCTTCCGGTGATCTGCCTCACCTTTGAAATACTTGCCCTTCTTTCCTAATGGATGCTTGATCAGAAGAAATCGACGATGTCCCAGGTACACATTATTCTTACATTTATCCAAATATATACTTTCGGTCTCATCTAAATAGTGCGTGCATGCGTGGTATCCCTTGTTTATCTGTCCTGAAAGGTTACTAAGAGCAGGCCAATCATTGATGGTTATAAACATCAACGGTCATATGTCAAATTCATGTTGTTTGTGCTCATCCCACACACGTACACCCTTTTTGTCCCACAGCTATAAAAGTTCTTCAACTAATGGCCTTATGTACACATCAATGTCGTTGTCGGGTTGCTTGGGTACTTGGATGAGAACTGGCATCATAATGTACTTCCGCTTCATGCACAACAAATGATGAAGGTTGTAGATACATAGAGTCACAGGCCAGGTGCTATGATTGCTACTATGCTCCCCAAAAGGATTAATGCCACCTGCACTTAAACCAAACCCAACGTTCCTTGCGTCATTTGCAAAGTCCCGCCACTTTCTCTCGATTTTTCTCCACTTCGAACAGTCAGTGAGTACACTGAACTACCCTTCTTTCTTACGGTCTGCTTTGTGCCATCACAACAACTAGGCATTCTCTCTGTTTTGGAACAAATGTTCCAACCGTGGTATTATAGGAGCATACCACATCACCTTGGCAGGTATCCTCTTCCTGGGGCACTTGCCCTCAACATCATCAGGGTCATCGCAGCTGATCTTATAGCGCAATGCACCGCATACCGGGCATGTATTCAAATTCTTGTACTCCTCACCGCGGTAGAGGATGTAGTTGTTAGGGCATGCATGTATCTTCTGCACCTCTAAACCTAGAGGGCAGACATCCTTCTTTACTTTGTATGTACTGTCGGGTAATTTGTTGTCCTTTGGAAGCATCATCTTTAACATTTTCAACAATTTTTTCAAATCCCTTGTCAGATACACCATTCTTTGCCCTCCATTGCATCATTTCCAGTGTGGTACCCAGCTTTTTCTTGTCATCTTTGCAATTTAGGTACAAAAAATTGGTGTGATCCTCTAACATGCACTACAACTTCAACTTCTCATTTTCACTTGTGTAGCTTCTCTTTGCATCAGCAATGGCCCGACTAAGATCATCAGCGGGCTCATCTGATGCCTCTTCTTCAGCTTCTTCAACTTCTTCCCCCGTTGTAGTACCATTGTATTCAGGGAACCCATGATAGTTGTCATCATCCTCTTCTTCTTCATTCTCTTCCATATTATAACCCCTTTTTCTCCGTGCTTAGTCCAATAGTTATAGCCGGACATGAAACCGGACGTAAACATGTGGACGTGAAGGAGTTTTGAGTAAGAGTAATTCCTATCATTCTTACAGACACCACATGGACAACACATAAAACCATCTCGCTTGTTTGCCTCAACCGCACGCAGAAACTATGCACGCCATCAATGAACTCGGGAGAGCGTCGGTCATCATGCATACATTGCCAGCTCATCTTCATTACACAACACCGAAAAGACCAAATTAATACAAGTTCATTCATAAAGTTCATACACACTTATTCTCATAAAACCGTAGGGGAACGTAGCATCCAATTTCAAAATTTTCCTACGCTCACGCAAGATCTATCTAGGAGATGCATAGCAACGAGAGGGGTAGAGTGTGTCTACGTACCCTCATAGACCGAAAGCAGAAGCATTTGACAACGTGGTTGATGTAGTCAAACTTCTTCTTGCTCCGACCGATCAAGCACCTTACGTACGACACATCCGAGTTCTACACATGTTCAGCTCGATGGCGTCCCTCATCCTCTTGATCTAGCAAGGTGTCAAGGAAGTCGATGAGTTCCATCAGCACGACGCCATGGTGACGGTGACGGTGATGTGATCCGCGTAGGGCTTCGCCTAAGCACTACGAAGATATGACCGTGGGAGTAATCTATGGAGGGAGGCGCCGCACACGGCTAACAGATGTTATTTTGTGTTCTAGGCGCCCCCTCCCCACATATATATAGGTTGGAGGGGGAAAGAGGCAGCCAAGGGGGGCACCCCAAGTAGGCCGAATCCTAATTGGGGTTCCACCCCAATTCGCCACCCCCCCTTCCGTATTTTGGCACTAGGAGAAGGAAGGAGGAGGTGGCACCCTCCCCTTTCCTTTCTCCCTTGAGGAGGGGGAGGAAGGAGGTACTTGCCCACCTCCCTTTCCTTCCCTAGGGATTGTCGGCCTGGTGGAGGGGCGCACCAACCCCTCATGGGCTGGTCTGCCCCCGCCCCCATATCCCGTTAAGCCCATATCTTTTGTCGGGGGCGCCTGGAACCCCTTCCGGTGACCCGATATGTACCCGGTACCCTCCGTAACACTTTCAGTATCCGAATACCATCGTCCTATATATCAATCTTTACCTCTCGACCATTTCGAGACTCCTCGTCATGTTCGTGATCTCATTCGAGACTTTGAACAACATTCGGTTAAAAAATCACATAACTCATATAATACAATATCATAATCGAACGTTAAGCGTGCGGACCCTACGGGTTCGAGAACTATGTAGACATGACCGAGACACTTCTCTGGTCAATAACCAATAGCGGAACCTGGATTCTCATATTGGCTCCTACATATTCTACGAAGATCTTTATCGGTCTAACCATTATGACAACATACGTTATTCCCTTTGTCCATCGGTATGTTACTTGCCCGAGATTCGATCATCGGTATCTTCATACCTAGTTCAATATCGTTACCGGCAAGTCTCTTTACTCGTTCCGTAATACATCATCATGTGGCTAACTCATTAGTCACTTTGCTTGCAAGGCTTCTTATGATGTGTATTACCGACAGGAACCAGAGATACCTCTCCGATACTCGGAGTGACAAATCCTAATCTCGATCTATGCCAACTCAACAAACAACTTCGGAGATACCTGTAGAGCATCTTTATAATCACCCAGTTACGTTGTGACGTTTGATAGCACACAAGGCTTTCCTCCGGTATCCGGCAGCTGCATAATCTCATAGTCGAAGGAATATGTATTTGACTTGAAGAAAGCAATAGCAATAAAACTGAACGATCAATATGCTAAGCTAACGGATGGGTCTTGTCCATCACATCATTCTCCTAATGATGTGATCCCGTTATCAAATGATAACTCATGTCCATGGTTAGGAAACCTTAACCATCTTTGATCAACGAGCTAGTCTAGTAGAGACTCACTAGGGACACGGTGTTTGTTTATGTATTCACACATGTATTAAGGTTTCTGATCAATATAATTTTAGCATGAATAATAAATATTTATCATGATTAAGGAAATATAATAATAACCATTTTATTATTGCCTCTAGGCCATATTTCCATCAGGCACACCCTACCCCTAGGAGCACCTTCAAGAGACTAAGCCAGCATATAATCTTAAGATTGATGAAGTCACCACACGCACCTCGTACTCGACGGGAACGTCTTCTACCACTGAACGAACATCACCGGAAAGCTTGAAATAAATCCAGAAAAATGTGAGCACCAATGTCAAGTCTAGGATTTGAACTCTAATGGGTTGGGGATACAGCTGTCCTGCCAGTCATCTAACTAAAAGTTGATTCGCGGTGCACTATTTTTTTCACAATCACGATGGAGATGCAAGCCTTTTGGGCTCCGTTTTTTTGGTGCAAAAGATATTACTTCCTCCATTTCGAAATAATTGTCCGGGTTCTAGTTTTTCCAAAATAAATATTACTCCCTCCGTCCCAAAATAAGTGACGCAAAAGTGACTCTATTTTGTACTAAAGTTAGTACAAAATGAAGTCACTTTTGCGTCACTTATTTTGGGACGGAGGGAGTATGTTTTTAGTTTAAATTTTAAACTAAAACCAACATCACTTATTTTGAAACAAAGGGAGTATAACTTATTCGTTGGTCAGTGGCGTGCGGAGTGTGGCAAGACGAGAATTAATTACTGGATATACTACAAAACTTCAAATACGACGAGCAAAGCACATGTGTACAAAATAGCTGGAGCAACTTTCCGGGCATGCATGCGTCACGTAATCTGGTTTGGATCGACAGGATCCGGCTGGTTTGGAATACTAAACTATTGCTACCAGCTACTAAAATTAATAGTATAAAGTTAAGACATTTATTTTGAAATGGGAAATAATTGTCGTATACCGGCCGTCAACAAACTACAACACCGCGCATGCACCCACAGGAATTCCCTGCAACTAGAGACCACCGGTCCCTAGCTATATAAACCTCGGACCGACAATGTTGTAACGGTGCCCACGAGGTGCGTGCTCTTGCTCCTATACCTCGGCGATGATGCATGCATGCAGGCCACCTACGTGCTCCCCGGCCGGGCGGCACACGACCACACGGCGCGCGAGACAAGTACTACCTTTTCTTAATTGACCACACTAAGTTGCTCAGCTGATGGCATACTTTTCAGATAAGGCTGGTCACAATAATACTCAACTCTCTCTTTTCTTTATTTAATTATGTGTCACCTCAGCTTAAATGTCTACTAGTTGGTATGGATGATACTCCTTTTATCCGAAAAAGTTTGTCCCTTAAATAGATGTATCTGGCATAAAATTAGTGCTAGATACATGTATTTGAGGGACAATCTTGAGATAATCATTTTCGGACGGAGAGAGTAATACCTATGATACTCTTATTGTGATGACAAGCATTGTAGTATATAATAATAATACATCACAAAAGAAAAAACTACATCAATTTGTTGTTTCTCCATTGGTGCACCTACTGTTCAAAAAATATTCCGATTCAACGATTTATCGTGTGATTTATCGCTACTCTTGGGGTGACCGATAAGATTATGTCTTATCTTCATCATTTATCGTTTGCACCGATTTATCGCTATGACAAGCGATTTATCAGGAATCTACCGATAAATCGGGCTTATTCATAACACTATGTTTGAAAAAAGTATGCTTATTTGCGTTTTGTGGACCTTGTTACGCAATATGTATTGTTGTCCTACTTTGTTTGTCATTATACGAGGAATCAAAGGCTAGGAATCAAGGTAAAACTTCTGTCATATATTGTTTTGGTGTTGAATATAGCATATTTTAGTGTTGGGAACCTAGGATTTGCAAAAAAAATGGCCGATTAATAGTCGACCAATAAAATCGATTAATCGGCCAATTTTCGATTAATCTCTAATCCCCAGCTAACCGAGACGATAACGATAAGCGATATCCTCAACATTGGGTGCACCCAAACACTTCTATCACTGAATCTCATGTTTTCGATTCCTCTAGGATTCCACATGTCAGTATAAACCTATTTTAAGTAAATTGCTGAAAACCACCACATTTATGGCTAAGGTACTCCAAAACCATCACTTTTGACGAAGATAACAAATACCGCCGCTTCTGTGGCAAGTGAGTAACATATCACACTAATTCGAAACCGAGCAGCGACTAACCAGGAAACTGACAGAGCTGGCCCACCTGTCAGGCTGACTTGGCATGCATATGTGGATAGTATGTTGACGTGGAGCGGGCCCCACCTGTCGTCTCCCATCTTTGCCCTTTTATGTTATTAGGTTTTTCTTCCTCACATGAATCCACGATGCGCTGGCTGCGACTGCGGACCGAGCCACGCCACCCGGCTCGGCCACGACCAGCAGCTCGCCACAGATGGCCATGACCGTGCCGCACGGCCCGCTGCTGGCCCAACCACTGCATTACCGACGCGTGCCATTAGCCTACACATGCAGCCTCATGCCCAACCACTACCGGGCCACCACCGTCGACTCATGCCCAAGCACCACCCACACCGGTGCGGACGTAGCCGGCGAAAGCCCCATATGTCCCTGGCTCTGCCCAGGCCCGTCTGCAGCGCCTCCTGCTGTCGGCCATGGACGAGCTATGCGAGGGGCGCCACACCGATGAGGTTGCCGCCACGAGCATGGGCGCGGCCAGGGTGGTCCACCAAGGCGCGTGTGGGGATGGGACGGCGGGTGCACATAGCCTCGGATTTGGTTGGTGCGAGGCGACGGGGATACCAGCTGGGAAGCAGCGGCCGGAGACAGAAAATTGACGGCCTCAGATTCGGTCGGCGCTAGGCGGCGGGGATGCCTGTTGGGAGGGGCTGCCGGAGACAGAAAATTGATGGCCTCGGATTCGGACGGTGCCAGGCGGCGGGGATGCCTCTTGGGAGGGGGCGGACGAAGACAGAAAATTGACGGCCTCGGATTCGGTCGGCGCCAGGCAGCGGGAAGGCATGCGGGGAGCGGGTGGTGGCGCACCAGATTCGGCCGGCGACAGTTGGCGGGGGGAAGCGTGCTAGGAGGGGCGGTGTTAGGCGACGGGGAGGGGCAGCGCTGTTGGATGACTGATGGTGACGGAGAGAGATATGCGGGGAGGAAGGAGAGAAGAAAGGAAATATGGCGTGGCTGACAGGTGGGACCCCTATCCACCTCAGCAGGTTAAACATTGACAAGGATTAATCTTCGCCCCAGCAACCCAGACATGTGGATTCCACAGGTCAGTTTTTCTATTAACGCGGCTTAGTTCCGTATTAGTGTGTGTTGTTATCAACTTTTGCACAAAAGTGGTGTTTTTTTGTGGTTTTTGATAAAAATGGTCGTTTTGAAGTACTGTAGCTGAAAAAAAAAATGATGGTTCTGAGCAATTTACTCGTTTTAGAGGGCCACCGACCGTGTTATTTACTCGAGCAGAGAACCAAATTGCACATGCATCAACCCAATCGTTTGGCAACCAAATACTCTGGATGCCATCCACACACAAAGTGCCATCCCGACCCGAACAACGGACCAGTTAGGCAGCAGGACCTAAGATTAATTGGTGGATACCATCTTGGTTGTCCAAAGAAAGCAAGGTAGCCTAGCTAGACTAGTTATCCTTTGCAGCAAGGCAAGCAAACAGAGACAGACGACACCAAAGGAAGGTCGTAGTACACATGTTAACCCTCAGAAATACTACTCCACTCAACACGCTTCCTTGTACAGGAAAACAGAAAGGGGCGACCATATATGTTAACGACGCAACAACCAACACAAGAGAAGGTAGATCATAGTCCCTCCATCCCAAATTACATGTCCGTGTCTTAGATACATCCTTATCTGACAAATCTAAGACAAATAACTTGGGATGGTGGTAATACATTCTGAGGGCACCATCGGGGTACCCCCTTCGAGTCCGGTCTCAGGGGGACGCTAACCACAAGTTACCGATTCCAAAGGTACTGCTCCTAACTAATCTTGTCTTCCTCGAGGTCAAGTCTCGGAAGCCTCTTAGGCAAGTACTGAAGGTGGCAGAGCTTGCTTTCCCTGTTTGTAGAATTCATCCTAAGGTCGGAAACTATTTATGTAGGATCTTAGGAGCCGGAGTTTCGTCAAGTAGACATCGTGTCCGCCTACTCTGTCCTCTCCGACTCAGTATCACATTCGACAATGAAGCACTTGTTTTGTTGCATTACATTACAAGTGCATTGCACTACATGATTAAACCCGCTGGCTCCTACGACGATGTTTCTTTTTCTTGTTTCGTGCTGAATAAAAGAGTCGTCGCATCGCCCCGGCAGGCAGATGTTTTGCCACTCTGTTTCATAAGGAAATTCCACTGCTATACTATACTACCACCATCAAACACATTAACCTGCGGGAGAAGGGCGGCCAACTAGCATGACCACATGGCGCATGCTGGTTGGCCATGGCGAGTTTTGAAAAAAAATTGGAAGATGGAGATGAGATTTTCTTTTAGGAAAAGTGACATTTTTTTCCTTTTCTTTTTAAGATTTTTTTTAGGCTTTTCTTTTTTATTTTTCGAGATGGATGTGATGTCCATGTGTTACGAGAAAGTTTTTTTTAAAATTTGAGATAAGTTGAGTTTTTTTTTTTCAAAAATGAGAAATACGCACACAGCACTAGGATGAGACAACTAAGCAGATGATGCCCAAAGAAACAAAATTATAAGACATTGAAACCAACCTCAGAATGAAAGACACAATAAACAAATATGAACCTTTGATTTCAAAGGCGCTCTGAGTTGATTGGGTACATGGTCACCATAAAAAACAATCCTGCTGCACAAACAACACGTCTGCTTGCACAACACGGAAACACAAAAGAGCAACCATGCCCCCACACGCCAGAACGACAAGAAAATTGCAGCACAAGACAATATAATGACATACCACAGGAGATAGTTTCTACCCTGACGAATAAGGGTAAGGGTAAAAAAAACAGTTTGCTAGCCATGTAAGCTAGGTTGGACTGACTGACAACTGACTGCCTGCCTGCCTTTCGCAGGTTACAACTGTTATCTACAACAAGCATGCAGGTTCCTAGACGACGGAGCGCAGTTCAGATGATGGCATTCCTAGACGACGAAGGGCCGCGGCATCGTTACGCCCTTCATCCGGAAGTTGTTCGGGATCTCCTTGAGCCAGGAGTACCGCACATCGGCCACACCTGAAACCAGAGGACATATTGGTCAGCGAGCAGAAGATGTAAGCATTCACATGTTCTTCACAAACTGAATTCAAGGATGGGTAGAAAACACTCACCATCTGTGTTTGCGAATGGGGACTCGCTGTAGTAAGTGCAGTCCCTACCAGCAACGTGGTTGTAAGGGGGTCCCATCACGTCGAGAACAGCGCAAGGGGTCAGCGCCGTGAAGCAGTGCAGGTTGCCTCCGTTTTCGGGGTACAGAACGATGGTCTCGGCAGAAGCGTCAACAACACTGTTTGTGTTTATTTTTGCCAAACGAGCCCCTGCGGTCAGGACAAGAAATATGTGAGCTAATGAATAGTCAACGACAGGAGCATTGCTAAAAAAAAGAAGGGACAGGGAATGACACTACTATTAATTACCATCTGAGGTGGTGAGCGCGTTGGTGCGAGCCTCTGAGGTACTCCTAGCCCAGTCATAGGACTTCAGGTGCATGGAGCCGAAGAGCATCTTGCTAAAGACTGTCATCCCGGGATGGTTGTGCAGTGGAATGACAGCATTCTTGGGCAGACAGAAGATCCCAAACTGCACAGAGCACACAAAGCGTTCAGCAACAGTATATCATAAGGCTACTAACGATGTACAGGAAATGTATGTATGTACAAGGCATGGGCTTACCGAGAACTTGGGGCAGTCGTAGAAATGCAGATAGGTCACTGCAGGAGGCCCCCTGGGCTCGCTGCGCTTGAAGCACGTCATGTTTTTGTCTATCCCAACATCTTCCAGCTTCACATCATCTGAAACCAACCAGCAGTGTAGTGATCAGATAAGATGCATCTCACCATATTGATTGACAGGTCAGGTATGACAAGACATTTGGATATACTACATAAATACAAATGCAGGTGCATGACTCGAGGAAAATTCTTTTAAAAGACATGGCTGGAGGTACAAAAATCAATCATGTTCAGACTTAAAGAGTAACAATAGGAAGGTTGCTACTAGCACCAATGCACGTCATGATGTATCGCAGATAGCCGAAAAGGCTTGTACCAGCAGTGAGGAATATGGGCCAAACTCCACATGCAGGTTGACACAAACTCATCATCAAACAACATGAATGAATACTGCAAAAACTCCAAACTCAGTCGGACACTAGTGACACAATGTTTCAGGACAAAAACTGTATGCAGGGACAGATGAGTAAGATGCAAAATCGCAAGCAGAGTTCAGCAGGACACACTTATACAGACTTATTATTTATTAATAACACTGGTAGAACAGAGCATTGGTGCTGCAGCAATGGCGTGGCGTGGCATGGCACGGGCAAGCAGGCAGGCAGACATGCCGGCGCGTGCATGGCAAAAAAGAAACAGCAGGGGCCTCGACCTCGTGGCATGCCCGAAAAGGAGCATGTACAAGTCACGGGTCGATAGGAGCCGCCGCGACGTGGACAAGTCCATTCTGTAATAGTCTAATCATCATTCATTCTGCCGCGACTGCAAATCCTACTGTAAATCCTAAGCACGGGAGACACGGATTGATGGGCAAACCACATCGAATTGGAATTTACAGAATTAAACTAACTTTGGACAGCAACCTAGCTAGTACTGAACCGACGGCAATCGGACGGAAAACACACGCGCAATTGAGGGGGAGGTGCTTACTGAGGATTGCGGCGAGGCGGACGACGGCGTCGGGCGGGGGGACGAAGCCGGGGACGGAGGCGGCGAAGACCTCGCGGCTGGTGTCGAAGAGGCGCTGCATCGGCGTGGGCGGCGCCGGCACCGGGGCGGCGACCGGGGCCACGGGGACCGCCGCGGCGTTGGCGTTGGCGTTGGCGTTGGCGGAGGAGGACTTCTTCTGGCGGCGGCGGTTGCGGCGGGACGAGGCGGCGTCGGCGCCAGCGGTGTCCTGCGCCACGGGCATGGTGGTCGGGGAAGGGAAGGGCGGATCTCGGGGGGGTGGTGCGGCGGGGGAGGAGGAGGAGGGGCTTGTCGGCGGCGAGGGCAGGTGTGGGGGCAGGGGAGGGTGGATGGGTGGGGTATATATTGGGCATCCATCCTCGTATGAAGACGAGGAGGAGGCAAAACCGGGGGCGGAGGAGCGGAGACGAAGGCAGCAGCGCGCGAGGGAGCAGAGGGATTCCTGTGGGCGACCCCAATACTGCCCCGGTTTCCTTTCTGCTAATTTACTCGCCAAATATTCCTCTTCTATCTCCAGCATTAGTAGTCCCCTTTCTAATATATATATGCGTATATATATTTGCGTATCTCCTTATTTAATTCATTTAATGCCATGCATTTATGCACTCACTCTCGGCCGCTCCGCCAGGTCAGTCAGACGGCGCAGGACCGCGTGGACGCGCGTGCGGGCCACGTGGCCGCCCAGGCCTGCCACGCTGGAGTCGCCCCGCCGCTTCTTCTAGTCTAAACCCTTTTTTTTTTGCTAATAAGTCTAAGCCCTATATTTTCACATTGAGATTTTCATTTTCTTTTTTATGGGAATCTCTGGTTTTTTTTAATGGTTTTCAATCAACAAATTCAGCCCCTCAAACTCTCGCGGACACGTCCACGAGCACTGATCGGACACGCCTCATATGTTTGCATCAACGTTTCTCGTATCTGAAACCTCAAACTCATGCAATCCATGCAACTTTAAGTATACATATGATCAGCACACATTTTATCTCTATACAAACCGATCACCGTTTCAACGCCCACAAACGGACCATAGTTCATCTATGTATAATACAAATCTCGTTTTCCTCGCGCTCTGACAGATCGAGGGCGAGTCGGAGCAAGCCGTCCATCTCGTTTGCATGGCGGGCCGGCTTCGCCTTGGCCGCCTCCTCCTTGTTTGCCTCGCGCTCCGACTGACCGAGGACAAGTCGGAGCAAGCCGTCCATCACGTTCGCTTGGCGGGTCGGCTTCGCCTTGGCCGCCGCCTCCTTGTTTGCCCCGCGCTCTGACTGATCGAGGACGAGTCGGAGCAAGGCGTCCATCTCGTTCGCATGGCGGGTCGGCTTCGCCTTGGCCGCTGCCTCCTTCATTGCCTCGCCCCTCCGACAGATCGATAGCGAGTCAGAGCAAGCCTTCCATCTCGTTCGCATGGCGGGTCGGCTTTGCTTTGGCAACGGACAACGTGGACGCGCTGCTTGAGCCACCCCACCACTTCTCTAGACCCTATTTTGACATCTGAGAGCATATACAGCCGAAGACTTCAAATCATGACCCTGAAACAACCGCGGACACATCCGGGGCACTGACCAGGCACTCTCATTTTTGTGCGTCTGCACCCGTGTATCTTAAATTCGGCTCCTCATATCTATGCAACACATGCACGTATGAAAAAAAAACTTACGTTGATCAACGAACTAGCACCAAATCTTGTTAAATGGGGGCATAATTCTAGCATAAACAATCCATACAACATAAGAATGCAGTTTCAATCGGATAGTACCCTAAACATATGACAAAAATACTTTTATTAAACGGTGAATGGAGAGGAAATCACATTTCCTAGCCGCCCCATTCCTCTTGCGGTCGGCGGTGCTTCTTTGGCCTTCGGTGTAGGCGTCGGCCGTCCGAGGGTCATCGCCGTTGTAGAAGCTTCATCCATCGTCGGAGTCGGTCGACAGCTCCATGTGACCCTGGCAAGTCTCCGCAACAAGCGCTCCTACTCATGGTCGTGCCTCCTTGCCTTCACTGACGCCTCTCGCTCCGACAGCTCAATAGCGAGCTGGAGAGCTTTGGCGTTCTTCCACCGCAGCCACCGCACATCATTCTACGCCGTTGTCAGGGAGCGCCAGAAGACGGATGCAATGAGTGATGGCTTCTCGCCCCTCGTTGGTTACCCCAAGTGGAAGGTTTGAGATGTAGCGTAGCGGTAGTTTTCCCTTGGCAAAGATACCAAGGATCGAATCCCGTGAGACTCCGAGGATCGACAAGAAGGTGTCAATAGCGCCAGAGACTTTTGCTTGACAGGACCTGCACACAGATACAAATAACTTTGCTCCCAACGAGTACAGAGAGGTTGTAAATCCCTCCGGCCTTGTAGTTTACAAAGGATCAAACGCAAGAGATAATAGTGATAGGTATGACTGCAACTAGTAAATAAGAACAGGAAGTAAATAGCGGGTGTGATCAGTGATGGTAATATGGACCGGGGTCCCATGATGTTCACTAGTGATGTCTCTCTCCCAAAAGACGATAAAACAGCTAAGCGAGGTAAACAAATTACAGCTGGGCAATTGACAGGATTATGTGCGCAAACCAATGCTAACTATGCTGCAAAGAAAGGTAGAGGCTCAAAAGCATGGGCGGTACGCCAAGGCAAGTAGACCGAAATCCATCTGCATCTACTACTAATCATCCACCTTGAGATATCTATCCAGAACATCTCGCTGGTATTAAGTTACGAGTCCCACCCATAGTGTAAACTCAAAGCAACAGATAACTGCATTAAAAGAACTTTGCGTGAAGTAAACAATCCTTGCACCCGCAAGTACAAGCACCGTTGTTTTCCCCCTTGTGGCAACATCACATCCCCTAGACTCATGTTTCTGTCACTCAAGCTAGTCATCAAGGGGCATGAACCCACAATCAAGCATAACGTTCCCTCTTGGAGTTACTACCTACTACTTGGCCAAAGCAATAAACAGCAACGGAGAACATGCAAGAATTACTCAAGAACATAAATATAAAAGAGGTGAATCAAATATATTACTCACACACAATCTGAACATAATCTCATAATCCATCGGATCCCAGCAAACTCAGCATAGCAAGAACATAAAGATTACATATGTGCCTCGATCATATAGGGCAGCTCACGAGGTCTAATCGGTGAAGAACAAAGAGGGGAGGAGAACATCACATAGCTACTGGTCATGGACCCATGGTCCAAGGGGGACTACTCACAACTCATCCGGGAAGCGTCCATGGTGGTGGAGAAGCTCCCGGTGGTGGTTCTCCCCTCCGGCAGGGTGCCGGGAAGAGTTCTCCTGGTGCTCCCGATCTTGGAAGCGCGGCGGCGGCGGAACAAAGATGAGATCGCGAAAAAGGGTTCCGTCCTCGAGGGTTTCGGGACGCAGTGTAAATATATGCCAAAGGGGCTCACCAGAGGAGGTAAGGGGGGCCCAGGCGCCCCCCCCCCGGCGCGGCCAGGAGGGGGGCCGCGTGGGCTGCCCCTGGCTCCCCTCTGGCCCCACTTCTGGCGCGTGGAAGCTTCCGGAGCGCTGATTTTTTATATATATTTTCCGGAATTTTTCTGGCAATTGAAGTAATGGGAAAACCTGAAATAGAAAAACTGCAGAAAACAGAAACTGGCACTGGGGTGCACTGAGTTAATAGGTTAGTCCAAATATTATCAAAAGTGTATGGAAGTGCATAAATATCATAGCAATATCACACAAAAGAGGCATGGAGCAAGCAGAAATTATAGATACGTTTTGGACGTATCAATGAGCGGGTCCTCGGGATCGACTGGCGTGCACGCGAGTGCCTGGCCCCTTGGCGACTCGTCGCCTGCAGCAATGGCCTCCCTCACGCATTGCTGCTCACGCCGTGTGGCCCGTGCCTCCGTCTCGGGCATCCTCGACCAGCCTAGTGCCGTCGAGGGCACAAGCACACAACGATGCCCGTGGACGACCACCAAAGGTATACAAGCTGTAGTGCCGGCGGGGGTGGCGTTCCTGGAGTAGTGCGGACGCCCACACTACGAAGGGGGCGCAGGGGAATAGCGCATCACTATGTGAGCTGCCTCCACTATTGCCGACCTGATCTAGACAGGAGCGGCGCAAAGCAATACGGAGAGCGATCGCATCGATGTCATCCACCATGGATCAGATTGATAAGAGGAGAGGGTGGATTGGGAAGAGTAGATGATGGAGAGAGTGAGTAGACTGAGTGGAGTGCGATCCAGGGTTCATCGGAGGGGATATATGTTGGATCGGGGTGGGTCGGGCTGACACAGAAGACGCGCTCATCCATCCCATATCCGCCCCACTTTTGGGCTGCATATGAGGGGCGCCGGAGAGCCTGGATGTTTGTGGACGGTTAGAGACACCCGGATGGGTCGGTTTTTTTGTGACCGGTTAGCTTACCCAGGCGTTTCAGACTGGTTTGACACCCCTGGTTGTAGATGCCCCGAGTCCCCTAAAAAATTGAGCTATGAGTTTTTTTAAATCATTTTGAATCAACTTTTTTTACTGTAGCATACTAGGCTTTATCACCATTTTTAAGGGGTTAGCTTTATTATTAAATAGTCAAGTTTACACGGATGATAGCGGGTCAGAGCATTGATGTCGCTTAAAGCTACGTCGGTATTTCCCCAAAGAGGAAGGGATGATGCAGCACAGTGGCGGTAGGTATTTCTCTCAGATGTGGAACCAAGGTTATCGAACCAGTAGGAGAACCAAGCAACACAACGTAAACGGCACCTAAACACAAATAACAACACCTCGCAACCCGACGTGTTAAAGGGGTTGTCAATCCCTTTTCGGTAATGAATGTGAGAGAGAGATAAATGTTGGTAAATTGGTTTATAAATAAGATAAATTGCAGCAAGGTATTTTTGGGTTTTTGATTTAGTAGATCTGAAAATAAAAGCAAAGGCAAATAGACCGCAAAGGCAAATATATGAGAAAGAAGACCCGGGGGCCGTAGGTTTCACTACTGGCTTCTCTCGAGAAAAATAGCAAACTGTGGGTAAATAAATTACTATTGGGCAATTCATAGAACTTCAAATAATCATGACGATATCCAGGCAATGATCATTACATAGGCATCACGTCCAAGATTAGTAGACCGACTCCTGCCTGCATCTACTACTATTACTCCACACATCGATCGCTATCCAGCATGCATCTAGTGTATTAAGTTCATGGAAAAAGTGAGTAATGCATTAAGAATGATAATATGATGTAGACAAGATCCGTTTATCTATGGCATTAGATATGGATCTCGTCATTTTATCCTTAGTGGCAATGATACATACGTGTCGGTTCCCCTTCTGTCACTGGGATCAAGCACAGTAAGATCGAACCCACTACCGGGCACCTCTTCACATTGCATGATAAAGAGATCAAGTTGGCCAAACAAAACCCAATATCATAGAAGAAATTCAAGGCTATAAGAGATCATGCATATAAGAGATCAAAGAAACTCAAATAAATTTCATGGATATACAAAGATAGATCTGATCATAAACTCAAAGTTCATCGGATCCCAACAAACACACCGCAAAATGAGTTACAGCATATGGATCTCCAAGAGACCATTGTATTGAGAATCAAAAGAGAGAGAGGAAGCCATCTAGCTACTAACTACGGACCCGTAGGTCTAGAAGGAACTACTCACGCATCATCGGAGAGGCACCAATGGAAATAGTGAACCCCTCTGTGATGGTGTCTAGATTGGATTTGGTGTTTCTAGACTCTACGGCGGCTGGATGTATATTTCATCAATTCCCCTAGGGTTTATGGAATATTGTGGTATTTATAGAGCAAAGATGTGGTGCGGGAAGCCATCGAGGTGGGCACAACCCACCTGGGCGCGCCAGGGGGGCTGGCGTCCCCTGGTGGGTTGTGCCCCCCTCGGGGCACCCCCCCAGGTGCTGACTTGGCCCATCAGGTGTCTTCTGGCCCATAAAAAATCTCCAAAAAGTTCCGCGGTGTTTGGGCTCCGTTTGATATTGATTTCCTACGATGTAAAAAACATGCAGAAAACAGCAACTGGCACTTGGCACCAAAAAAGATATAAAATGATTGTAAAACATCCAAGAATGATAATATAACAGCATGGAACAATCAAAAACTATAGATACGTTGGAGACGTATCAAGCATCTACAACCACGGTTAGCAACTCTAGCCCCTCAAACGCCCGAAGACGCGATCGTCCGCGAGCACTAACTGAGCACGCCTCATATCTTTGCGCCCACAACCGCGTCCCTCATATCTGAAACCCCAAACCTATGCAACACTGTGTATAAATATGGTCAACACAAGTTCATCTCTATGTAGCTGGATCACCATTTCATCGCTGGGCAAAAAGACCATAGTTTATCGGCATACATGACATATCCGTAGTACAAACTACTTAAAAGCTAAATAAAACGTAGATAAAATGGGAAAGGGCAGAGGAAATAACCATTTCCTTGCCAGCTCCTACCCCTTGTGGTTGCCGGCGTGGCTGAGCCCCTCCGCCATGTACACATCGGCGTGCATCGTCGTCGGAGCTGTAGGTGGAGTCGTCCGTCAGGTCAGAGTGGTCGCAGCATGTTTTGCCTAACTACCACCAGAACAGGCACTCCTACTCCTTCACATGGTAGGCCGGCTGCGCCTTGACCACCGCATCCTACTTTGCCTCGTGCTTTAACAACTCGATGGCAAGTCGGAGCACCCTGACATTCTTGCGACGGAGGAGTTGTGCAATTGTCCCCGCCATGGTTAGAGAGCGGTGGAGGAGCGACTCGAGGAGCGCGACCTCGGGATATATGGCGCGCGACCATGGCTTCCCCAACGGCTGCCCTATCCTCGCCCGCTACTGCTCGTGGTCGGATTTCCATGCATTTGAATCAGGCGTCGTCATGCACACTGGCGCCGACGCGGGCACGGCGACCAAGCGGTGCCTGGGTACCACTTCCCGGGTGGATGGAACCCAAATTGGTGGTTGTGGGCGGTGTACCTAAAGGAGATTCGAAGCGGAGTAGCCGGAGCACCACGACGGGAGGGACGTGTCGGTGACGTCACCAATGCTATGTAGACAATCAATGGGCACTGCGGAAGAGGAGCTGGTGCTGCCGCCTTTGTCGAGCCGCGATCGCCTCAACGTGCTGCAGAGGGCGACCTCCTCCACAATGTCGGGCTACACGTCGCTCAACAAGCTCAACTTGAAGATGGATTCACCATTGAAGCCAGCGCAACAGGCTCAACCAGAAGCCGGATTGGGAGTGGATTGGATAGAGAGGGAAGCGAAGTAGGCTACCGATTGACTCCACTTTGGGATGGATATGAGGGCTGTCGGATAGCCCGGGCATTTGAGGCCTGTTTGAGGCACCCGACTGGTCATTATTTTGACCGGGCCTTCCGCCCACACGTTTGGGGATGGTTTGAGGTGCCCGGCTAAAGATTCTATCATGAGGCTCAACTAGCCAGATATGACGTTGTGGTCCTAACAAATGCTAGTCAGGTAGGCAACATGACTTGCGCCGAGATGGTATCGGGCCGATGTTACCCATTGACGTTGGTCTGGTTGAAAACTCCAAGGCCAATGGGTCTTTTGGGTCTTCCTCATGCGTATGGATATTGGGCAAGGGGATCCGGGAACCGTCGACCCATCATAACAGGAGGGTCAGCCCAAATTCGGCTGCCCAAGGCTGTGACAGCCATTTACAATAGCATATGCATTCACAAGTATTGGCAGGCTTGATAGAATTATTTAAAGTGAGTATTGATCCGACACCAACTTGTTTTTCATGTTGGAAATAGAAATGAGGCCGCATGTACACCTTGTTTCTCTTCGGCTAAATAAACTCTAGAGATTCTAACATGCTAAAGGCTTGGTAATTGGAGGAAGGGCTTCCTCCTCCTAGGTTGGTGCAACAAGGGTGGGGCCCTCCCTCAAATGCTCGGGAAGGTTCTTTGGTGCATAGGGCCCATGCAGGTGCATCTCCCACCCGGGCCTTACCTTGAGGACTAGCCTACGGTGGCTTAGGAACATTTTGGGAGGCTCCAGAAAATTTAGGAACCTTCCCGAGCATTTCACTTGTCTTTTCGGGTTCTTGGCATCACAGCCGTGAGAGGGAGAGGGGGGAAGAGATATAGATAGATAGATAGATAGATATATAGATAGATAGATAGACAGACAGACAAAGAGAGGGGAAACTTCCTTTCTATCGGCGAACCAATAATGCCACCGATTTCTTTTTCGTTTTCCCTTGATCCAATTTATCTTAGCACTTATTTTATTTCATTTAGAGGGATGATTTGTTTTGATTGTTAACATTATTTGTTTCATTATTATTCATATTTTATAATTATTGCAATATATTGATACTCTCAATCTGAGCCGTTAGGGGGTCAACTACTTTGCAAGGTCGGGCGTACCGGGAGGTCCTTGTGCACGCCACGTGGGCGAGCTCGCCTGCCACGGCAGATTGCACCTACCGTTGTCACTCTAGCAATCACTACAATCACCCTATGCTTGTTTCCCTAATCCCGCCTCGCCTGCCATGCAATACAAAGTAAAATAAAATTAATAATAAAGGTATGTCTAGTAAGAACATTTTCTACTCATGGAATTGGCATGATGCATGTATGGAAGCAACTACAGAACCAGAAGGAAACCTGGGCATTGTCAGGAAGAGGGAAAAAGTTGCCGGTCCGGCTATTACATGTCATTAATCAGTTAAATGACACGAAAGGTAACTAGTAGATACTATGAAGCACCACATGCGTCGATATTGAAAATGGACCCATCTTACCCATTGGGACATTGGTGTGATCCAAAACATGAAGGTTGATGGGTCTTTTGGGCCGGCCTCATGTACATATTGGGTCGGGGAGCCGCACACCATCAATCCATAGAAATAAGTGGATTGGCCCAAATTTGTCTGCCCAATGTTGTAGTAGCCATTGGGATAGCATACAAATTTGTGAGGATTTTTAGCCTTATGTTTAAAGAAATGATCCAAAATCACTTTTATTCATGCCAGAAATAGAAATGAGGCGGATGTACACCTTATTTTCCTTCGAACAAATAAACTCTAGAGATTCCCGCATTTCAAAAGTGCCTTGAGCTAAATTATGCTATTTAGAAACATGTTGTTGTGTTATCACTCTCTATTTTGTGGAAATCTTGTATTAAATGGGCCAGGATGTATTAACGAATGGGACATGAGGCCAATCACAACTGGACCTCGGCTCCACATCCCAGGATAAAAGAAAGGGCCAAAGAGTACTAGGTTAGGGGAAGAGTAGGCCAACCCATCCCATCCTTAAACTTGTCGAGCCACGGGATAAATATTTTAACCCACATAACTCCCACATATCAACCTTAGGTTGCTACTACCAACAAAACATGTGACATAGCTTGTAAGCGAGTTAAAACCAGGATTAGGTAACTCGTAGCACAAAATGCACATAAATCAACATGCATGCCCATTCTAAGTAAAATACAGAAATCTACATGGGTGCCCATTAGAATTAGAATGTTACTGAAGAGGAGTAACAAAGTAGTCGTTGCCATCTTAAATTTCAACATGAATTTTGGTATCTCATCATGATAGAAAAGGAATTTATGAGAGTGGGTAATTGGAGGAGGGGCTTTCTCCTGCTAGGTTGTATCAACAAGGTTGGGGCCCTCCCCAAAACCCTAGGAGCTAAGAGAAGGCTTCTCCACAAAGCCTAGGGGGCGCCCAGTCTTTTGCCCATAGGCCCATGCGGCTGGACCTGCGTTGCCCACTTGGGCCTTACCTTGAGGATTAGCTTATGGCGGCCTTATAACATTTCGAGAGGCTCCTGAAAATTTTGGAAGCTTCTAGAGCCTTCACGGGTCTTTTCTTGTCCTCGGGCACCACAACAGTGAGAGAGAGAGAGGGAGAGAGGAAACCTCCTTTTCTCAGTGAACCAATAATGCCGCCGATTTCTTTTCCTCCTTTTTCCTGCTCCTATTTATCTTATCATTTATTTTATTTTATTTACGATGACAACTTTTTGAAATCATTTACATTATCCGCATCATTATTTTTCATATCTGATTATTATTGATGTATATTGATACTCTCAATTTGTGCTGTTTGGGGGTCTCCTGCTTTGCTAGTGGGCCCCTCCCCAAAACCCTAGGAACTAAGAGAAAGCTTATCCACTAAGCCTAGGGGGCAGCCCACTCTTTGACCCATAGGCCCATGCGGCTGGTCCTGCGTTGCCCACTTGGGCCTTACCTTGAGGATTAGCTTATGGCGGCCTTATAACATTTCGAGAGGCTCCTGAAAATTTTGGAAGCTTCCAAAGCCTTCACGGGTCTTTTCTTGTCCTCGGGCACCACAATAGTGAGAGAGAGAGGGAGGGAGAGAGAGGAAACCTCCTTTTCTCAGTGAACCGATAATGCCGCCAATTTCTTTTCCTTTTTTTCCTGCTCCTATTTATCTTGTCATTTATTTTATTTTATTTACGACGACAACTTTTTGAAATCATTTACATTATTCGCTTCATTATTTTTCATATCTGATTATTATTGTTGTATATTGATACTCTCAATTTGTGCTGTTTGGGGGTCTCCCGCTTTGCTAGTGGGCCCCTCCCCGAAACCCTAGGAGCTAAGAGAAAGCTTCTCCACTAAGCCTAGGGGGCAGCCCACTCTTTGGCCCATAGGCCCATGCGGCTAGTCCCGCGTCCTCCACTTGGACCTTACCTTGAGGACTAGCTTATGGCGGCCTAGGAACATTTTGGGAGGCTCCATAATTTTTTGGAATCTTCCTGATCCTTTCACGGGTCTTTTCTGGTCCTCGGGCGCCACAACATTAAGAGAGAGGGGGGAGGGAGAGAGAGAGAGGGAGAGAGGAAACTTATTTTTCTCAGTGTGCCGATAATGCCGCCGATTTCTTTTCCTTTTTTTCCTGCTCCTATTTATCTTATCATTTAATTTAATTTATTTGCGACTAAAAATATTTACATTATTCGTTTCATATATGATAATTATTGCCATATATTGATACTCTTAATCTGAGCCGTTTGGGGGTCTCCCGCCTTGCCAGGTCAGGTAGACCGGGAGGGCCATGTGCGGGCCACATGGCAGCATTCGCCTGTCACGGTGGAGTGCACCTACTGCTTGTCACTCTAGCCATTACTACTATCACTCTATGCTAGTTTCCCTTATTTACCTCCTAAATTTTCACATCTCTTTTAATCAGACCTCGCCTGCCAGGCAATAAAATCCGGAGTAAACCAAGAATATAACAAAGGAGTGTGTAGTAACAACATTCTCTGCTCGTGGAATAGGAAACCTGGGCATTGCCACGACGAGGGAAAAAACTGTCAGCCAGGCAATTGCATGTCATTATTCAGTTCCATGACATGAAAGGTAACAAGATTGGTAGTGCCCCTTACCTCAATATTGAAAATGGGCCGATGTGACCCATTGGGTCATTGGTGGGATCCAGAACATGATGGCTGATGGGTCTTTTGGGTCGGGCTCGTGCGCATATTGGGCCGTGGAACCAGACACCACCGACTCATGGAAACAAGTGGGTCGGCCAAAATTTTGTTGCCCAATATTGTAGTAGTTATTAGGATAGCGTACACATTTGGGAGGATTGTTAGCCTTGTGTCGATAGAAATGATCCATAATCATCTTTATTCATCTTGGAAATAGAAATGAGGCCACATGTACACCTTGTTTTCCTTCTAACAAATAAACTATGGGGATTCTTGCATGCCAAAAGTGCCTACCGCTAAATGATGGCATTTGGAAATATGTTGTTGTGTTACCACTCTCTATTTTGTGGAAATCGAGTATTAAATAGATCAGGATGTATTACCCAATGAGACATGAGGCCAATCACCATTGGACCTCCAGGCTGGCTCCACGTCCCAGAACAAAGGACAGTTCGAAAGAGTACCAGGTCAGGCAAGAGCAGGTCGGCCCATTGCATCCTTAAACTTGTCGAGCCACACGATACCATTTTCAATCCACGTAATTCCCACATATTAGCACCAGGTTACCTCTACCAAAAAAACATGTGCCATAGCTCGTAAGCGAGTGAAAGCTAGGATTACGCAACTCGTAGTGCAAAGCACACACAAATCAACATGCATGCCCATTACAACTAATATATAATTATCTACAAGGGTGCGCATTACAATTGCAATGATTATTGAAGGGAAGTAACAAAGTAGCTCATGACATGCTAAATTTCAAAAGGAGTTTTGGCATGTCATCGTGATAGAAAAGGAATTTACAGGGAGTGGGCAGTTGGAGGAGGGGCTTCCTCCTCCTTGGTTGGCACAACCAGGGTGGGCCGCTCCCCTAAAGCCTAGCCGCCAAGAGAAGGTTTCGCCACCAAGTCAGGGTGGGGGCACTCTTTAGCCCATAGGGCCCATGCGGTGGCCCCTACTAGGGCCTAATCTTAAGGACTAGCCTATGGAGACATAGGAACAATACGGGAGGATCCACAAAATTTTGGAACCTTACCGAGCCTTTCATTGGTCTTTTCGGGTTCTGGGGCGCCACAGTTGTGTGTTTTTGTCTACGTGTGTGTGTGTGTGAGAGAGAGAGAGAGAGAGTGAGAGAGAGGAAACTTCCTTTTTGGTCGGTGAACAAATAATGTCACAAATTTCTTTTTCTTTTTTCATGCTCTTATTTATCTTAGCACTTATTTTATTTCATTTACAATGATGATTTTTTCCAATCGTTAACATTATTCGTTTCATTATTATTGACATTTGATTATTTTTGCCATATATTTATACTCTGAACCTGAGCCGTTCGGGGGTCTCCCGCTTTGCTAGGTTAGGCGGACTGGGAGGGCCATGTGTGGGGCACGTGGGCGCGCTCGCCTGCCACGGTGGAGCTCAGCTACCGCTTGTCACTTTAGCCATCACTACTATCACCCCTATTCTTGTTTCCTAAATGTACCTCTAAATTTTGCAAATATTTTTAAATCCGACCTTGCCTTCGATGCAATAGAATCCATAGTAAAAAAAGGGTGTGCACTATGACCATTTTCTACTCGTGGAATTAGCAGGAGGCATGCATGGAAGCAACTACAGAAGCAAAAGGAAACCTGGGCATTGCCGTCTAGGGAGTGTCCGTCCGACTATTGCATTTTCATTATTCTAATCGATGACATGAATGGTAACTATATGAGAAGCACCGCTTGCCTTAGTATGGAAAATGGGTCGATGTTACCCATTGGGATATTGGTGTGATCCAAAACAAGAATGCTGATAGGTCTTTTGGGTCGGCCTCGTGTGCATATTAGGCCGGGGAGCCGGGCACCACTGGTCCATTGAAACAAGAGGGTCCGCCAAAATTTGGTCGCCCAATGTTGTAGTAGTCATTACCATATCATGTGCATTTGTGAGGATTTTCAGCCTTGTGTTTGTAGAAATAATCCAAAATCACCTTTATCAATGCCGGAAATATAAATGAGGTTACATGTACACGTTGTTTTCCTTCAACTAAATAAACTCTAAAGATTCTCGCATGCCAAAAGTCCCTACCGTTAAATGATGGTATTTTCAAAGATGTTGTTGTGTTAACACTCTCTATTTTGTACAAATCTAGTATTAAAAAGGTCAGGATGCATTACCCAATGGGACATGAGGCCAGTCACCACTGGACCACTGGGACGGCTCCATGTCCTAGAACAAAGGAGAGGCCCAACGAGTACCAGGTACGGCCCAGAGTGGCCCGGCTCATTCCCATCCTTAGGCTTGCTAAGCCACACGGTACCTATTCCAACCCACGTAATTCCCACTTATCAACATCAGGTTCCCGCTACCAATAACCATGTGCCATAGCTCGTAAGCGAGTGGAAATCGGGATTACGCAACTCGTAGTGCATAGCACATGTAAATGAACATGCATGCTCATTACAATTACAATACAAAAATTTACATGGGTGCCCAGTACAATTACAATGCTTGTAGAAGGGAAGTTACCAAGTTGCTTCTGACATATTCAGGTTTGAAAAGGAATATTGGCATCTTGTTGTGACATAAATATCTAAATAGCTCTTTCGGAAGCCTCAGCCATTTACCCTAGACCTCACGGCCTACCATCAGGGGAGCAAATTCCTAGAGGACGTGGTGATGAGAAATGCAGCTACATCCATAAGTGCCAGCATAAGTCAACATAAGCATTTGCAGCAAGAAATGCCACGACAGACATTTTGATTGCTTCTGCATAGAAAAAAATGGAGATTAGCATGATCACTTTGTAGTTTTTGTAATTATTAGAGTACAATGATGGAAACAATATGTTGGTTATGAACATAAATATACTTGTCAAGTAATGACTCAAATATGAATTGCAAAATATATTTGATCACTAAGTTGTGTTTAAGTGTAAAGATTGTTTCTAATAGGATGTTTCATGTAGAAGGAGTTTCTAGGCCATCTTCAATAATGAATAGACTGTTATCCCTATCCAAATATTTGAATACAACAACAAAATCAATCATTTCAAGCACCTGCACGGCTACTAGAACTGAGTATTTGAAATACTACATTTCTCACGATCCACGTGAGGAAATTGTTACCAATAAGGCATCTTCTTTTGTTCGTCAAAAATAAGAAGCATAAGAATTGATACTCTTGTCAGTAGCCTGCACCTAGGACGGGATGATAAGCTGTTTTAATTAGATAATATCAATTCATGCCAATTAGACAAGGTAGATTTATGTGGGATGGTAAACTACATGTTACAATGTTAGTAGGCGCTTGAGTTGTAAGTCTGCTGCTATCGTACTGCATAGAGAATATATCTTCAGTCAGTCATAACTATTGCAAAACAACATGAAATATGTGTTTACATGAGAGACTAACTCATGGGTACATGGGATCTAACCTAAAATGGCTTGCACCACAACAAGCAGCTATCAGGGTCAATCTCAAACTATCTTAGAGCACCGATGTTATAAATCATCCGTAGTTTACCCTCCCTACATTATCTAGGGAAACAACATGAATCTCCATTAGTTCATACATTACGCGAGATGCTCTCAGAATGAAATCATAATAAGATTTTCTCAGCAATATTATGAAGCAAAGAAAATGGCAGAGTGGGCACATGATCAAAACAATGCATGTGTTTTATCATGTTAATTTGCCACGCATGATGTAGGATTTGGGTTCTGAGATGGCTATCAAATCCAGAGTGACACCTAGCATCTTCTATATAACTTACGCTAAAATCACACCATTCAGCTATCGCATGCTCATCGTTCAACTATATTCAACTAATCGTTTGGTCAAATTGATCAGTCGACATGTGCTACGAAGATAGCACACGAGCTTTATCAAGATAAATGGATAATAATGCATATATTGAAATGAAACATACTAACCATTAATTAACAAAAAAACTATTTTTTTCAAGTGTTATGTAGTGATGAATGGAAGAAGATAGAAACAAAAAAAACTTCATGAATGTGGGAACTAAACAAAGCAAAAACATCAAAACTGAAATATTGATCCGCCATGAAGGAATTTTCAAGCAGTAGCTACATATTTAAATTTGGATTAGGATACAAACATGAGTTGTAGCAGTGTATAACTTCAAAAATTGTGATCATAAATTCAGAAGCAGCATCATCTCCAAAAGCAGGAAAAATCAAAGAGGGTCGCTATATGAATAGCAGTTTTGGCCAGATAAAAGTTTTAGGCATAAATGCACATCTCTTAATCCTTTACATTTCTAGAATGTTGCCTCTTACATTGAATAACTATTGTTTAATAATGCATCTATCATCAAGGTGCTCCTAGAATTCCAACGTTGGTGACATTTGTATAGCATGGTAAATTTATGAGGTGTCCTACGTTGGAAAATTTAGTGGAAAACAAGAAAATCATCCTACAAATTAAAATCCCAAGATCCCTATGAAGGTGCATATGAGATTGGATCGGATCTTTACCAACAAGAGTATAGGGCCAGATGTGTGTTGGTGTAGATCGTTGGTGCAGATTGGTGTAGATTCCCGCAGCTAGGATTTACAACCACCCAACCGCGAGAAGTTTCTCCCTCGAATGAAGATCGAAAGAATGATCGCCCAGCCGGTATCCACAAGTACGTGCAAACCAATTTAGCCGAGCATCGTCATCGAGAACAAAACCACATAGGGAAACTAGAGGTGGAGGTGGAGTATCCTGACTGCGAAACAATTAATGTGAGAGAAAAGAGCGAGAGAGAGATGGGACAGCCTCCGCGCATAAAGAGATGCGTTTGAAGGTGCATGCCGTCCTTATTACCCTGAATTTCAATTAGGATCCTGCTGAAATAGGAGGGTAGGACAAAAGATGTTGTGCAAGTTCTTACCGCAAGAACATACAACTACATAAGGAATACATGCTTGCATACAACTGATGAATTGAAGTTAGTTTGTTATCGCTCTATGTTATGACTATTGCATAATCAATCTCATTTGAACAAAACCTACCATCTACTTCCATGCCTACGTTTTCCATCATTGTTGCATTCTTTACAATTACTACTGTTTGTACCTGTTACTTTTCTACAATACCGTTACTGTTACTGTTATTGTTACTATATCACTACCACTGCTACCATATTACTATGATACTAATAAATTGTGTCAAGCAAGTTATCTATCCAGGTGTGTTTGAATTGACAACTCAACTGCTAAGGCTTATATATATATATTATTTGGCTCTCCATGTGTTGAACCAATAAATTTTGGTTGACATACTTTCCTCAAAGACTTTTGTGATCTCCTACACTTGTGGGTCATGAGTTCCTTGGGATACATTATTATTTTGTTAAAAATTGCTCATTGCAATGGAGTACACCACGTACAAGTATCTTGTCATTATCTTTGAATAGTTTCTTGCCTGACAATCACACTCGAGCCTTTACAATAGTATTCTTAGGTAAATCATGAGAGCTCTGAAGTATACGAGACCGGCCCATGGTTTTACAACACACATGAATATGAAACCCGTGGGTATCAGGAAAGAGCATGGGACAGAACTCGTACATTCCTCTTTTTTTGTTTCATGTGGGCAAAACTACCCCGGGTTCCTTTATCTAACCTTCCAATCAATGGTGGGCAAACAATGATTTTTTGGCCGTCGAGTGAAACTATGATGAGTGAGTGAAGGCTATTCTAGCACCCCACTATGCTAGGTCTATAGTTCGATTCCACGATAGGACAAATAAATCTCTACTATTAAAGGGGAGTTGGCCATTGTATGTTCGCCTTCTTCCTTGCCCCTCCCCCATTTGATATTTCCCTTTTGTAAGTCACTTATCACGTCTTGCATTAACTCAATCAAATCAAAGCTTATCTTACCAAAACCTCGCTTAAATTAAACTAAAACCTTAACTAAATCAAAACATTCCTTGTCTCCCCTACCCAGACTGAAATCAAATCAACTCCTACCAACATATAGAATATGGTGGGTGTAAGGTATATGTGGGACATGATTGGTGTTGAATCCCTAGAATATGTATGCCCTCATTGCAACACACAGGTAATTAGCTAGTATTCTTTATTGCTCTAACACATCTCCTCCCCCCTTCATCCCTCTTAATTATCACAACTGTTTTCGATTTTTTTTACCATGTTACGCAACCAAGAAGACCATGTGGATGCTCACTTCACACTAGTTAGATGTTCCACATGTCCTTCATACGCTTCAATTTCCTAGGTTAATTAGCCCTAACTCTATACCTTTTTTCCACTTAAAGAAGACCTTTGTTGGTTAGACCAATCATATCATTACAAACTTCGGTCTCATTTTTAAGCAACTCCGATTTTAAAATCCAGATGCATTTTTTGTCATGTAAAATATCGCCCATCAGTCAAAAATCTCTAATGTAAATCCTCATGTATGATGACACTTGCCTAGCTTCTTCATGAGCTAGTATCATCTAGCTAAATCTATACTAAAGAATTGAGAAATAAAATGCATCTGATACAGATGACTCTCAGCTGATAAGGATGGACTCTACATGTGGAATTAGCACTAACAAAATGACCTATACAGAAAAACATTGAGGTCGATTACTGAAACCCCTTCTTTTTGTCCAACAACTCTTTGCGTGTTAACTATCGTTGAATTATCTCTTGACATCGGATGCCCATGACATGCGTCTGTATATATTTAGCGATAGTACAACTAGAGAGGGGCATATGAAACCATGTGGGTCCCCATGAGCTAATAGCCTCTCCAAAATTCCCGTGCATTTCTTTGGGTTCTGTTTTGACAAGAACAAATGCTAGAGATGATTTCCGATAGGCGGCACTTGGATCAAGTTTGTTCCATCAAGGCATTCGCCCTTTATTGCAGTATACCGTCGGTGGTTTATGGTTTCTCTAATGCAATTGGCTTGTCATGGGCCTGGCCATGCAGTAGTTTCCCAAACACTAGATCCACTGATGATCTCTAGTTAGTAGCCCATCCAGTACCGGCCAAGAGGAGGGGTTCTTTGGTTCTCAGGATGTGAAACACTTACGGAAATATGTTGATAACGACACGTGGAATCCTAGGGGAATCGAAAACATGAGATCCGGTGATAGAAGTGTTTGGGTGCACCAATGAAGACACGGAAAATTTCTGTAGTTTTTTTTTATTGTGATGTACTTTTATTGTGTACTAGGAATGTTTGTCATTACATTGAGAGAATCATAGTTGTATCATGCATGCCAACTAGGCATTTTAGCTGATGTGGCAAATAATTAAATTAGAAAAGAAAGGATTGAGTATCTTAATTTTACGTGATGTATGACAATAAATATGGTACCAAATTATAATGATACTAGTATGATATGCATGATACTAAAAATAAGCTGTTAGTTAAAAAAATGCCGTCAGCTAAGCAACTTAGTGTGGTCAACTAAGAAAAGGTAATTGTCTCGTGCACCGTGTGCTCGTGTGCCGCCCGGCCAGGGAGCAAGTTGGGCGACACGTAGATGGCCTCCAGGCTTGCATCATCGCCGAGGTTCGAGGGTACAGATACAGCTTTGTCGGTTTCAGGTTTAACAAAATTAAGTACTACTACTACTAGTGTACGCATGGACCGTATAGCTAGGGACTGGTGGTCACTGGTTTCGGCGAATTCCGGTGGCGTAGATTATTGATGGCCGGTATACTACAATTACTTTTTTTTGTTTAAAAATAAATGTTTCAACTTTATATTAATTTTCGTATATAAAGTTGTATTATATTCGTCTCTAGATACCATGTATGCCCTCTGTCCTAAAATAAATAACTCAACTTGGTATTAAAGTTAGTAAAAATTGAGTCACTTCTTTTCTGACAGAGTATTTAACATTAAAATGTGTTTAGATTCATTCGTATCTAGATAACTCCATGACAAAAAAAAATTGGACCAAGGAAATACTAAATTTAAGGCATTCATTTTGGAACGAAGAAAGTACTTATTTGGTAAGTGCAAGTAGCTGGCGGCAATAGTTTAGTACTCCAAACCAGCCGCATCCTGTCGATCCAAACCAGAGTACGTGACGCATCCATGCTCGGAAAGTTGCTCTAGTTATTTTGTACATATGTGGTTTGCTAGTCGTATTTGAATTTTTATAGCATATCCAGTAATTAATTCTGGTCTTGCCACACTTGGCACGCCACTGACCAAACTTAAATGTTATACTCCCTTTGTTTCAAAATAAGTGATGTGGTTTTAGTTTAAATTAAAACTAAAAACATAACCTTTATTTTGGAAAAAACTAAAATTCGCACAATTATTCCAAAATGGAGGAATTAATATCTTTTGCACTAAACAATCAATGCCCGGAAGGCTTGAATCTCCGCCCTGATTGTGAAAAAAAATAGTGCATTGCGAACCAACATGTAGTTAAACGGGTAGGAGGACTAAGGATGGCAATGGGTAGGGTATGGGCAGGGTAGAGCAATACCATACCCATACCCGTATAGTCAGCGGGTATAAAATTCTACCCATACCCGTACCTATGGGTATGAAACTTTACCCATACCCATACCCGACGGGTACCCATACCCATTGGGTACCCAGCGGGTAGAACAAATAGTATTTGAGTTGTTCACATTTTTACACTCACTGATAGCACATTTGACAAAATAAATAAATTATCTCAGCTCAATAATAGGTACATGAGTACAACATACTAATAAGTCAATAGGAGTAGACAAGTCACATGACAAGTTAATGATTAATGGACGACAAATTAACATTAGTTCACAAGTGGGCAGGGTATGGATATACCCGTGGATACAAGGCAATACCAGTACCCTGCCCATGACTTAACGGGTAGGGTATGGGTACTGATACGTCCAAAACGTATCTATAATTTCTACTTGCTCCATGCCTCTTTTGGGTGATATTGCTATGATATTTATACACTTCCATACACTTTTGATCATATTTTGACTAACCTATTAACTCAGTGCACCCCAGTGCCAGTTTCTGTTTTCGGCTGTTTTTGTATTTCAGGTTTTCACGTTACGAGAACTGCCAGGAAAAATCCAGAAAAATTATATAAAAAATCAGCGTTCCAGAAACTACCGTGCGCCCGAAGGACAGCCGGGGGGGGGGCACCAGGGCTCCAGGCGCCCTGGCGGCGCCCCCCTGGGCCGCGCCGGGGGGGCGCCTAGGCCCCCCGAGGCTCCTCCGATGCCCCCCTTTGGCATATATTTAAAGCGTCTCCCGAAACCCTCGAGGGAGGAACTCTTTTCGCGATCTCATCTCTGTTCCGCCGCCGCCGCCGCTTCCAAGATCGGGAGCACCAGGAGAACTCTTCCTGGCACCCTGCCGGAGGGGAGGATCACCACCGGGAGCCTCTCCACCACCATGGACGCCTCCCGGATGAGTTGTGAGTAGTCTCCCTTGGACCATGAGTCCATGACCAGTAGCTATGTGATGTTCTCCTCCCGTTCTTGTGCTTCACTAATTAGTCCTCGTGAGCTGCCCTACATGATCGAGACACATATATAATCCTTATGCTGTTGCTATGATGAGTTTGCTGGGATCCGATGGATTATGAGATTATGTTCAGATTGTGCTTGAGTAATATATTTGATCTACCTCTTTTATATTTATGTTCGTAAGTAATTCTTGCATGTTCTCCGTTGTTATTTATTGCTTTGGCCAAGTAATAGGTAGTGACTCCAAGAGGGAACGTTATGCTTGATTCTGGGTTCATGCCCCTCGATGACTAGTTTGAGTGACAGAAACATGAGTCTAGGGGATGTGCTATTGCCACAAGGGGGAAAACAACGGTGCTTGTGCCCGCGGGTGCAAGGATTGTTTACTTTACGCAAAGTTCTTTTAATGCAGTTGTCTGTTGCATTGAGTTTACACTATGGGTGGGACTCGCAACTTAATACCAGCGAGATGTTCTGGATAGATATCTCAAGGTGGATGATTAGTAGTAGATATTGATGGATTTCGGTCTACTTACTTTGGCGTACCGCCCATGCTTTGAACCTCAACCTTTCTTGTAATGTAATCAGCATTGGTTTGCGCACATGGTCCTGTCAATTGCCCAGCTGTAATTCGTTTACCTCACATAGCTGTTTTATCGTCTTTTGGGAGAGAAACATCACTAGTGAACATCATGAGACTCCGGTCCATATTACCATCATTGATCACATCCGCTATTTACTTTTCGCTTTTATTTACTATTGCAATTATATCTATCACTACTATCACTTGCGTTTAATCCTTTGTGAACTACAAGGCCGGAGGGATTGACAACCTCTCTGTACTCGTTGGGAGCAAAGTTATTTGTATCTGTGTGCAGGTCCACGTTGATTGCTAATATCTGGCGCCGTAGCAGTTGACACCTTCTTGTTGAACCTAGGAGTCTCTGGGGATTCGATCCTTGGTATCTTTGCCAAGGGAAAAACTTCCACAACACTACATCTCACACCTTCCACTTGGGGTAACCAACGAGGGGCGAGAAGCCTAGCAAGAGTTTTTCTGGCGCCGTTGCCGGGGACTCCACTCTTCAAGATAGGGGAGTTGCACGCTATCTTTTACCTTTGCTTTTAGTCTTGTTAGTTTACCTTTCAGTTTTTGCTTTAGTATCCTTTATCAAAAATTACGAAAAAAATTTATTTTGCTTTCCTGTTAGTAGTCCTTTCTGTTTAGCTAAACTTGTTAGGATTTGGTGCTTTGAGGGAATCAGAAGTTCTAGATTTCCATCAAAGGGATGGAGAAAATATGAAGAAGGCATGGGACAGAATTTCTGATGCACATAGGAGAATTAAGCCTTGGATACCTATAAAAATTGTGCTTAGAAATTTTTACCATGGTCTTTTTAAATGGTGTAAACACTCTCTTGATATTATAGCCGAGGGAGATTTCCTAGAGTGTGATGAAGCTAGAGCTCTTGAAATTATACATGGTCTATCTAGTTACTTTGTTTATGATCATAACTTTGATACTGTCATAGATAGACTTGCTACTATTGAAAAGAGAATGGATGCTCTAGACTTGATGAAGGTAGAGAAACCTAAACCCAATAAGAAAGACATTTTGGAAGTAAACAATGATTGGGAGCCTTTCGTTAGGATTAGCATCTCTAATCAAGACTTCCTTGCTTATTGTGATATTGGATCTATGGTTTCTACTATGCCAAAAATTGTTCATGATTCTTTAAAATTTAACATGGATAGATTACCATCTTATCATGAACACACTAATGGAGATATTTCTGAAATCCAGGGAAGAATAAAAGACGTGCCAGTTAAATTCCTTAAAGGGATTGCAATGATTGATTTCTTCATCATGGAGCCAAACCAAGGAAATATAGTGCTTGGAAGGGACTTCCTCCGAGCAGTTAAAGGCTTCATTGATATAGGTAAGGGACAAATCCGCTTGCGCGGAAAGGCAAAAGGTGTGTACCCCTTTCCTAGAAGGAACAAGAATGAACTTGTTGAGGAACCATTTGAAGCAATTTATAGCTCCGATTATTACGATGGTTATTGATTCCTCTATGCATTATGCCTAGCTTAAAGGCATAAAAGAAAGCGCTTTTGGGAGGCAGCCCACATGAATAAGCTTTTGTTGTGTCTTGATGTTGTTACTACTGTAGCATCATCATTGTATCTTTGCTTTTCAATTTTGTGCCAAGTGTAGCCTCTGATTGCTAGAAAGTTCAAAAGTTGTGAGGTGCTGTCCAGGAAACAGATTCTGTCCTTGGATAGAAAAATTCGTATAAAATCACCAGATCATCTTTTTGGTCTGAATTTTTTCGACAGCGTGCTCTATATAATTGTCTTTCGTGCGTCTGTTCTGAGTTTTTTGATTAGAGTTGCAGAAGTGCCCCGAATAAATCAATTACTACCTGCTGTTCTGTTTTTCACAGATTCTGTCCTGTTTTGCTTTTCCTTCATTTTGCAAACCAAGAGCTTGCTTTTTCTTTGCAAAAACCTTTTGGCAATCTTGAGAAACAGTAGACCTTCAAGAATATCTTTATTTCCAGCAAGGTATAATTATTTTATTATGGGTACTAACCTCGCTAATCAGATTATGATGAGTTATGTATGAAGGGAGTTTTCAAGTGTGCAAGGGAAGATGATAAAAAGATTCAGGAGTGTCAAGCGCTCAAGCTTGGGGATGCCCCCATGCACCCCCAAGAAATATTCAAGGAGACTCAAGCGTCTAAGCTTGGGGATGCCCCCGTGCATCCCCTTCTCCATCAACATTATCAGTTCGTCTTTCGTTCCACTATATTTTAATCACTTCATGTGTTATGTGCTATGCTTGGAGCGTCTTGCTTTTAGTTTTCTTTAGTTTTTCATAACGAGTCGGAACTCAGCTTTCTTTATGTGGGAGAGAAACACACTCCACTTCTACCTAGAACATAACATAGAATTTTCATGTCTATCCTTGCTGTGTGTGTTCTTTGTCTTTTAATAGCTACTATCATGTTCAGCTCTTAGCTTTCATGCTTATCTTTTCAAGAGCTTTTGTTTAGTTGGTTGCTTGAACTCTCTTTAATTACCATGCTCACCTTATTAAGAGAGTTTGCTTCCATTGCATTGGTTGATATGTCTATGATAAAGATGCTACGTGCATGATGGCGCTTAGTAGTTCATGTTTTCTTATGGTTAGTCTCAAATAACTGGGGGGTTCCCAATGTGTTATTGGAGTACCAACATGATTTGTTTGCCTATGATGTGGTATGGTTTAGTAATATCTTCCTTCGAGAATTTATTTTTATTGACTTGGCGTATGCTCACGCATATTTAAGACTGTAAAGAAAGTCTGTCAAGCCTTGATGATCTTTTGTTTCTGAGTAGCGATATAACTACCATGCCCGATTCAATGTTGCTTTGTCGCTCTGCATGATTATGACCGTCATTGCTCTCTTAGTTGGTCGCTCCCAGTCTTTGGCTAACCTTCGCCTGTACTAAGCGGACTGACTGCTTGTGCATCCACATCCTTTAATCCAGTTATGCCATATGAGTCCACCATACCTTCCTACATGGTATTTACCTGCCATTCCTAACGGAGACTTGCATGTGCCATCTCGAAATTATTCAAAGAAAAAGCATTCTTATTTTGTGCCTCTGTTGTAAGTTCATGAGGAAGTAGTGGTTATTTCATGACCTTTTTAAGTTGGACAAGCTTCACCCCGGGATTGCATGTATAATGTGCAAACCCATAATACGAGAAGGAACTGGCATTGAGTGCGCCCGGCTCAAAAAGATAATATAACAAACAAACCCTCCTTCACGCTTTGTTCATGAGAAATCAGAAAACTTTGGCAGTGATAAACAAAGGAGATTAAGAGGATGTGATCGTCCTCATTCGGGAGCCGTTCCTCGAAACTTCTCCATCTCGAAAAGTGATTGAGTTGTCTGCTAGCATTCGTTGACGAAACATGCATGATCTAAAATAAATTATTACCTCTGTTTTAAAGCCAAGAGCTCTGGTACATGTTTTGTCTTTGTTTCCGACTACGGGTTTTCAACCTTGCCAACAAAAGCCACGGTTCGAGAGTCTCCACCTTATTTTTTAAAAGCACCAACTACTGAGAGCATGATTGTCATTCTGAGTGTAATGTGCATTGTCCCAAAGTAGCATTGTCTTTTGCATGATTGTGATATCGTTTATTCTGAAATCATTATATCTAGTCATCACTTAAACCTTGGAGGTGCCCCTGCATTTATGTTTTGCTTCACTAAAGGGGGCAAGCTAGATATCACTTTATCATATTTGCACATCATGTTCATTGCAAATCTATTTGATGTTTCAGTATCATATTGTAAAACTTTCAGTCCTTTGTGATTTTCTCATGAGGCAACTTAATTACTATAGATTCATTGTCTCAGTAAGCTTTTGTCATATGACTATGAAAAAGTCCTATATGGTTAATAGCATGTCACCACAGAAATTATTCTTGTTATCATTTACCTACTCGAGGACGAGCAGGAATTAAGCTTGGGGATGTTGATACGTCCAAAACGTATCTATAATTTCTGCTTGCTCCATGCCTCTTTTGGGTGATATTGCTATGATATTTATACACTTCCATACACTTTTGATCATATTTGGACTAACCTATTAACTCAGTGCACCCCAGTGCCAGTTTCTGTTTTCGGCTGTTTTTGTATTTCAGGTTTTCACGTTACGAGAACTGCCAGGAAAAATCCAGAAAAATTATATAAAAAATCAGCGTTCCAGAAACTACCGTGCGCCCGAAGGACAGCCAGGGGGGGGAGGGCACCAGGGCTCCAGGCACCCTGGCGGCGCGCCCCCCCTGGGCCGCGCCGGGGGGGGGGGGGGGCGCCTGGGCCCCCCGAGGCTCCTCCGATGCCCTCCTTTGGCATATATTTAAAGCGTCTCCCGAAACCCTCGAGGGAGGAACTCTTTTCGCGATCTCATCTCTGTTCCGCCGCCGCCGCCGCTTCCAAGATCGGGAGCACCAGGAGAACTCTTCCCGGCACTCTGCCGGAGGGGAGGATCACCACCGGGAGCCTCTCCACCACCATGGACGCCTCCCGGATGAGTTGTGAGTAGTCTCCCTTGTACCATGAGTCCATGACCAGTAGCTATGTGATGTTCTCCTCCCGTTCTTGTGCTTCACTAATTAGTCCTCGTGAGCTGCCCTACATGATCGAGACACATATATAATCCTTATGCTGTTGCTATGATGAGTTTGCTGGGATCCGATGGATTATGAGATTATGTTCAGATTGTGCTTGAGTAATATATTTGATCTACCTCTTTTATATTTATGTTCGTAAGTAATTCTTGCATGTTCTCCGTTGTTATTTATTGCTTTGGCCAAGTAATAGGTAGTGACTCCAAGAGGGAACATTATGCTTGATTGTGGGTTCATGCCCCTCGATGACTAGTTTGAGTGACAGAAACATGAGTCTAGGGGATGTGCTGTTGCCACAAGGGGGAAAACAACGGTGCTTGTGCCCGCGGGTGCAAGGATTGTTTACTTTACGCAAAGTTCTTTTAATGCAGTTGTCTGTTGCATTGAGTTTACACTATGGGTGTGACTCGCAACTTAATACCAGCGAGATGTTCTGGATAGATATCTCAAGGTGGATGATTAGTAGTAGATATTGATGGATTTCGGTCTACTTACTTTGGCGTACCGCCCATGCTTTGAACCTCAACCTTTCTTGTAATGTAATCAGCATTGGTTTGCGCACATGGTCCTGTCAATTGCCCAGCTGTAATTCGTTTACCTCACATAGCTGTTTTATCGTCTTTTGGGAGAGAAACATCACTAGTGAACATCATGAGACTCCGGTCCATATTACCATCATTGATCACATCCGCTATTTACTTTTCGCTTTTATTTACTATTGCAATTATATCTATCACTACTATCACTTGCGTTTAATCCTTTGTGAACTACAAGGCCGGAGGGATTGACAACCTCTCTGTACTCGTTGGGAGCAAAGTTATTTGTATCTGTGTGCAGGTCCACGTTGATTGCTAATATCTGGCGCCGTAGCAGTTGACACCTTCTTGTTGAACCTAGGAGTCTCTGGGGATTCGATCCTTTGTATCTTTGCCAAGGGAAAAACTTCCGCAACACTACATCTCACACCTTCCACTTGGGGTAACCAACGAGGGGCGAGAAGCCTAGCAGGTACTATCCATGGGTATAAAAGTGTGCCCACACCCTGCCCATGCGGGTATGGTACCCGTGGGTATCCGTACCCATGGGTAAAATTTCCATCCTTAAGGAGGACAGTGAGTTCAAGTCCTAGACTCGACATTGGTGTTCATATTTTTCTGGATTTTTTCAGGCTTTTCAGTGATGTTCGTTCAGTAAGAGGAGACGTTCCAATTGACTACGAGATGTTTGTGGTGACTTTGTCAATCTGAAGATGATATGCTGGTTTAATCTTATGAATGTGCTCATAGAAATAGAATGTGCGCGTTCATAGAGATGAGTGTATGCTCATGTATATAAGCGACTTTAATTACACCGAGTTCTAATGAAAGAAAAGACTGACATGCTTTTTTCGTGTGGTCAACTAAAGAAAAGATACTTGTCTCGTGCGCCGTGTGCTCGTGTGCGGCGCGGCCGGGGAGCAACAGCATGCACCTAGAGGGCAAGGTAGATACTCTTGTTAGTAGCCTGCACCTAGGACGGGATGATAAGTCGTTTTAATTAGATAATATCACTTCATGCCAATTAGACAAGGTACATTTATGTGGGATGGTAAACTACGTGTTACAATGTTAGTACGCGCTTGAGTTGTAAGTCTGCTACTATCGTACTGCATAGAGAATATATCTTCAGTCAGTCATAACTATTGCAAAACAACATAAAAGATGTGTTTACATGAGAGACTAACTCATGGGTACATGGGATCTAACCTAAAATGGCTTGCACCACAACAAGCCGCTATCAGGGTCAATCTCAAACTATCTTAGAGCACCGATGTTATAAATCATCTGTAGTTTACCCTCCCTACATTATGTAGGGAAACAACATGAATCTCCATTAGTTCATACATTATGCGAGATGCTCTCAGAATGAAATCATAATAAGATTTTGTTAGCAATATTATGAAGCAAAGAAAATGGCAGAGTGGGCACATGATCAAAACGATGCATGCGTTTTATCATGTTAATTTGCAACGCATGATGTAGGATTTGGGTTCTAAGATGGCTATCGAATCCAGAGTGACACCTAGCATCTTCTATATAACTTAAATCACACCATTCAGCTATCGCATGCTCATCGTTCAACTATATTCAACTAATCGTTTGGTCAAATTGATCAATCGACATGTGCTACGAAGATAGCACACGAGCTTTATCAAGATAAATGGATAATAATGCATATATTGAAATGAAACATACTAACCATTAATTAACAAAAAAACTATTTTTTCGAGTGTTATGTAGTGATGAATGGAAGAAGATAGAAAAAAAACTTCATGAATGTGGGAACTAAACAAAGCAAAAACATCAAAACTGAAATATTGATCCGCCATGAAGGAATTTTCAAGCAGTAGCTACATATTTAAATTTGGATTAGGATACAAACATGAGCGATAGCAGTGTATAACTTCATAAAATGTGATCATAAATTCAGAAGCAACATCATCTCCAAAAGCAGGAAAAATCAATGAGGGTCGCTATATGAATAGAAGTTTTGGCCAGATAAAAGTTTTAGGCATAAATGCACTTCTCTTAGTCCTTTACATTTCTAGAATGATGCCTCTTACATTGAATAACTATTGTTTAATAATGCATCTATCACCAAGGTGCTCCTAGAATTCCAACTTTGGTGACATTTGTATAGCATGGTAAATTTATGAGGTGTCCTATGTTGGAAAATTTAGTGGAAAACAAGAAAATCGTCCTACGAATTAAACTCCCAAGATCCCTATGAAGGTGCATATGAGATTGGATCGGATCTTTACCAACAAGAGTATAGGGCCAGATGTGTGTTGGTGTAGATCGTTGGTGCAGATTGATGTAGATTCCTGCAACTAGTATTTACAACCACCCAACAGCGAGAAGTTTCTCCCTCGAATGTAGATCGAAAGAATGATCGCCCAGCCGGTATCCACAAGTACGTGCAAACCAATTTAGCCGAGCATCGTCGTCGAGAAAAAAACCACATAGGAAAACTAGAGGTGGAGGTGGAGTATCCTGACTGCGAAACAATTAATGTGAGAGAAAAGAGCGAGAGAGAGATGGGACAGCCTCTGCGCATAAAGAGATGCGTTTGAAGGTGCATGTCGTCCTTATTACCCTGAATTTCAATTAGGATCCTGCTGAAACATGAGGGTAGGACAAAAGATGTTGTGCAAGTTCTGACCGCAAGAACATACAACTACATAAGGAATACATGCTTACATACAATTGATGAATTGGAGTTAGTTTGTTATCGCTCTATGTTATTATTGCATAATAAGAATCATTTGAACAAAACCTACCATCTACTTCCATGCCTACGTTTTCCATCATTGTTGCATTCTTTACAATTACTACTGTTGGAACCAGTTACTTTTCTACAATGCCGTTACTCTTAGTGTTATTGTTACTATATCACTACCACTGCTACCATATTACTATGATACCAATAAATTGTGTCAAGAAAGTTATCTATCCAGGTGTGTTTGAATTGACAACTCAACTGCTAATGCTTATATATATATATATTATTTGGCTCCCCATATGTTGAACCAACAAATTTGGGTTGACATACTTTCCTAAAAAACTTCTGCGATCTCCTACACTTGTGGGTCATGAGTTCCTTGGGATACATTTTTATTTCGTTAAAAATTGCTCATTGCAATGGAGTACACCTCACATACAAGTATCTTGTCATTATCTTTGAATAGTTTCTTGCCTGACAATCACACTCGAGCCTTGACAATAGTATTCCTAGGTAAATCATGAGAGCTCTGAAGTATACGAGACCGGCCCATGGTTTTACAACACACATGAATATGAAAACCGTGGGTATCAGGAAAGAGCATGGGACGGAACTCATACATTCCTCTCTTTTTTTGTTTCATGTGGGCAAAACTACCCCAGGTTCCTTTATCTAATCTTCCAATCAATGGTGGGTAAACAATGATTTTTTGGCCGTCGAGTGGAACTATGATGAGTGAGTGAAGGCTATTCTAGCACCCCACTATGCTAGGTCTATAGTTCAATTCCACGACAGGACAAATAAATCTCTACTATTAAACGGGAGTTGGTCATTGTATGTTCGCCTTCTTCCTTGCCCCTCCCCCATTTGATATTTCCCTTTTGTAAGTCACTCATCACGTCTTGCATTAACTCAATCAAATAAAAGCTTATCTTACCAAAACCTTGCTTAAATTAAAACTAAAACCTTAACTAAATCAAAACATTCCTTGTCTCCCCTACCCAGTCTGATATCAAATCAACTCCTACCAACATATAGAATATGGTGGGTGTAAGGTATATGTGGGACATGATTGGTGTTGAACCCCTAGAATATGTATACCCTCATTGCAACACATAGGTAATTAGCTAGTATTCTTTATAGCTCTAACACATCTCCTCCCCCCTTCATCCCTCTTAAGTATCACAACTGTTTTCGATATTTTATTTTACCATGTTACGCAACCAAGAAGACCATGTGGATGCTCACTTTACACTAGTTAGATGTTCCACATGTCCTTCATACGCTTCAATTTCCTAGGTTAATTAGCCCTAAATCTATACCATTTTTCCACTTAAAGAAGACCTTTGTTGGTTATACCAATCATATCATTACAAACTACGGTCACATTTTTAAGCAACTCCGATTTTAAAATCCAGATGCATTTTTTGTCATGTAAAATATCCCCCGTCAGTCCAAAATCTCCAATGTAAATCCTCATGTATCATGACATTTGCCTAGCTTCTTCATCAGCCAGTACCATCTAGCTAAATCTATACTAAAGAGTTGAGAAATAAAATGCATCCGATACCGATGACTCTCAACTGATAAAGATGGACTCTGCACATGGAATTAGCACTAATAAAATGACCTATACAGAAAAACATTGAGGTCGATTACTGAAACCCCTTCTTTTTGTCCAATGACTCTTTGCATGTTAACTATCGTTGAATTATCTCTTGACATCGGATGCCCATGACATGTGTTTGTATATATTTAGCGATAGTACAACTAGAGAGGGGCGTATGAAACCATGCGGGTCCCCATGAGCTAATAGCCTCTCCAAATTTCCCGTGCATTTCTTTGGGTTCTGTTTTGACAAGAACAAATGCTAGAGATGCTTTCCAATAAGCGGCACTTGGATCAAGTTTGTTCCATCAAGGCATTCGCCCCTTTATTGAAGTACACCATCGGTGCTTTATGGTTCCTCTAATGCAATTGGCTTGTCATGGGCCTGGCCATGCAGTAGTTTCCCAAAAACTAGATCCACTGATGATTTCAAGTTAGTAGCCCATCCAGTACCGGCCAAGAAGAGGGGTTCTTTGGTTCTCAGGATGTGAAACACTTACGGAAATATGTTGAATAACGACATGTGGAATCCTAGGGGAATCGAAAACATGAGATCCGGTGATAGAAGTGTTTGGGTGCACCAATGAAGAAACGAAACATTTCTGTATTTATTTTTATTGTGATGTACTTTTATTGTGTACTAGAATGTTTGTCATTACATCGAGAGTATCATAGTTGTATCATGCATGCCAACTAGGCATTTTAGCTGAGGTGGCACATAATTAAATTGGAAAAGAAAGGATTGAGTATCTTAATTTTACGTGATGTATGACAATAAATATGGTACCAAATTATAATGATACTAGTATGATATGCATGATACTAAAAATAAGCTGTTAGTTAAAAATATGCCGTCAGCTAATCAACTTAGTGTGGTCAACTAAGAAAAGGTACTTGTCTCGTGCGCCGTGTGCTCGTGTGCCGCCCGGCCAGGGAGCAAGTTGGGCGACACGTAGATGGCCTCCAGGCTTGCATCATCGCCGAGGTTCGAGGGTACAGATACACCTTTGTCGGTTCCAGGTTTAACAAAATTAAGTACTACTACTAGTGTACGGATGGACCGTATAGCTAGGGACTGGTGGTCACTAGTTTCGGCGAATTCCGGTGGCGTAGATTGTTGATGGCCGGTATACTACAATTACTTTTTTTGTTTCAAAATAAATGTTTCAACTTTATATTAATTTTAGTATATAAAGCTGTATTATATTCGTCTCTAGATACCCATGTATGCCCTCTGTCTTAAAATAAATAACTCAACTTTGTATTAAAGTTAGTACAAATTGAGTCACTTCTTTTCTGACAGAGTATTTAACGTTAAAATGTGTTTAGATTCATTCGTATCTAGATAACTCCATGACAAAAAAAATTGGACGAAGGAAATACTAAATTTAAGGCATTCATTTTGGAACGAAGAAAGTATTTGTTAAGTGCAAGTAGCTGGCGGCAATAGTTTAGTACTCCAAACCAGCCGCATCCTGTCGATCCAAACCAGAGTACGTGACGCATGCATGCCCGGAAAGTTGCTCTAGGCTATTTTGTACATATGTGTTTTGCTAGTCGTACTTGAAGTTTTATAGCATATCCACTAACTAATTCTAGTCTTGCCACACTCCGCACGCCACTGACCAAACATAAAAGTTATACTTTCTTTGTTTCAAAATAAGTGATGTGGTTTTAGTTTAAATTAAAACTAAAAACATGACATTTATTTTGGAAAAGCTAGAACCCGGACAATTATTTCGAAATGGAGGAATTAATATCTTTTGCACTAAACAAACAGAGCCAGGAAGGCTTGATTCTCAGTCATGATTGTAAAAAAATTAGTACACTTCAAACCAACATGTAGTTAGGAGGACAACGGTATCCCCAATATAGCAGAGTTCAAGTCCTAGACTTAACATTGGTGCTCACATTTTTCGGAAATTTTTAGGATTTTTTGTAATGTTCGTTAATTGGGAGGGGACGTCTATGAAGTATCTGTGGTCATCAATCTCAATATGGTATGCTGGCTTAGTCTCTTGAAAATGATCATAAAACTAGCCCAGCATATGTGCGTACGTGCGTTCATAGACATGATTGTATAATCATATAAGTGATGAGGGTCTTTGATTGCACTGTGTTCTAAAGAAAAGACTGCCTTGCCTTTTTTAGTCTGGTCAACTAAGAAAAGATACCCCCTAAAAAAAACTAAGAAAAGATACTTGTCTCGTGCGCCGTGTGCTCGTGTGCGGCGCGGCTGGGGAGCAAGTTGGGGCGGCACGTAGGTGGCAAGTTGGAGCAAGAGCATGCACCTAGTGGGCACCGATACAGCTTTGTCAGTCCGAGGTTACTTTTTTCTTAGTCCGCTTGCACGCATGGACCGTATAGCTAGGGACTGGTGGTCAGTCGTTTCGGGGAATTCCTGTGGGTGCATGCGCGGTGGCGTAGATTGTTGACGGCTACGACAATTATTTGTTTCGTTACAAAATAAATGTATTAACTTTGTACTAATTTTTAATATAAAGCTGTATAAGTATTTATTTTGAGACGGAGGGAGTATTGGTCAACTGCAAGCAGCTGATACTCCAAACCAGCGGCATCGTATCGATCCAAACCAGAGTACGTGACGCATGCATGCCCGGAAAGTTCCTCTAGCTATTTTGTACTCCCTCCGTTCCTAAATATTTGTCTTTCTAGGCATTTCAACAAGTGACTACATACGAAGCAAAATGAGTGAATCTACATTCTAAAACATATCTACATGCATCCGTATGTTGTAACCATTTGAAATGTCTAGAAAGACAAATATTTGGTAACGGAGGGAGTACATATGTGTTTTGCTCGTCGTATTCGAAGTTTTATAGCGTATCCAGTAATTAATTCTCGGTTCGCCACACTCCGTATGCCACTGACCATGTAAAAGTTATACTCCCTTCGTTTCAAAAAGAGTAAAAAAAATGTGACGTGCTTTTAGTTTAAGTTTGAACTAAAAATATGACACCTATTTTGGAAAAACTAAAACCCCGATACTTATTTCAGAACGGAGGGAGTAATATCTTTTGCACACAAAAAGCGTAGCCCAAAAGACTTGAATCTCCGTCGTGATTGTCAAAAAAAAAAAAGAATGTACCTTTTTTCTAAAAAAGGCAAAAGCTTGATTTTTTTGGGTGAAAACTAATACAATTAGGGGTGCCCACACCAAACTCAAGCAGCGACGACTGACGAGGACATCACGGATGGCATCTACCAACAAGTCAACCCGCGAAACCTCATGCGAACTACTCCCAAAAGAAAGAACACTGAAGGAAGAAACACATAGTGGTCACCAACATCTTGCAGGGTTGTCCCTCATGTCGGCACTTACCAATTGGTTGACATTCTTGATCTTCTTTGCCTTGACAAAGTGATTCAATCGCTAGGCAATCGAAGGAATGCCTACGAGGCCTTTCGTCAACTCCGTGAAGTCATGTAGAGTGTCATCGTCCTCTGTCGCAAAAGTACACCCATATGCAGTGACATATACTTCATTGGAGGTAGAATTAGCTAGTCCGAACTCAGTGGTCAGCACCGAAGCATCCAACTCTAAAGTCAGCAGCCACTCAGTGTCGTCAGTATCCTCAACACCTTGGTCTCCATGACTTTCCACAAGCATCACCTATGTCGTCGGCATCAACCCCTACACACCATTGGATGCTTCCACCCCTCCAAAAAGCTGGTCGCACGAGCCAACCTCAGGCACAAAGAGTGGTTAAGCTTGGGCAAAGGGCGGAGCGCCAAGTCCATCATGATTTGAAGTTCATAACTGGTTGAGGCTAGCATAGAGTCGGTAGACTTTGCCACAACTTCATGATCAACACAACTGCTACCAGAAGCTTCAACAAACCTCACTGACTTGAGAACTTTGGCATGATGATGAAAGAGTAGTGACGAAACATTAAAACCATAAGCATGCACTCACCACCTGTCTTCTCCATTCACCCATGCGCCTAAGGCTTCATTTTCCTATGTTAATTAGCCAAAAATAAGAGCTTTTTGTTGAGTACACACAAATCATATCATTGCATTTTTTTGCCATGTCGGGTGCGTCTAGCGTCATGGAACACAATCATCGCGGGTCCAAAAGTTTCAACAAAATCCCAACACGTGCAAGGACTTTTTGCCTCATTCACCCATCGGTATCATCAAAGTACAAACAATAGAATCGAGACAATAGAAAAGAAAGAAAAGAAAGCATACACTAAGAATGTCTCTTAACTAAGTTAGTTGGACTCGGGGAATCAACATTGGCATAGTGGGCTATATACAAGGACAACATGATTGGCTACCGAGTTCCTTTTTTTGATCCGACGAATCCCAAATCATTATCCTTGAGTTATCTCTCAGCATCCGCTGCTCACTAGAGTGACACTCTTTTTAAGATATCCACCCTTGCTACATCTGAGGACGAACACATCTTTTTGCGTGTGTGAAGTTTAGCAAAAATCCCAATTAATACTCGCAGTACATCTAAACTCCACTACTACTCTGATCCATATTAAGTATCACTGGTTTAGTAAAATTTGTGTACTCCGTGGAGCATTTGGAGAGGCCTAAGTCATCTTAGGTTGTGCACTGCAACCACGGCGGAGGGGAAAATGAGATAATTTAATGTTTATCTGCTAATTAATAGCATAGCATGCAATGAACTGACCACTGTATGTCGTGTTTGGTAGTCTTAAGTCATTGTAAGCATACACGTCCCACATTTCTTATTTGTTGATTCATTTATTCATGTCAAAAAACAATAAACGAGGTGAGAGTTAATGCAACGCGTCTAACTATTTTGAGATTATTTGGTTTTCGTAAGGTGATTTATACACCTAGACGAATGGAGTGTTAATATACTAGGGCAGAAACATTTAAAAAGGATTGAAAGGAGTATAATAGGTTTCATTGAGTACTTTCAGGTAAATTCTGTGTGTGCAAGTAGCTGGAGCTGTTATATTAGCCAAGTGTGAGTATTATATGAGCCGTTTCGTTGTTTAAATGCAAGTAGCAGCAGCTGACAGTAGAGTATTTTATTAGTTCATATGATCAGTAACAATTAATATGAATCGGATGGATTAGTAGGCCCCTCCCAATGCTCCACCTTGTATAGGTGCTAAGCCTTCCACATAGGCAAAAAATCTGACGTGGCAAGTTATTTAAGAGGAGAGAGATGAGTGTGGTGACCCCAGGAAAAAACAATGCTAAGCGCGTGTACCTAGGCAAAACATTTAAAGAAAGAAAGCCCACCAATACATGAAAAGCTTTAGTTGTTAAATCATTAAATGAAGCAAGTTTAGCAACCATAAGCTAAGCACCTATGCATTGAGGAGTATATTTGCTAAGCTGTTTAATATGCTTAGCACCACATATAATTAAACACCCATGCATTGGGAGCAGTCGTAGATGCGGAAGTAGGCGTCGATCTCTTATTACCGACCAACATTCAGCATCTTGTCGATCCATATGACGCACGTACGTGTCTGATATCTTTATCTTTTGTCCGTACGTGTCTTATATATGGCCTTTGAAGTTTTTTGAACTGTATTCAATCATTAATGAGCCACCGAGCGACACACGAACGGACAAGTTTGGACCATGTATGTATACCGTTACGCTAGAGTCGGGCGCACACCCTGTCAGTATCTGGCTGAAATCTCTGTCGCAAAACCGTCTGGGTAAGTTATTTTATCTATATTAATTGTCGCTGATTTAGTATAATGTTTTAATAAATCATCAATAATTAATATGGAACAGCGCAAGAAAAACAATTAATATGGATCGAAGAAAGTACAATTGCATCCCGTCCATCAAAACCACGGTGTAGTCATTTTTTGTTTTGCTGCCAATGGGTCATGATTTTTTTTCTTTGTAAATACGCAAAGCTTGCGTATCATTCATTGATAGGTAGAAAGGAGTATACAAGGAGGGTGGGGCGCTAGAGGGCTACGTACATAGAGATGGCGTAGTCGCTAGCGCGAGCATGATAGAGGATGGGTATGCTCAGCCCCAGTACAAACATCGAGCACCTATGGTTCTATGGTGGCTAGCCCGGTCGCTCCTGCTTTGATCCAGGAGCTCTCTTCTTCGCGGATGTCTCGGCATAGCTGTGTGGCTGAGGGGGTGCCGACATCAAACACACAATGGTTGCGGTGCCTCCAAATGGACCAAGCGATGAGCAAGATGAGTGAGGAGAGGCCCTTCTTGTGTGCCGCCGGGGCGTTGGATGTGTTAGTGTGCCACCCGTCAAGGAACCGAGAGCCATAGGTCGGCGCATGAACAGGAGGGGTGCACCAAGCCAGACATCTGTGCCAAATCTGCCTCGAGAAGGGGCAATCCGACAGGAGGTGTTCCATGGACTCGACCTCCTGGTCACAGAACACGCATAGGGCGTGGTGGGGGAGATCGTGGCGGTCCAGGCGCGTGATGTCTACTACGCAACCTTCTTCTTGTAGACGTTGTTGGGCCTCCAAGTGCAGCCCTCAAGTGGATGACCTAAGGTTTATCAATCCGTGGGAGGCGTAGGATGAAGATGGTCTCTCTCAAACAACCCTGCAACCAAATAACAAAGAGTCTCTTGTGTCCACAACACACCCAATACAATGGTAAATTTTATAGGTGCACTAGTTCGGTGAAGAGATGTTGATACAAGTGCAATATGGATGGTAGATATAGGTTTTTGTAAGATGAAAATATAAAAACAGTAAGGTAACTAATGATGAAAGTGAGCACAAACGGTATTGCAATGCTTTGAAACAAGGCATAGGGTTCATACTTTCACTAGTGCAAGTTCTCTCAACAAGGATAACATAATTGGATCATATAACTATCCCTCAACATGCAACAAAGAGTCACTCCAAAGTCACTAATAACGGAGAACAAACGAAGAGAATATTGTAGGGTACGAAACCACCTCAAAGTTATTCTTCCAGAACGATCTATTCAAGAGTCCGTAGTAAAATAACACCTTAAGACACACATCAACCAAAACCCTAATGTCACCTAGATACTCCATTGTCACCTCAAGTATCCGTGGGCATGATTATACGATATGCATATCACACAATCTCAGATTCATCTATTCAACCAACACAAAGAACTTCAAAGAGTGCCCCAAAGTTTCTACCAGAGAGTCAAGACGAAAACGTGTGCCAACCCCTATGCATAGATTCCCAAGGTCACGAAACCCGCAAGTTGATCACCAAAACATACATCAAGTGAATCGATAGAATACCCCATTGTCACAATGGGTATCCCACACAAGACATACATCAAATGTTCTCAAATCCTTAAAGACTCAATCCAATAAGATAACTTCAAAGGGGAAACTCAATCCATTACAAGAAGGTAGAGGGGAAGAAACATCATAAGATCCAACTATAGTAGCAAAGCTCGCGATACATCAAGATCGTGCCATCTCAAGAATACGAGAGAGAGAGAGAGAGAGAGAGAGAGAGAGAGAGAGATAAAACACATAGCTACTGCTACATACCCTTAGCCCCGAGGGTGGACTACTCCCTCCTCGTCATGGAGAGCGCCGGGATGATGAAGATGGCCATCGAAGAGGGATTCCCCCTCCGGCAGGGTGCCGAAACAAGGTCTAGATTGGTTTTCGGTGGCAACAGAGGCTTTCGGCGGCGGAACTCCCGATCTAGGTTATTTTCTAGAGGTTTGGGTATTTATAGGATTTTTTGGCGTAGGGTACTTGTCAGGGGGGTCTCCAGGCTGTCCACGAGATAGGGGGTGCGCGCCCAGGGGGGTGGGCGCGCCCCCCACCCTCGTGGGCAGCGCGGGACTCTCCTGGCCCAACTCTTTTACTCCGGGGGCTTCTTTTGGTCCATAAAAAATCATCAAAAATTGGTACGTGGGACTCCGTTTGGTATTCCTTTTCTGTAAAACTCAAAAACAAGGAAAAAACAGAAACTGGCATTGGGCTCTGGGTTAATAGGTTAGTCCCAAAAATCATATAAAATATCATATATATGCATATAAAACATCATAGATGGATAATATAATAGCATGGAACAATAAAAAATTATAGATACGTTGGAGACGTATCAAGCATCCCCAAGCTTAATTCCTGCTCGTCCTCGAGTAGGTAAATGATAAAAACAGAATATTTGATGTGGAATGCTACCTAACATAATTTTCAATGTAATTCTCTTTATTGTGGCATGAATGTTCAGATCTGAAAGATTCAAGACAACAGTTTAATATTGACATAGGAATAATAATACTTCAAGCATACTAACAAAGCAATTATGTCTTCTCAAAATAACATGGCGAAAGAAAGTTCATCCTTACAAAATCATATAGTTTGGCTATGCTCCATCTTCGTCACACAAAATACCCAAATCATGCACAAACCCGGTTTCAGCCAAGCAATTGTTTCATACTTTAAAATTTTCAAACTTTTTCAACTTTCACGCAATACATGAGCATGAGCCATGGACATAGCACTATAGGTGTAATAGAATGGTGGTTGTGGAGAAGACAAAAAAAGAGGAAGATGATCTCACATCAACTAGGCGTATCAATGGGTTATGGAGATGCCCATCAATAGATATCAATGTGAGTGAGCAGGGATTGCCATGCAACGGATGCACTAGAGCTATAAATGTATGAAAGCTCAACAAAAGAAACTAAGTGTGTGTGCATCCAACTTGCTTGCTAACGAAGACCTAGGGCATTTGAGGAAGCCCATCGTTGGAATATACAAGCCAAGTTCTATAATTAAAATTCCCACTAGTATATGAAAGTGACAAAACAAGAGACTCTCTATCATGAAGATCATTGTGCTACTTTGAAGCACAAGTGTGGAAAAAGATAGTAGCATTGTCCCTTTTTTGGGCCTTCCCTTTTTTATTTGGCCTTTCTTGTTTTTTCTCTTTTTTTATTTGTTTGGCCTTTTTTTGGATTTTCTTTTTTTTTCTTTTTTTCGGGACAATGCTCTAATAATGATGATCATCACACTTCTATTTATTTACAACTCAAGGATTACAATTCGATACTAGAACAAAATATGATTCTATATGAATGCCTCTGGCGGTGTACCAGGATGTGAAGTGAATCAAGAGTGACATGTATGAAAAATTATGCATGATGGCCTTGTCACAAATACGATGTCAACTACATGATCATGCATGGCAATATGACAATGATGAAGCATGTCATAATGAACGGAACGGTGGAAAGTTGCATGGAAATATATCTCGGAATGGCTTTGGAAATGCCATGATAGGTAGGTATGGTAGCTTGTTTGAGGAAGATATATGGTGGGTGTATGGTACCGGCGAAAGTTGTGCGGTACAAGAGAGGCTAGCAATGGTGGAAGGTGTGAGAGTGGGTATAATCCATGAACTCAACATTAGTCATAAAGAACTCACATACTTATTGCAAAAATCTACAAGTCATCAAAACCAAGCACTACACGCATGCTCCTAGGGGAAGGGTTGGTAGGCGTTAACCATCGCGCGATCCCGACCTCCACACAAAGGATGACAATCAAAGAAATACCTCATGCTTCAAATTTGTCACACAACGGTTACCATACGTGCATGCTACGGGACTTGCAAACCTCAACACAAGTATTTCTCAAATTCACAACTACTCTACTAGCATGACTCTAATATCACCATCCCCATATCTCAAAACAATCATCAAGTATCAAACTTCTCATAGTATTCAACGCACTTTATATGAAAGTTTTTATTATATCCCTCTTGGATGCCCATCATATTAGGACTAAAATCATAACCAAAGCAAATTACTATGATGTTCTAAAAGACTCTCAAAATAATACAAGTGAAGCATGAGAGTTCATCTATTTCTTCAAAATAAAACCACCGTCGTGCTCTAATAAGATATAAGTGAAGCACTAGAGCAAACGACAAACTACTCGAAAAGATATAAGTGAAGATCAATGAGTAGTTGAATAATTAGGTAACTATGTAAAGACTCTCTAACATTTAAGAATTTCAGATCTTGGGATATTATTAAAACATCAAGCAAAACAAAATAAACTAAATTGACGCTCCAAGCAAAACACATATCATGTGGTGAATAAAAATATAGCCTCAAGTAAAGTTACCGATAGACGAAGACGAAACAGGGGATGCCTTCCGGGGCATCCCCAAGCTTAGGATTTTGGTTGTCCTTAAATATTACCTTGGGGTGCCTTGGGCATCCCCAAGCTTAGGCTCTTGCCACTCCTTATTCCATATTCCATCGAATCTTTACCCAAAACTTGAAAACTTCACAACACAAAACTCAACAGAAAACCCGTAAGCTTCGTTGGTATAAGAAAATGAAACCACCACTTAGGTACTATTGTGAACTCATTCTAAATTCATATTATAGTGTAATATCTAATGTATTCCAACTTCTCTATGGTTCATACCCTCCGATACTACTCACATATTCATCAAAATAAGCAAACAACACATAGAAAACAAAATCTATAAAAAACAGAACAATCTGTAGTAATCTGTAACTTTCGAATACTTATGAAACTCAAAAAATTCTGAAATAAATTGGTGGACGTGAGGAATTTGTCTATTAATCTTCTGTAAAAGTAATCAACTTAAAAGCACTCCTCTATAAAAAATGGCAGCTAATCTCGTGAGCGTAAAAGTTTCTGTTTTTTACAGCAAGATCGCAAAGACTTTCACCCAAGTCTTCCCAAAGGAAGTATGGTTTTACCTCGATCGAGAGGGCCTGAACCTGGGTAAACATCGTGTCCCCAGCCTCCTGTTACCATCAATCCTCATACGCATAGTTCGGGACCCCCTACCTGAGATCCGCCGGTTTTGACACCGACAACCCATGTAATTCCCACATATCAACATCAGGTTGCCTCTACCAACAATACAATGATTGGCACTCCTTTTGTTGAGACATAGCATCCAGCAGTAGGAGCACACCCCCCATGCCAACATATCCACTTCTTCCATAGACATCATTATCGGGCCTCGTTGAGTATCATGGTAAGGGCACACAGGGATGTGGGATTGAAGGTAAAACAGAGGGGAGTGCTCCCCTATCCCAGCTGGCATGCGAGGGCGAAACATAACATGAGCTGGGGTGTTGTCGCATTCTCTTGAAAGTAAAGAAGGAATTATGTTAGGGACAGAAAAAGAATTCTTGAGCAATAAATAATTACAAAGAAACCAGAGGTAGTATTTGCCTTGCTCGCAGGAAGAAGTTTCCTCTCGCGCTCTCCTCCTCCATTGTGTTCTAATTCCATCGACTTTCCAAATAACTTATTTAGCATAGTATTTGAACAAATGTACTCTAGAGAGTAGTGACACAACGTTGTCTTTTCAAATGGCATCAATTAGTGGTATACACACTTTTAGCATGTTATTAGAATATCTAGATTTTATTGGTTCGAAGAAAAATAAGGTGTACATGCAACCTCATATCCATTTCGAGCATGAAGAAAGGCGATGTTTGATAAATACACTGCATAATTCTATAAACATGAGGCTAAGTATCCTCACAAATGCACATGCCATGGTAACAGTTGTTACAACCATAGGATCCCAAATTTGGGTCGACCCTCCTGTTCCGATTGGTCGGTGGGGTCCAGCTGCCATGGCACACTTAAAAAAGAGATATCTAGGAAGGAGATCCTCTTTTAATTCACCCCTGATGGCGAGGAAGCAAGGGGCAGAGGGAGAAGTGACGGCCAGCAGGTCTCTCCAACATTATTGGTTTCCAGATAAAGTGCATACCGATGACGTGGTGGCTTGCCGTCTAGGACCAGCATGCATGTCCTACAACAATTGCTACAATCTGAACTCGCTTCATCTAGCTTGTTGTCGTGGGTAACTAGTTAGTATCTTCTGTTTACCAAAGCATGTTGTCATTCCTCTGCACAACAAACCCGGGATGACCGTCTTCAGCAAGATGCTATTTGGTTCCATGCACTTTAAATCGTATGACTGGGCTAGAACTTACTCAAAGGGTGGCACTAATGCGCTCACCACCTCAGATGGTAAGTTCGTAGTTTCATTCCATGTTCCTCTATTTCCTTCTTTTCTTTAGCAATGCTCCTATCCCAGACAAAACATTTGCTGACATATTTCTTGTCCTGACCACTCACTTCAGGGGCTCGTCTAGCAAAGATAAACACAAACATTGTTGTTGACGCTTCAGCAAAGACCATATTTATGTACACTGAAAACGGAGGCAACCTGCACCGCTTCACGTCGCTTACCCCTTTCGCTATTCTCAATGTGATGGGACCCCCTTACAACAGCACTACTGGCGGGGACTATGCGTACTATAGCGAGTCCCCGTTCTCAAATTTAGCTGGTGAGTGTTTTCTTCTAGTCTTGAATTCAGTGTATGAAGTACATCTGGATGCTTCCTACTGCTCGCTAATGAAAATGTCCTCTAGTTTCAGGTGTGGTTGACACACGGTACTCCTGGCTCAAGGAGATCCCCACCAACTACCGTATGAAGGGTGTAATGACGTCATAGCTCTTTGGTGTCTAGAACCTTCATGACCATTGTTATCATGATCTTAACGGCGCTCCCTCTAGCTTGTTGTAGATAGCAGTTGTAACCTGCAAAAGGCAAGCAATCATTTTGTCCAACCTAGCTCTGACCAAGGCTAGCAAAATCTTCTTTTACCCTTATTCATCGGGGTTGAAACTACGTCCTCTGGTATGTTATCTTCTTGTCATGCGTCGTGGCTTTCACGCGTACAGTCTAGCTTGGTCTGGAATCAGAAACAATTCTGTTTATTTTCGTAAAATGAAAGACAAAAGAAAAAAATTGGGAAGCTAAGCATTGGACAGACACATGTGATATGTGGCCATAGATGGCATTCCCTTCTTTGAAAGGAGGAAATGCGGGTGGGAGAAGTGGCAACCGACGGGGCTCCGCAGCGCAGCAGGATTGCGCGCCCACATGGACCGCACGAGTCTTTGCGTCCAGTTTAGTGCACGCGCGTCCGCCTGACCTGGCAAAGCATCGGTGAGACCCGAATGGATGAGAGGGAGGGAGTATGAATATACGGCAATAAATAACCCAATATATGAAAGTAAAGAAGGAATAATGTTAGGGACAGAAAAAGAATACTTGAGCAATAAATAATTACAAATAAACCAGAGGTAGTATTTGCCTTGCCAACATGAAGAAGTTTCCTCTCGCCCTCTCCTCCTCCATTCTGTTCTAATTCCATCGTCTTTCGAAATAGCTTTAGCATAGTATTTGAACAAATGTACCCTAGAGAGTAGTGACACAACATTGTCTATTCAAATAGCATCAATTAATGGTATACACACTTTTAGCATGTTATTAGAATCTTTAGATTTTATTGGTTCGAAGAAAAATAAGGTGTGTATGCAGCCTCATATCTATTTCGAGCATGAAGAAAGGCGATGTTTGATAAATCCACTACATAATTCTATAAACCTGAGGCTAACTATCCTCACCAATGCACATGCCATGGTAATAGTTGTTACAACCATAGGAGCCCAAATCTGGGTCGACCCTCCTGTTCCGATTGGTCGGTGGGGTCCAGCTGCCATGGCACACTTAAAAAAGAGAAATCTAGGCAGGAGATCCTCTTTTAATTCACCCTTGCTGGCGAGGAAACAAGGGGCAGAGGGAGAAGTGACGGCTAGCGGGTATCTCCAACATTGTTGGTTTCCAGATAAAGTGCATACCGATGACGTGGTGGTTCGCCTTCTAGGACCTGCATGCGTGATCCTACAACAATTGCTACAATCTGAACTACGCTTTATCTAGCTTGTTACCGTGGGTAGCTAGTTAGTATCTTGTGTTTACCCAACCATGTTGTCATTCCTCTGCACAACAAATCCAGGACGACCGTCTTCAGCAAGATGCTATTCATTTCCATGCACCTTAAGTCGTATGACTGGGCTAGAAGTCACTCAAAGGGTGGAACTAATGCGCTCACCACCGCAGATGGTAAGTTCGTAGTTTCATTCCCTGTTCCTCTATTGCCTTCTTTTCTTTAGCAATGCTCCTATCCCTGACAAAGCGTTTGCTAACCTATTTCTTGTCCTGACCACTCACTTCGGGGGCTCGTCTAGCAAAGATAAACACAAAGACTGTTGTTGACGCTTCAGCCGAGACCATAGTTCTGTACCCTGAAAACGGAGGCAACCTGCACCGCTTCACATCGCTTACCACTTTCGCTATTCTCGACGTGATGGGACCCCCTTACAACAACGCTACTAGCGGGGACTGTGCGTACTATAGGGAGTCCCCGTCCTCAAATACAGCTTGTGAGTGTTTTCTTCGAGTCTTGAATTCAGTTTACGAAGAACATCTTGATGCTTCCTAATGCTCGCTAATGAAAATGTCCTCTAGTTTCAGGTGTGTTTGACACACGGTACTCCTGGCTCAAGGAGATCCCCAACAACTACCGGATGAAGGGTGTAACGATGTCATGGCTCTTCGTTGTCTAGAAAATGCATGACCATTGTTACCATGATCTGAACGGCGCTCCGTCTAGCTTGTTGTAGATAGCAGTTGTTACCTGCGAAAGGAAAGCAGTCATTCTATCCAACCTAGCTCTGACCAAGGCTAGCAAAATCTCATTTTACCCTTATTTACCGGGGCTGAAACTATCTCCTCTAGTCTGTTATCTTCTTGTCATGTGTCGTGGCTTTCACGCGTAGAGTCTAGCTTGGTCTGGAATCATAAACATTTCTTTTTATTTCATAAAATGAAAGACGAAAGAAAAAAATATTGGGAAGCAAAGCATTGGACAGACACATGTGATATGTGGCGATAGATGGCATGCCCTTCTTTGAAAGAAGGAAATGCGGGTGGGAGAAGTGGCAACCGATGGAGCTCTGCTGCACGGCAGGATTGCGCGCCCACATGGACCGCGCGAGTCTTTGCGTCCAGTTTAGCACACGCGCGTCCGCCTGAACTGACAAAGCATCGGTGAGACCCGAATCGATGAGTGATAACCCACAAGTGTAGGGGATCGCAACCGTTTTCGAGGGTAAAGTATTAAACCCAAATTTGTTGGTTCGACACAAGGGGAGCCAAAGAATACTCTTAAGTATTAGCAGTTGAGTTGTCGATTCAACCACACCTGAAAACTTAGTATCTGCAGCAAGATAGTTTAGTAGCAAAGTAATATGATAGTGGCGGTAGCATTAATAAAAGTAAAGATAGTCCTTTTGTGGTTTTGTGATAATAGCAACGGAAAAGTAAATAGGCAACTAGCAATATAGGTAAAGCTCGTAGGCATTGGATCGGTGATGGGAAATTACGTCGGATGCAATTCAACATGTAGAAGTTATAACCTAGGGTGACATAGAACTAGCTCCAGTTCATCAATGCAATGTAGGCATGTATTCCGAATATAGTCATACGTGCTTGTGGAAAAGAACTTGCATGACATCTTTTGTCCTACCCTCCCGGATATTAAGGCCTCCTTTAATATAGTACCGGACCAAAGCATTAACACATAGTGAATACATGAACTCCTCAAACTAAGGTCATCACCGGGAGTGGTCCCGATTATTGTCACTTCGGGGTTGCCGGATCAAACACATAGTAGGTGACTATAGACTTGCAAGATAGGATCAAGAACACACATATATTCATGAAAACATAATAGGTTCAGATCTGAAATCATGGCACTCGGGCCCTAGTGACAAGCATTAAGCATAGCAAAGTCATAACAACATCAATCTCAGAACATAGTGGATATTAGGGATCAAACCCTAACAAAATTAACTCGATTACATGATAGATCCCATCCAACCCATCACTGTCCAGCAAGCCTACGATGGAATTACTCACACACGACGGTGAGCATCATGGAATTGGTGATGGAGGAAGGTTGATGATGATGATGGCGACGATCTCCACTCTCCGAAGCCCTGAACGGACTCCAGATCAGTCCTCCGGAGAGATATTAGGGCTTGGCGGCGGCTCCGTCTCGTAAAACGCGATAATTCTTTCTCCTTGATTTTTTTCTCCACGAAACGGAATATATAGGACCTGGGGATACGTCGGTGGAGCATCGGGGGGCCCTCGAGGCAGGGGGCACACCTTGGGAAGTGGGGCGTGCCCCCCACCCTCGAGGAAAGGCTGTGGGCCCCTCGGTGCAGATCTTCTTGCAGATATTTTTTATATTTTCGGAAATAATTCTTTCTTGATTTTCAGGCGATTCTGAGAACTTTTTATTTCTGCCCAAAAACAACACCATGGCAATTCTGCTGAAAACAACATCAGCCCGGGTTAGTTCCATTCAAATCATGCAAGTTAGAGTCCAAAACGAGGGCAAAAGTGATTGGCAAAGTAGATACGTTGGAGACATATCAATGAGAGGGAGGGAGTATGAATATTGCCAATAAACAACCCAATATATGAAAGTAAAGAAGGAATAATGTTAGGGACATAAAAAGAATACTTGAGCAATAAATAATTACAAAGAAACTAGAGGTAGTATTTGCCTTGCCCACAGGAAGAAGTTTCCTCTCGCGCTCTCCTCCTCCATTGTGTTCCAATTCCATCGACTTTCCAAATAGCTCTATTTAGCATAGTATTTGAACAAATGTACTCTAGAGAGTAGTGACACAACATTGTCTATTCAAATAGCATCAATTTGTGGTATACACACTTTTAGCATGTTATTAGAATCTCTAGATTTTATTGGTTCGAAGAAAAATAAGGTGTACATGCAGCCTCATATCTATTTCGAGCATGAAGATAGGCGATGTTTGATAAATACACTTCATAATTCTATAAACATGAGGCTAACTATCCTCACAAATGCACATGCCATGGTAATAGTTGTTACAACCATAGGAGTCCAAAGTTGGCTCAACCCTCCTGTTCCGATTGGTCGCTGGGGTCCAGCTGCCATGGCACACTTAAAAAGAGATATCTAGGTAGGATATCATATTTTAATTCACCCCTGATTGCAAGGAAGCAAGGGGCAGAGGGAGAAGTGACGGCCAGCGGGTATCTCCAACATTGTTGGTTTCCAGATAAAGTGCATACCGATGACGTGGTGGTTCGCCATCTAGGACCTGCATGCGTGATCCTACAAAAATTGCTACAATCTGAACTACGCTTCATCCAGTTTGTCGACGTGGGTAACTAGTTAGTATCTTCTGTTTACCCAAGCATGTTGTCATTCCTCTACACAACAAACACGGGATGACCGTCTGCAGCAAGATGCTATTCGGTTCCATGCACCTTAAGTCGTATGACTGAGCTAGAAGTCACTCAAAGGGTGGCACTAATGCGCTCTCCACCTCAGATGGTAAGTTCATAGTTTCATTCCATGTTCCTCTATTTCCTTCTTTTCTTTGGCAATGCTCCTGTCCCTGACAAAACATTTTCTGACCTATTTCTTGTCCTGACCACTCACTTCAGGGGCTCGTCTAGCAAAGACAAAGACAAACACTGTTGTTGACGCTTCTGCCGAGACCATAGTTCTGTACCCGGAAAATGGAGGCAACCTACACCGCTTCACATCGCTTACCCCTTTCGCTATTCTCATCGTGATGGGACTCCCTTACAACAGCGCTACTGGCGGGGACTGTGCGTACTATAGCGAGTCCCCGTTCTCAAATACAGCTGGTGAGTGTTTTCTTCCAGTTGTGAATTCAGTTTATGAAGAACATCTGGATGCTTCCTACTGCTCGCTACTGAAAATGTCCTCTAGTTTCAGGTGTGGTTGACACATGGTACTCCTGGCTCAAGGAGATCCCCAACAACTACCGGATGAAGGGTGTAACGAAGTCGTGGCTCTTCGTTGCCTAGAACCTGCATGACCATTGTTACCATGTTCTAAGAGGCACTCCGTCTAGCTTGTTGTAGATAGCAGTTGTAACTTCCGAAAGGAAAGCAGTCATTCTGTCCAACCTAGCTCTGACCAATGCTAGCAAAATCTTCTGTTACCCTTATTCACCGGGGTAGAAACTATCTCCTCTGGTCTATTATCTTCTTGGCATGCGTCGTGGCTTTCACGCGTAGAGTCTAGCTTGGTCTGGAATCAGAAACATTTCTGTTTATTTTCATAAAATGAAAGACGAAAGAAAAAAAAATTGGGAAGCAAAGCATTGGACAAACACATGTGATATGTGGCGATAGATGGCATGCCCTTCTTTGAAAGAAGGTAATGCGAATGGGAGAAGTGGCAATCGACGGGTCTCTGCAGCGCGGGAGGATTGCGCGCCCATATGGACTGCACGAGTCTTTGCGTCTCGTTTAATCACGTGTGTCCGCCTAACCTCGGAAAGCATCGGTGAGACCCGAATCGATGAGAGGGAGAGAGTATGAATATATGGCAATAAATAACCCAATATATGAAAGTAATGAAGGAATAATGTTAGGGACAGGAAAATAATACTTGAGCAACAAATAATTACAAAGAAACCAGAGGTAGTATTTGCCTTGCCCACAGGAAGAAGTTTCCTCTCGCGCTCTCCTCCTCCATTGTGTTCCAATTCCATCGACTTTCCAAATAGCTATACTTAGCATAGTATTTGAACAAATGTACTCTAGAGAGTAGTGACACAACATTGCCTTTTCAAATAGCATCAATTAGTGGTAGACACACTTTTAGCATGTTAATAGAATCTCTAGAATTTATTGGTTCGAAGAAAAATAAGGTTTACATGCAGCCTCATATCTATTTCGAGCATGAAGAAAGGTGATATTTGATAAATACACTGCATAATTCTATAAACATGAGGCTAACTATCCTCACAAATGCACATGCCATGGTAATAGTTATTACAACCATAGGAGCCCAAATTTGGGTCGACCCTCCTGTTCCGATTGGTCGGTGGGGTCCGGCTGCGATGGCACACTTAATAAAGAGACATATAGGCAGGAGATCCTCTTTTAATTCACCCCTGATGGCGAGGAAGCAAGGGGCAGAGGGAGAAGTGACGGCCAGCGGGTCTCTCCAACATTGTTGGTTTCCCGATAAAGTGCATACCGATGACGTGGTGGTTCGCCGTCTAGGACCTGCATGCGTGATCCTACAACAATTGCTACAATCTGAACTACGCTTCATCTAGCTTGTCGCCGTGGGTAATTGGTTAGTATCTTCTTTTTACCCAAGCATGTTTTCATTCCTCTGCACAACAAACCCGGGATGGCCGTCTTCAGCAAGATGCTATTTGGTTCCATGCAGCTTAAGTCATATGACTGGGCTAGCACTAATGCATTCACCACCTCAGATGTTAAGTTCGTAGTTTCATTCCCTATTCCTCTATTTCCTTCTTTTCTTTAGCAATGCTCCTGTCCCTGACGAAACGTTTGCTGACCTATTTCTTGTCCTGACCACTAACTTCGGGGGCTCGTCTAGCAAAGATAAACACAAACACTGTTGTTGATGCTTCAGCCGAGACCATAGTTCTGTACCCTGAAAATGGAGGCAACATGCACCGCTTCACGTCGCTTACCCCTTTCACTATTCTCGACGTGATGGGACCCCCTTACAACAGCGCTACTGGCGGGGACTGTGCGTACTATAACGAGTCCCCGTTCTCAAATACAGCTGGTGAGTGTTTTCTTCCAGTCTTGAATTCAGTTTATGAAGAACATCTGGATGCTTCCTACTGCTCGCTAATGAAAATGTTCTCTAGTTTCAGGTGTGGTTGACACACGGTACTGCTGGCTCAAGGAGATCCCAAACAACTACCACATGAAGGGTGTAACGACGTCGTGGCTCTTTGTTATCTAGAACCTGCATGACCATTGTTACCATGATCTGAATGGCGCTCCGTCTAGCTTGTTGTAGATAGCAGTTGTAACCTATGAAAGGAAATCAGCCATTCTGTCCAACCTAGCTCTGACCAAGGCTAGCAAAATATTCTTTTACCGTTATTCACCAGGGTTGAAACTATCTCCTCTGGTCTATTATCTTCTTGTCATGCGTCGTGGCTTTCATGCGTAGAGTCTAGCTTGGTCTGGAATCAGAAACATTTCTGTTTATTTTCATAAAATGAAAGACAAAAGAAAAAAAATATTGGGAAGCAAAGCATTCGAGAGACACATGTGATATGTGGTGATAGATGGCATGCCCTTCTTTGAAAGAAGGAAATGCGAGAGGTAGAAGTGGCAACCGGCGTGGCTCTGCAGCGCGGCAGGATTGCGCGCCCACATGGACCGCGCGAGTATTTGCGTCTAGTTTAGCGCAAGCGTGTCCGCCTGACCTGGCAAAGCATCGTTGAGCCCCGAATCGATGATAGGGAGGGAGTATGAATATATGGCAATAAATAACCCAATATATGAAAGTAAAGAAGGAATAATGTTAGGGACAGAAAAAGAATACTTGAGCAACAAATAATTACAAAGAAACCAGAGGTAGTATTTGCCTCGCCCACAGGAAGAAGTTTCCTCTCGCGCTCTCCTGCTCCATTGTGTTCCAATTCCATCGACTTTCCAAATAGCTTTGTTTAGCATAGTATTTGAACAAATGTACTCTAGAGAATAGTGACAGAACATTGTCTTTTCAAACAACATCAATTATTGGTATACACACTTTTAGCATGTTATTAGAATCTTAGATTTTATTGGTTCGAAGAAAAATAAGGTTTACATGCAGCCACATATCTATTTCAAGCATGAAGAAAGGCGATGTTTGATAAATACACTGCATAATTCTAGAAACATGAGGCTAACTATCCTCACAAATGCACATGCCATGGTAATAGTTGTTACAATCATAGGAGCCCAAATTTGGGTCGACCCTCCTGTTCTGATTGGTCGGTGGGGTCCAGCTGCCATGGCACACTTAAAAAGAGATATCTAGGCAGGAGATCCTCTTTTAATTCACCCCTGCTGGCGAGGAAGCAAGGGGAAGAGGGAGAAGTGATGGCTAGCGGGTCTCTCCAAGATTGTTGGTTTTCAGATAAAGTGCATACCGATGACGTGGTGGTTCGCCGTCTAGGACCTGCATGCGTGATCCTACAACAATTGCTACAATCTGAACTACGCTTCATCTAGCTTGTTGACGTGGGTAACTAGTTAGTATCTTATGTTTACCCAAGCATGTTGTCATTCCTTTGCACAACAAACCCAAGATGACCGTCTTCAGCAAGATGCTATTTGGTTCCATGCAGCTTAAGTCATATGACTGGGCTAGAAGTCACTCAAAGGGTGGCACTAATGCACTCACCACCTCAGATGCTTAGTTCGTAGTTTCATTCCATGTTCCTCTATTTCCTTCTTTTTTTAGCAATGCTCATGTCCCTAACGAAACGTTTGCTGACCTATTTCTTTTCCTGTCCACACACTTCGGGGGCTCGTTTAGCAAAGATAAACACAAACACCGTTGTTGATGCTTCAGCCGAGACCATAGTTATGTACCCTGAAAATGGAGGCAACCTGCACCGCTTCACGTCGCTTACCCCTTTCGCTATTATCGACGTGATGGGACCCCCTTGCAAAAGCACTACTGGCGGGGACTGTGCGTACTATAGCGAGTTCCCGTTCCCAAATACAGCTGGTGAGTGTTTTCTTCCAGTTGTGAATTCAGTTTATGAAGAACATCTGGATGCTTCCTACTTCTCGTAATGAAAATGTCCGCTAGTTTCAGGTGTGGTTGACACACGGTACTCCTGGCTCAAGGAGATCCCCAACAACTACCGGATGAAGGGTGTAACGATGTCGTGGCTCTTTGTTATCTAGAACCTTAATGACCATTGTTACCATGATCTGAACGACGCTCCGTCTAGCTTGTTGTGGATAGCAGTTGTAACCTGCGAAAGGAAAGAGGTCATTCTGTCCAACCTAGCTCTGACCAAGGCTAGCAAAATCTTCTTTTACTGTTATTCACCGGGGTTGAAACTATCTCCTCTGGTATATTATCTTCTTGTCATTCGTCGTGGCTTTCACGCGTAGAGTCTAGCTTGTTCTGGAATAAGCAACATTTCTGTTTATTTTCATAAAATGAAAGACGAAAGAAAAAATATATTGGGAAGCAAAGCATTGGACAGACACATGTGATATGTGGCGATAGATGGCATGCCCTTCTTTGAAAGAAGGAAATGCGAGTGGTAGAAGTGGCAACCGACGTGGCTCTACAGCGCGGCAGGATTGCGCGCCCACATGGGCCGCGCGAGTATTTGCGTCTAGTTTAGCGCAAGCGTGTCCGCCTGACCTAGCAAAGCATCGGTGAGACCCGAATCGATGAGAGGGAGGGAGTATGAACATATGGCAATAAATAAGCCAATATATGAAAGTAAAGAAGGAATAACGTTACGGACAGAAAAAGAATACTTGAGCAACAAATAATTACAAAGAAACCAGAGGTAGTATTTGCCTCGCCCACAGGAGGAAGTTTCCTCTCGCGCTCTCCTACTCCATTGAGTTCCAATTCCATCGACTTTCCAAATAGCTTTGTTTAGCATAGTATTTGAACAAATGTACTCTAGAGAGTAGTGACAGAACATTGTCTTTTCAAATATCATCAATTAGTGGTATACACACTTTTAGCATGTTATTAGAATCTTAGATTTTATTGGTTCGAAGAAAAATAAGGTTTACATGCTGCCGCATATCTATTTCAAGCATGAAGAAAGGCGATGTTTGATAAATACACTGCATAATTCTAGAAACATGAGGCTAACTATCCTCACAAATGCACATGCCATGGTAATAGTTGTTACAATCATAGGAGCCCAAATTTGGGTCGACCCTCCTGTTCTGACTGGTCGGTGGGGTCCAGCTGCCATGGCACACTTAAAAAAGAGATATCTAGGCGGGAGATCCTCTTTTAATTCACCCATGCTGGCGAGGAAGCAAGGGGGAGAGGGAGAAGTGATGGCCAGCGGGTCTCTCCAACATTGTTGGATTCCAGATAAAGTGCATAACGATGACGTGGTGGTTCGCTGTCTAGGACCTGCATGCGTGATCCTACAACAATTCCTACAATCTGGACTACGCTTCATCTAGCTTGTTGCCGTGGGTAACTAGTTAGTATGTTATGTTTACCCAAGCATGTTGTCATTCCTTTGCACAACAAACCTGGGATGACTGTCTTCAGCAAGATGCTATTCAGTTCCATGCACCTTAAGTCGTATGACTGGGCTAGAAGTCACTCAAAGGGTGGCACTAATGCACTCACCACCTCAGATGCTAAGTTCGAAGTTTCATTCCCTGTTCCTCTATTTCCTTCTTTTCTTTAGCAATGCTCATGTCCCTGACGAAACGTTTGCTGACCTATTTCTTGTCCTGACCACACACTTCGGGGGCTCGTTTAGCAAAGATAAACACAAACACTGTTGTTGACGCTTCAGCCGAGACCATAGTTCTGTACCCAGAAAATGGAGGCAACCTGCACCGCTTCACGTCGCTTACCCCTTTCGCTATTCTCGACGTGATGGGACCCCCTTGCAACAGCACTACTGGCGGGGACTGTGCTTACTATAGCGAGTTCCCGTTCTCAAATACAGCTGGTGAGTGTTTTCTTCTAGTCGTGAATTCAGTTTATGAAGAACATCTAGATGCTTCCTACTGCTCGCTAATGAAAATGTCCTCTAGTTTCAGGTGTAGTTGACACACGGTACTCCTGGGTCAAGGAGATCCCAACAACTACCGGATTAAGGGTGTAACAATGTCGTGGCTCTTTGTTATCTAGAACCTGCATGACCATTGTTACCATCATCTGAATGGCGCTCCGTCTAGCTTGTTGTGGATAGCAGTTGTAACATGCGGAAGGAAAGAGGACATTCTGTCCAACCTAGCTCCGACCAAGGCTAGCAAAATCTTCTTTTACCGTTATTCACCGGGGTTGAAACTATCTCCTCTGGTCTATTATCTTCTTGTCATGCGTCGTGGATTTCACGCGTAGAGTCTAGCTTGTTCTGGAATCAGAAACATTTCTGTTTATTTTCATAAAATGAAAGAAGAAAGAAAAAATATTGGGAAGCAAAGCATTGGACAGACACATGTGATATGTGGCGATAGATGGCATGCCCTTCTTTGAAAGAAGGAAGTGCGAGTGGTAGAAGTGGCAACCGACGTGGCTCTGCAGCGCGGCAGGATTGCGCGCCCACATGGACTGCGCGAGTATTTGCGTCTAGTTTAGCGCATGCGTGTCCGCCTGACCTGGCAAAGCATCGGTGAGACCCGAATCGATGAGAGGGAGAGAGTATGAATATATGGCAATACATAAGCCAATATATGAAAGTAAAGAAGGAATAATGTTAGGGACAAAAAAAGAATACTTGAGCAACAAATAATTACAAAGAAACCAGAGGTAGTATTTGCCTCGCCCACAGGTAGAAGTTTCCTCTCGTGCTCTCCTCCTCCATTATGTTCAAATTCCATCGACTTTCCAAATAGCTTTGCTTAGCATAGTATTTGAACAAATGTACTCTAGAGAGTAGTGACAGAACATTGTCTTTTCAAATATCATCAATTAGTGGTATACACACTTTTAGCATGTTATTAGAATCTTAGATTTTATTGGTTCGAAGAAAAATAAGGTTTACATGCAGCCTCATATCTATTTCGAGCATGAAGAAAGGCGATGTTGGATAAATACACTGCATAATTCTAGAAACATGAGGCTAACTATCCTCACAAATGCACATGCCATGGTAATAGTTGTTACAATCATAGGAGCCCAAATTTGGGTCGACCCTCCTATTCTGATTGGTCGGTGGGGTCCAGCTGCCATGGCACACTTAAAAAAGAGATATCTAGGCAGGAGATCCTCTTTTAATTCACCCCTGCTAGCGAGGAAGCAAGGGGGAGAGGGAGAAGTGATGGCCAGCGGGTCTCTCCAACATTGTTGCTTTCCAGATAAAGTGCATACCGATGATGTGGTGGTTCGCTGTCTAGGATCTGCATGCGTGATCCGACAACAATTGCTACAATCTGGACTACGCTTCATCTAGCTTGTTGGCGTGGGTAACTAGTTAGTATGTTATGTTTACCCAAGCATGTTCTCATTCCTTTGCACAACAAACCTGGGATGACCGTCTTCAGCAAGATGCTATTCAGTTCCATGCACCTTAAGTCGTATGACTGGGCTAGAAGTCACTCAAAGGGTGGCACTAATGCACTCACCACCTCAGATGCTAAGTTCGAAGTTTCATTCCCTGTTCCTCTATTTCCTTCTTTTCTTTAGCAATGCTCATGTCCCTGACGAAACGTTTGCTGACCTATTTCTTGTCCTCACCACTCACTTCGGGGGCTCGTCTACCAAAGATAAACACAAACACTATTGTTGACGCTTCAGCCGAGACCATAGTTCTGTACCCAGAAAATGGAGGCAACCTGCACCGCTTCACGTCGCTTACCCCTTTCGCTATTCTCGACGTGATGGGACCCCCTTGCAACAGCACTACTGGCGGGGACCGTGCTTACTATAGCGAGTTCCCGTTCTCAAATACAGCTGGTGAGTGTTTTCTTCTAGTCGTGAATTCAGTTTATGAAGAACATCTAGATGCTTCCTACTGCTCGCTAATGAAAATGTCCTCTAGTTTCAGGTGTAGTTGACACACGGTACTCCTGGGTCAAGGAGATCCCCAACAACTACCAGATTAAGGGTGTAACAATGTCGTGGCTCTTTGTTATCTAGAACCTGCATGACCATTGTTACCATGATCTGAATGGCGCTCCGTCTAGCTTGTTGTGGATAGCAGTTGTAACATGCGGAAGGAAAGAGGACATTCTGTCCAACCTAGCTCCGACCAAGGCTAGCAAAATCTTCTTTTACCGTTATTCACCGGGGTTGAAACTATCTCCTCTGGTCTATTATCTTCTTGTCATGCGTCGTGGATTTCACGCGTAGAGTCTAGCTTGTTCTGGAATCAGAAACATTTCTGTTTATTTTCATAAAATGAAAGAAGAAATAAAAAAATATTGGGAAGCAAAGCATTGGACAGACACATGTGATATATGGCGATAGATGGCATGCCCTTCTTTGAAAGAAGGAAATGCGAGTGGTAGAAGTGGCAACCGACGTGGCTCTGCAGCGCGGCAGGATTGCGCGCCCACATGGACCGCACGAGTATTTGCGTCTAGTTTAGCGCACGCGTGTCCGCCTGACCTGGCAAAGCATCGGTGAGACCGGAATCGATGAGAGGGAGAGAGTATGAATATATGGCAATACATAAGCCAATATATGAAAGTAAAGAAGGAATAATGTTAGGGACAAAAAAAAGAATACTTGAGCAACAAATAATTACAAAGAAACCAGAGGTAGTATTTGCCTCGCTGATGACCCACAACCGTAAGGGATCTATTGCAGCGTTTTCGATAAGTAAGAGTGTCGAACCCAACGAGGAGCAGAAGGTATTGATAAGCGATTCTGAGCAAGAAATTACTGCAAGCACTCAAAGATAACTTTTTAGGGGTTTTCTCGATATAGGCAACAAGAAGGTAAAAGCAAGCAATGTAAAAGGCTATGAGAGTAACAAGTGGCCCAATCCTTTATTAGCAAAGGAGAGGCCTAGCAACTGAACTTATAAAGACTAAAGCGTTCCCGAGGACACACGGGAGAGGTAGTCATGTGCTTTCACCATATTCCGTATCGATACTATGTTATGTGTTGATAAGTGTTGAGTGGGTGGATCTATGCTTGTACACTCTCTAGACTAAGATGAGTGCACTCTTATGATTAAACACCTTGCAAGCATCCGCAAATACAAGATAGAATTTAAGGGAAAAGCCTAACCATAGCAATACGATCGAGAATCCATTATTCCCTTATGCAAAAGCGTGCGAACTGGGGTTCAGGTTTCTGTCACTCCGGCAACCCACCATAAGCATTCTTTATACACAATGTATTCTCCTAGGTCCTTAATAAGGCGAAGTGTTGGGTGTTCGACTCACACAACACCACTAGTAGAATGACAACGCAACTTAAGTATCAAACAACACATATTACTTCAACAGCATATGACTACTAACAACAAGACTTTCCCCATGTCCTCAAGAACTAAGGTAACTACTCACGAGACATAAAAGAGATCATGATCAGTGGGTATAAATAGGTGATAAACAATCTGGACATAATAATATTTCTCCAACAAAACTCAATAGCATTCACCACAAAGTAGTAATCAACACCGATGGAGTAGAGAGGATAGGTAGTACGCGTTACAACACAAGTTGCGATTGTAAGATGAGATTTGGATGAAGATGGAGATAGTGCTGGTGTTGGGGATGATGTTGGTGATGATCTCGATGATGCCCGTGACAATGGTGATGACGATGGCGACGATCTCCCCTTCCGGGAGGTGATCTCCCCGGCGGAATCTGCCCGCCGGAGATGGCTTTTTCTTCTCTGTAGGTTTCCGCCACAGAGCGGCGGCGGAACTCCGTAAAAATTCCCGTCCCTAGGGTTTTTGGATAACGGAGAGCATATATGCCAAAGGGGGCGACCAGAGGTGGGCCAGGGGCTCCAGGCGCCCCCCCGGCGCGGCCAGGGGGGGCGCCCCCAGGGCGGCTGGGCACCCTGTGGCCCCCCTCTGGTTGCCCTTTCGCGTGCCTTCGTGATCCGTCTGAAAAATATCTCCCGTCAATTTTCAGGTAATTTGGAGGTATTCTTCTTCAGCAACTCAGCGTGCACTTTTTACTGCTGAATCCTGCGTCTGCTGCTTCGGCATCGGAAAGTTTGCAAACTGTGTAAAATAGACCAAAACAACATAAGAACATCACCGTAACGTGAAATATATCAATGTATAAGGATAAATTATGATACAAAATAGTGATGCATTATGGACGTATCAACACCCCCAAGCTTAGACCTCGCTTGTCCCCAAGCGAATATGAACTCGGTAAACCTGTCCACAAGTTTAGAGAGTGAAGTGTCGATAAATAGAATACGGACAAGAAGCATCATAGTTTCTTTACCAACTCAAATATCCTCAACAGCAATCTTCAATTCATAAAGCCCTTATAAAAGAGTGATAACACTTATATTCGAAAGTAGGGCTAAGGAAACTCATTATATCATGGCAAACATGTCCTTTGGTCAAAGAACAACAAATAGATTTAACTTTTGCTCTTATATTTTGATGAGATCAATTGAAGCTTTTTGAAATAACATGTTAATAGGCAAGAAGTGAAAGTGTTAACACAAAGGAAGATATTTGCCTTAGCTGGGCATGACAAACAACTTACTTATCGAATGATAATGTCAACAAGGATATGATATGACAAATCTTAATGCAGCTTTATATGAATGAATCCTTATCAACATCAAACGTCTGCTCTCTTTGAGAAATAGAAGGAAGTAGAAATAACCGACTCAACTTAAAATTAAAAGATAGGCCCTGTTCTAGGGTAGTAGGGAAAACTCATGTGCTATCCTCAAATCAAACAGAATGAAAACAAGTTTTGAGAGGTGCATGATTTGTCAACGAATGCTAATAGATAACTCAACTACTTCTTGAGCTGGACAAGTTTCGAGGAACGGCTCCCGCACGAGGACGATCACATCCTCTTATTCTCCTTTGTTTATCACTGCCAAAGTTTTCTGATTTCTCATGAACAGAGCGTGAAGGAGGGTTTGTTTGTTATATTATTTTCGAGCCGGGCACACTCTTTGCCAGTTCCTTCTCGCATTATGGGTTTGCACATTAGACATGCAATCCCGGGGTGAAGCTTGTCCAATTCCAGAAGACTATGAATTAGCTATTACTTCCTCATGAGCTAAAACAGAGGCACAAAATAAAAGATTTTGAACATTTAAGGATAACACATAAATTATATACTTTTAGGAGGTGGTAGTGGAATACCACGAGTAGGTAGGTATGGTGGACTCATATGGAAGATATTGGTTTTAAGGGTATGGATGCACAAGCAGAATACCGCTTAGTACAGATTTAGGCTAGCAAAGGTTTTGAGAGAGCAGACAACTGATGATGACTAAGATGCAAAGCAATATAAAGCATGAACATTGAAATAAGCATAACACATCAAGTTGTCTTCCTTGTCAGCATAACACTTCAAGCATAATAACATAAAGGTTTTGGCTATGTTGATACTTTAAGAAAATCATGCTTGTTGTTATGACCAAAGCTATGTTTGCCAAGATTAAATAAAGTTTTCACAGCCATACCTGACATAAGGTCAATACTCCACATAAGAGTCATCATATAACGTCGATTGCGTGAAGAGAATACCGAGTGCAGCAAAAGGAACCAATAAACTTCTCATTAATATTCCATCATGGACGACTCCACACTCACGGATACAATTCTTCACCGTAGGAGCGATAGACCTCAATGCACACACCTATCTCATATAATAACCTCCCTAGACATGATACGACTCTACTTGACTCTAAAAGACAAAAGGTAAAGATAATGATACCGGGCACTCCCCCAAGCTTGGAACAAGCCAAGGGAATGCCATTACCCCAGGAGATTTCACTCATCATCTTTGTTGGCGTTGATCACGTAGTCCTTGGCGAAACGCTTCCATGGAAGGGGTTCTCCAGTCTCATATGAGAAGCTCGTCTCCTGAATCCTGCAGTCAGCACCCAAACTCATGCGCATAAACCGTAGTTCATACTCACAGTTCTGGTTATGTAGATCATTAATTTGCCCTTGGAGCTCTATAATTCTTTCTTCAGACGCGGTGATGCTTTTCCACATCTCCTTCATCTCCTTCAGGAAGTAGTTCTTCAGCTCGTTGATGATGTCAAAGTTAGCTTCAACACCACGCTCGATCATCTTCTTGTACTCGAAGACTTCTTGCTCCACTTCTTCCAGCCTGGCCTGGACGCTCCCCTCCTTGATAGGTCCCTTCAGATCTTCTTGATGAAGGACACCGTCCTCCATCCGAACAACCTGAGGGTGCTTCTTCACCTCAGCGAGGTAAGGATTGATGACGTTGACGACGAACTTGTCCTTGGGGGAACTTGGAGAAGCCATGGCACCTAAATTCAGCTGAAAGATTCCCTGGCAGAAACAGATCGAAGAGAAAACACGCGAAATCGCAAGATACGTTGCCGGAACAATCCGGGCAAATATATAGGAAAATTTTATGCACAGAAAGGAAGGTAACGGACCAAAGCGGGGTCGAAGACGGACTCCCGGGTGTCCAGGCGGCCTCCCGGCGCGGCCCAGGGGGGGGCACGCCAGGGGGGTGCCTGGACTCCCTGGAGGTCGTCTCCGGCTCCACTTAGGCTCGGAATTTTACTAATTTTGCAGAAACTCGTAATACGGAACTTTTATGGCGGTTCGCGATGTTTCCTTACCGTACTGCATACCTTTTCTTTATTCTGCTTCTGCTGGCGTCTGAAACAGGGCTGCAACATGTTCTTCGTGGGTTGTTGTGTATATTATATTCACATCAACATTGACAGGGTCTCCTGCTATGTAATGTTTAAGTCTTTGCCCATTCACAACTTGAGGTTTGGTGCCTTCAAAATTATTAATCTTAATTGCACCAGACCGATAAACTTCTTCAATATGAAATGGTCCTTCCCACCTGGAAAGTAGTTTACCTGGAGAAAACCTGAAACGGGATCTGAACAACAAAACTTTATCACCAACATTAAATTCACGTTTCAGAATCTTCCTATCATGCCACTTTTTTACCTTTTCCTTGAACATTTTAGCGCTCTCGTAAGCTTCACTTCTCCATTCATCTAGAGAAGTCAAGTTCATGAGACGCTTCTCACCAGCTAGTTTTGGGTCAGCGTTAAGCTCTCTAACAGCCCAGAAAGCTTTGTGCTCTAACTCTAATGGCAAATGGCAAACCTTGCCATACACCATCTTATAGGGGGACATGCCCATGGGGTTTTTGTAAGCAGTTCTATATGCCCACAAAGCATCTCCTAACTTATTTGACCAGTCCTTTCTATTTCTGTTTACTGTTTTATGCAAGATCAACTTAATCTCTCTATTGGTGAGCTCAACTTGCCCACTAGTTTGAGGATGATATGGTGAAGCAATTCTATGATTAACATCGTATTTAGCCAAAGCTTTTCTAAAAGCTCCGTGCGTGAAATGTGATCCCCCATCAGTCATGAGATACCTTGGTACACCAAACCTAGGAAAAAAATACATCTTTAAGCATTTTCAAAGATGTCTTGTGATCAGCACTTTCAGTGGGGATTGCTTCAACCCACTTGGTCACATAATAAACAGCTACTAAAATGTGAGTGTACTTGTGCGAAGAAGGAAAAGGACCCATAAAATCAAAACCCCAACAATCGAAAGGTTCAATCACTAGTGAGTAATTCATAGGCATCTCATTCCTTCTACTAATGTTACCAACTCTTTGACATTTATCACAGGCTAAAACATAATTTCTAGCATCTTTAAAGAGAGTAGGCCAATAAAAACCTGATTGAAGAACCTTATGTGCAGTCCTCTCACCGGCATGATGTCCTCCATAGGGACTATCATGACATCGTCTAAGAATGTCCTTCTGCTCATGTTCCGGTATACATCTTCTCACGATCCCGTCGGGACCTTCTTTGAAAAGATGTGGGTCATCCCAAAAGTAGTGCCTCAAATCATGAAAGAACTTCTTCCTTTGCTGAAGTGTTAAACCTGGAGGCAAATACTTTGCAACAATAAAATTAGCCTAATCTGCATACCAAGGATCGGAAAGAGATTGTACTTTTACAACGGCAAGTTGCTCGTCTGGAAAACTATCGTTGACTGGGATGGGATCATGCGGTATATCTTCCATCCTTGAAAGATTGTCCGCTACCGGATTGTCTTCTCCCTTCCTATCAACAATCTGCAAATCAAATTCTTGAAGAAGGAGTACCCATCTGATAAGCCTTGGCTTGGCATCCTTCTTTGTCATAAGGTACTTAATGGCAGCATGATCAGTATGAATAATAACTTTGGAATCAACAATATACTGTCTAAATTTATCACAAGCAAAAACTACAGCTAAGAATTCCTTCTCAGTAGTAGCATAATTTCTTTGAGCACTATCAAGAGTTTTGCTAGCATAATGTATAACATTCAATTTCTTATCAACTCTTTGTCCTAAAATAGCTCCAACAGCAAAATCACTAGCATCACACATAATCTCAAAAGGTAAATTCCAGTCAGGTGGTTGCACTATAGGAGCGGTTATTAAAGCTTTCTTAAGGACTTCAAAAGCTTCCTTAAAATTTTCATCAAATACAAAAGGAACGTCCTTCTGGAGAAGATTAGTGAGGGGTCTTGAGGTTTTAGAAAAGTCTTTAATAAATCTTCTATAAAAACCTGCATGACCGAGAAAACTGCGAATACCTTTGATGTCCCTTGGGTAGGGCATCCTCTCAATAGCTTCGATCTTAGCCTTGTCCACTTCAATTCCCCTTTCGGAAATCTTGTGACCAAGAACAATTCCTTCATTAACCATGAAGTGGCACTTTTCCCAGTTGAGTACCAAATTTGTCTCCTCGCATCTCTACAAAACTTTATTAAGATTGTGAAGACAATGGTCAAAAGAAGTTCCATAGACGGAGAAATCGTCCATGAAGACTTCCATAATATCCCCGCAGAAACCATGAAAGATAGCAGACATACACCTTTGAAAAGTAGCAGGGGCATTACATAAACCAAAAGGCATACGCCTGTAAGCATAAGTACCAAAGGGACAAGTAAAAGTGGTCTTCTCTTGATCGGCAGTGTTAACATGAATTTGAGAGAAGCCAGAATAACCATCGAGATAACAAAAGTGGGTATTTTTGGATAACCTTTCAAGCATTTGGTCGATGAACGGCAACGGGTAGTGATCCTTCCTGGTTGCTTTGTTCAACTTCCTGTAATCAATACACATTCTATATCCAATAATAATTCTCTGAGGTATTAATTCATTTTTATCATTAGGAACCACAGTTGTACCTCCTTTCTTAGGAACACAATGTACCGGACTTACCGACTTACTATCAGCTATAGGATAGATAATACCTGCGGCCAGAAGCTTGAGAATCTCAGTTCTCACAACATCCATCATCTTCGGGTTCAACCGTCGTTGATGATCAACAACTGGTTTAATATCAGGCTCAAGGTTGATAGTATGTTGACAGATAGATGGACTAATCCCCTTAAGGTCATCAAGGGTATAGCCAATTGCGCCTCGGTGTTTACGAAGTACTTCCAATAATCGCTCTTCTTCATATCCTGAAAGGTTAGAATTGATAATAACAGGATATACTTTCTTTTCATCTAAATAAGCATACTTGAGCGTATCGGGCAGAGGTTTAAGATCGAACACCGGATCTTCTTTTGGTTTTGATAAAATTCGCAAAGGTTCAACCGGAAGGTTGTGCTTCAGAATAGCAGGCTGCCTCAAGAATATTTCATCTAGTTCATTTCTTTCCTGCATATGCAAATCATTCTCGTGGTCCTCCATGTATTGCTGCAAAGGATCATTAGGGGGAATAGCAATAGAGGCAATACTTTCAATAATTTTATCACCAGTGGGTAAATCAGTACCACGAGGCTGCTTAGAGAACTTAGAAAAATTAAATTCATATGGCTCACCATCGAATTCAATAGAAACTTTACCTTTCTTGCAATCTATTATAGCTCCACAAGTTCTAAGAAAAGGTCTACCAAAAATAATTGGACAAAAATTGTCCCTCTCTGAACCAAGTACTAGAAAGTCGGTAGGGTATTTTACCTTTCCACATAGGACTTCAACGTCTCTCACAATTCTGATAGGAGAGATAGTTGTTCTGTTTGCAAGATGAATGGTAACATCAACTTCTTCAAGTTCACAAGGGGAAATCTCACCGATGATTTTTTCATAAAGTGAATAGGGGATAGCACTTGCACTCGATCCCAAATCGCATAGCCCATAATAATTGTGATCTCCTATTTTAACAGATACCACTGGAGTACCTGAAATTGGGCCTTTATTCTTGGCTGTGACAAGGTTAGTGGAAACAACACAAAAATTTATATTGGAATCCAAAACATCATTAGTAGCAAGGTCTTTAATCAATGCAACTTGAGGATCGACTTTGATCTGGTCCTCAGGCTCATCAACTCTTCTCTCACTTTTATTTATTATGCCTGTCACAAAAGAGTGCTCCTTTATCCTTGCGGGAAAAGGAGGCTTTTCATATATAACTGTAGGCAAAATAGGGTCAGCAACATAAATGTCAATAGGTGACTCTTTAAAAGGTTCATGGTGCTGGTCTCTCTTCTTTTTAAAAGAATCAACGTGAGAGGCAAAATTCTTACACAAATCAATCACTAGATGGGAATCAAGACCAATCTTAGAGCAAAAAGTATTGAAGTAATTAGTTTTCACATAGCTCTCAATATAATCATGTTCATAATTTATAGCGGATTCAATACCTTTATCAATTTCCCAATCTTCGGTATTCCTCTGGATCCTTTCAATGAGATCCCACCTTTCTTCAACACTCTTTTTCTGAAATACCCCACTAGAGGAGGCATCCAGCCTCTCCTTATCCTGACGAGAAAGCCTGGCATAAAAATTTGTAAGTATAATTTCCTTGGGAAGCTTATGAATAGGGCATTTGAGCATTAGGGACTTCAATCTCCCCCAAGCTTGAGCAATGCTTTCTCCGTCACGAGGCCTAAAATTATAGATATAGTTCCTGTCTCGATGAATTTCATGAAGAGGATAAAACTTAGTATAAAAGAGAGACATAAGCTCCTGCCAGTCAAGCAAGTGTGAGTTATCAAGAAGCCTATACCAATCCGAAGCTTTATCTATAAGTGATACGGCAAACAATTTCCTCATGACAAACTCCCTCGATACACCTGCAAGCTTAAATAATGAACTTAGTTGTGACAGATATAGCAAGTGTTCACCGGGATGTCTGTCTCCTGCATAACAATTAGCCAAAACATAATCGATAATGCCAGCTGGTATTTTATAAGGCACAATTTCAGTAGGGGGAAGATCAACCACCACAGGCATGGGGCATCTTCCCGTAAGCAACGATCCAATAACAGGGTTGTCCATAAGGACAAAGAGCAGCAATAGAAAAAATAAAAACAGAATTATAAAAACTTCCTTACCAGTTTCACTTTACCAATAGCGCTGCGCTCCCCGGCAACGGCGCCAGAAAACGGTACTTGATGACCCACAACCGTAAGGTATCTATTGCAGCGTTTTCGATAAGTAAGAGTGTCGAACCCAACGAGGAGCAGAAGGTATTGATAAGCGATTCTGAGCAAGAAATTACTGCAAGCACTGAAAGATAACTTTTTAGGGGTTTTCTCGATATAGGCAACAGGAAGGTAAAAGCAAGCAATGTAAAAGGCACTGAGAGTAACAAGTGGCCCAATCCTTTCTTAGCAAAGGAGAGGCCTAGCAACTGAACTTATAAAGACTAAAGCGTTCCTGAGGACACACGGGAGAGGTAGTCATGTGCTTTCACCATATTCCGTATCGATACTATGTTATGTGTTGATAAGTGTTGAGTGGGTGGATCTATGCTAGTACACTCTATAGACTAAGATGAGTGCACTCTTATGATTAAACACCTTGCAAGCATCCGCAAATACAAGATAGAATTTAAGGCAAAAGCCTAACCATAGCAATACGATCGAGGATCCATTATTCCCTTATGCAAAAGCGTGCGAACTGGGGTTCAGGTTTCTGTCACTCCGGCAACCCACCATAAGCATTCTTTATACACAATGTATTCTCCTAGGTCCTTAATAAGGCGAAGTGTTGGGTGTTCGACTCACACAACACCACTAGTAGAATGACAACGCAACTTAAGTATCAAACAACACATATTACTTCAACAGCATATGACTACTAACAACAAGACTTTCCCCATGTCCTGAAGAACTAAGGTAACTACTCACGAGACATAAAAGAGATCATGATCAGTGGGTATAAATAGGTGATAAACAATCTGGACATAATAATATTTCTCCAACAAAACTCAATAGCATTCACCACAAAGTAGTAATCAACACCGATGGAGTAGAGAGGATAGGTAGTACGCGTTACAACACAAGTTGCGATTGTAAGATGAGATTTGGATGAAGATGGAGATCGTGCTGGTGTTGGGGATGATGTTGGTGATGATCTCGATGATGCCCGTGACGATGGTGATGACGATGGCGACGATCTCCCCTTCCGGGAGGTGATCTCCCCGGCGGAATCTGCCCGCCGGAGATGGCTTTTTCTTCTCTGTAGGTTTCCGCCACGGAGCGGCGGCGGAACTCCGTAAAAATTCCCGTCCCTAGGGTTTTTGGATAACGGAGAGCATATATGCCAAAGGGGGCGACCAGAGGTGGGCCAGGGGCTCCAGGCGCCCCCCCGGCGCGGCCAGGGGGGGCGCCCCCAGGGCGCCTGGGCACCCTGTGGCCCCCCTCTGGTTGCCCTTTCGCGTGCCTTCATGATCCGTCTGAAAAATATCTCCCATCAATTTTCAGGTAATTTGGAGGTATTCTTCTTCAGCAACTCAGCGTCCACTTTTTACTGCTGAATCCTGCGTCTGCTGCTTCGGCATCGGAAAGTTTGCAAACTGTGTAAAATAGACCAAAACAACATAAGAACATCACCGTAATGTGAAATATATCAATGTATAAGGATAAATTATGATACAAAATAGTGAGGCATTTTGGACGTATCACTCGCCCACAGGTAGAAGTTTCCTCTCATGCTCTCCTCCTCCATTGTGTTCAAATTCCATCGACTTTCCAAATACTCCCTCCATTTTTGTATACAAGGCCACTATGAAAAATATAATTTGCGTCAATACAAGGCCACCAACGGTAATCGAGGCAAATAATAATGTTGTTTCATCGTACTAGTAACCCATGACTTAATTACTAGCATGCATGTAGTGGATGATAATGACACACTCACCTACTTCTTCTCTCACAACCACTCAATTCTCTCTAATGTGCATGCACCCTATTAATTAACCCGGTAAACGAGAAAACAAACTGACTTGTAAAGCACACATTAATTTTTATCTTGGTACCTGTAATATGAGTTTGTGGCCTTGTATACAAAAATGGAGGGAGTAGCTTTGTTTAGCATAGTATTTGAACAAATGTACTCTAGAGAGTAGTGACAGAACATTGTCTTTTCAAATAGCATCAATTAGTGGTATACACACTTTTAGCATGTTATTAGAATCTTAGATTTTATTGGTTCGAAGAAAAATAAGGTTTACATGCAGCCTCATATCTATTTCGAGCATGAAGAAAGGCGATGTTGGATAAATACACTGCATAATTCTAGAAACATGAGGCTAACTATCCTCACAAATGCACATGCCATGGTAATAGTTGTTACAATCATAGGAGCCCAAATTTGGGTCGACCCTCCTGTTCTGATTGGTCGGTGGGGTCCAGCTGCCATGGCACACTTAAAAAAGAGATATCTAGGCAGGAGATCCTCTTTTAATTCACCCCTGCTAGCGAGGAAGCAAGGGGGAGAGGGAGAAGTGATGGCCAGCGGGTCTCTCCAACATTGTTGCTTTCCAGATAAAGTGCATACCGATGATGTGGTGGTTCGCTGTCTAGGATCTGCATGCGTGATCCTACAACAATTGCTACAATCTGAACTACGCTTCATCTAGCTTGTTGCCGTGGGTAACTAGTTAGTATCTTATGTTTACCCAAACATGTTGTCATTCCTCTGCACAACAAACCCGGGATGACCGTCTTCAACAAGATGCTATTCGGTTCCATACACCTTAAGTCGTATGACCGGGCTACAAGTCACTCAAAGGGTGGCACTAATGCACTCACCACCTCAGATGCTAAGTTCGTAGTTTCATTCCATGTTCCTCTATTTCCTTCTTTTCTTTAGCAATGCTCCTGTCCCTGACGAAAAGTTTGCTGAACTATTTCTTGTCCTCACCACTCACTTCGGGGGCTCGTCTACCAAAGATAAACACAAACACTGTTGTTGACGCTTCAGCCGAGACCATAGTTATGTACCCTGAAAACGGTGGCAACCTGCACCACTTCACGTCGCTTACCCCTTTCGCTATTCTCGATGTGATGGGACCCCCTTGCAACAACACTACTGGCGGGGATAGTGCATACTATAGCAAATCCCCGTTCTCAAATACAGCTGGTGAGTGTTTTCTTCTAGTCGTGAATTCAGTTTATGAACAACATCTGGATGCTTCATACTGCTCGCTAATGAAAATGTCCTCTAGTTTTAGGTGTGGTTCACACACGGTACTCCTGGGTCAAGGAGATCCCCAACAACTACCGGATTAAGGGTGTAACAATGTCGTGGCTCTTTGTTATCTAGAACCTGCATGACCATTGTTACCATGATCTGAATGGCGCTCCGTCTAGCTTGTTGTGGATAGCAGTTGTAACATGCGGAAGGAAAGAGGACATTCTGTCCAACCTAGCTCCGACCAAGGCTAGCAAAATCTTCTTTTACCGTTATTCACCGGGGTTGAAACTATCTCCTCTGGTCTATTATCTTCTTGTCATGCGTCTTGGATTTCACGCGTAGAGTCTAGCTTGTTCTGGAATCAGAAACATTTCTGTTTAGTTTCATAAAATGAAAGACGAAAGAAAAAAATATTGGGAAGCAAAGCATTGGACAGACACATGTGATATGTGGCGATAGATGGCATACCCTTCTTTGAAAGAAGGAAATGCGAGTGGTAGAAGTGGCAACCGACGTGGCTCTGCAGCGCGGCAGGATTGCGCGCCCACATGGACCGCGCGAGTATTTGCGTGTAGTTTAGCGCACGCGTGTCCGCCTGACCTGGCAAAGCATCGGTGAGACCCGAGTCGATGAGAGGGAGAGAGTATGAATATATGGCAATACATAAGCCAATATATGAAAGTAAAGAAGGAATAATGTTAGGGACAAAAAAAGAATACTTGAGCAACAAATAATTACAAAGAAACCAGAGGTAGTATTTGCCTCGCCCACAGGTAGAAGTTTCCTCTCGTGCTCTCCTCCTCCATTGTGTTCAAATTCCATCGACTTTCCAAATAGCTTTGTTTAGCATAGTATTTGAACAAATGTACTCTAGAGAGTAGTGACAGAACATTGTCTTTTCAAATAGCATCAATTAGTGGTATACACACTTTTAGCATGTTATTAGAATCTTAGATTTTATTGGTTCGAAGAAAAATAAGGTTTACATGCAACCTCATATCTATTTCGAGCATGAAGAAAGGCGATGTTTGATAAATACACTACATAATTCTAGAAACATGAGGCTAACTATCCTCACAAATGCACATGCCATGGTAATAGTTGTTACAATCATAGGAGACCAAATTTGGGCCGACCCTCCTGTTCTGATTGGTCGGTCGGGTCTAGCTGCCATAGCACACTTAAAAAAGAGATATCTAGGCAGGAGATCCTCTTTTAATTCACCCATCCTGGCGAGGAAGCAAGGGGGAGAGGGAGAAGTGATGGCCAGCGGGTCTCTCCAACATTGTTGGTTTCCAGATAAAGTGCATACCGATGACGTGGTGGTTCGTCGTCTAGGACCTGCATGCGTGATCCTACAACAATTGCTACAATCTGAACTACGCTTCATCTAGGTTGTTCCCGTGGGTAACTAGTTAGTATCTTATGTTTACCCAAACATGTTGTCATTCCTCTGCACAACAAACCCGGGATGACCGTCTTCAGCAAGATGCTATTCAATTCTATGCACCTTAAGTCGTATGACTGGGCTAGAAGTCACTCAAAGGGTGGAACTAATGCGCTCACCACCTCAGATGCTAAGTTTGTAGTTTCGTTCCATGTTCCTCTATTTCCTTCTTTTCTTTAGCAATGCTCCTGTACGTGAAAAAATGTTTGTTGACCTATTTCTTGTCCTGACCACTCACTTCAGGGGCTCGTCTAGCAAAGATAAACACAAACACTGTTGTTGACGCTTCAGCCGAGACCATAGTTCTGTACCCTAAAAATGGAGGCAACCTGCACCGCTTCACGTCGCTTACCCCTTTCGCTATTCTCATTGTGATGGGATCCCCTTACAACAGTGCTACTGGCGGGGACTATGTGTACTATAGCGAGTCCCCGTTCTCAAATACAGCGGGTGAGTGTTTTCCTCCAGTCTTGAATTCAGTTTATGAAGAAGATCTGGATGCTTCCTACTACTCGCTAATGAAAATGTCCTCTAGTTTCTGGTGTGGTTAACACACGGTACTCCTGGCTCAAGTAGATCCCCAACAACTACCGGATGAAGTGTGTGATGATGTCGTGGCTCTTTGTTGCCTAGAACCTGCATGAGCATTGTTACCATGATCTGAATGGTGCTCCGTCTAGCTTGTTGTAGATAGCAGTTGTAACCTGCGAAAGGAAAGTAGTCATTCTGTCAAACCTATCTCTGACCAAGGCTAGCAAAATCTTCCTTTACCCTTATTCACCATGGTTGAAACTATCTCCTCCGGTTTATTATCTTCTTGTCATGCGTCGTGGCTTTCACGCGTAGAGTCTAGCTTGGTCTGGAATCAGAAACATTTCTGTTTATTTTCATAAAATGAAAGACGAAAGAAAAAAATTGGGAAGCAAAGCATTGGGCAAACACATGTGATATGTGGCGATAGATGGCATTCCCTTCTTTGAAAGGAGGAAATGCGGGTGGGAGAAGTGGCAACCGACGGGGCTCTACAATGTGGCAGGATTGCGCGCCCACATGGACCGCACGAGTCTTTGCGTCCTGTTTAGCGCACGCGCGTCCGCCTGACCAACCAAAGCATCGGCGTGACCCGAATGGATGAGAGGGAGGGAGTATGAATATATGGCAATAAATAACCAAATATATGAAAGTAAAGAAGGAATAATGATAGGGACAGAAAAAGAATACTTTAGCAATAAATAATAACAAAGAAACAAGAGGTAGTATATGCCTTGCTCACAGGAAGAAGTTTCCTCTCACGCTCTCCTCCTCCATTCTGTTCCAATTCCATCGACTTTCCAAATAGCTTTATTTAGCATAGTATTTGAACAAATGTACTCTAGAGAGTAGTGACACAACATTGTCTTTTCAAATAGCATCAATTAGTGGTATACACACTTTTAGCATGTTATTAGAATCACTAGATTTTATTGGTTCGAAGAATAATAAGGTGTACATGCAGCCTCATATCTATTTCGAGCATGAAGAAAGGCGATGTTTGATAAATACACGTTATAATTCTATAAACATGAGGCTAACTATCCTTACAAATGCACATGCCATGGTAATAGTTATTACAACCATAGGAGCCCAAATTTGGGTCGACCCTCTTGTTCCGATTGGTAGGTGGGGTCCAGCTGCCATGGCACACTTCAAAAAGAGATATCTAGGCAGGAGATCCTCTTTTAATTCACCCCTGCTGGCGAGGAAGCAAGGGGGAGAGGGAGAAGTGATGGCCAGCGGGTCTCTCCAACATTGTTGGTTTCCAGATAAAGTGCATACCGATGACGTGGTGGTTCGCCGTCTAGGACCTGCATGCGTGATCCTACAACAATTGCTACAATCTGAACTACGCTTCATCTAGCTTGTTGCCGTGGGTAACTAGTAAGTATCTTCTGTTTACCCAAGCATGTTGTCATTCCTCTACACAAGAAAACCCAGGATGACCGTCTTCAACAAGATGCTATTCGGTTCCATGCACCTTAAGTCGTATGACTAGGCTAGAAGTCACTCAAAGGGTGGCACTAATGCGCTCACCACCTCAGATGGTAAGTTTGTAGTTTCGTTCCATGTTCCTCTATTTCCTTCTTTTCTTTAGCAATGCTCCTGTACGTGAAAAAATGTTTGTTGACCTATTTCTTGTCCTGACCACTCACTTCAGGGGCTCGTCTAGCAAAGATAAACACAAACACTGTTGTTGACGCTTCAGCCGAGACCATAGTTCTGTACCCTAAAAATGGAGGCAACCTGCACCGCTTCACGTCGCTTACCCCTTTCGCTATTCTCAATGTGATGGGATCCCCTTACAACAGTGCTACTGGCGGGGACTATGTGTACTATGGCGAGTCCCCGTTCTCAAATACAGCGGGTGAGTGTTTTCCTCCAGTCTTGAATTCAGTTTATGAAGAAGATCTGGATGCTTCCTACTACTCGCTAATGAAAATGTCCTCTAGTTTCTGGTGTGGTTAACACACGGTACTCCTGGCTCAAGTAGATCCCCAACAACTACCGGATGAAGTGTGTGATGATGTCGTGGCTCTTTGTTGCCTAGAACCTGCATGAGCATTGTTACCATGATCTGAATGGTGCTCCGTCTAGCTTGTTGTAGATAGCAGTTGTAACCTGCGAAAGGAAAGTAGTCATTCTGTCAAACCTATCTCTGACCAAGGCTAGCAAAATCTTCCTTTACCCTTATTCACCATGGTTGAAACTATCTCCTCCGGTTTATTATCTTCTTGTCATGCGTCGTGGCTTTCACGCGTAGAGTCTAGCTTGGTCTGGAATCAGAAACATTTCTGTTTATTTTCATAAAATGAAAGACGAAAGAAAAAAAATTGGGAAGCAAAGCATTGGGCAGACACATGTGATATGTGGCGATAGATGGCATTCCCTTCTTTGAAAGGAGGAAATGCGGGTGGGAGAAGTGGCAACCGACGGGGCTCTACAACGTGGCAGGATTGCGCGCCCACATGGACCGCACGAGTCTTTGCGTCCTGTTTAGCGCACGCGCGTCCGCCTGACCAACCAAAGCATCGGCGTGACCCGAATGGATGAGAGTGAGGGAGTATGAATATATGGCAATAAATAACCAAATATATGAAAGTAAAGAAGGAATAATGATAGGGACAGAAAAAGAATACTTTAGCAATAAATAATAACAAAGAAACAAGAGGTAGTATATGCCTTGCTCACAGGAAGAAGTTTCCTCTCACGCTCTCCTCCTCCATTCTGTTCCAATTCCATCGACTTTCCAAATAGCTTTATTTAGCATAGTATTTGAACAAATGTACTCTAGAGAGTAGTGACACAACATTGTCTTTTCAAATAGCATCAATTAGTGGTATACACACTTTTAGCATGTTATTAGAATCACTAGATTTTATTGGTTCGAAGAAAAATAAGGTGTACATGCAGCCTCATATCTATTTCGAGCATGAAGAAAGGCGATGTTTGATAAATACACGTTATAATTCTATAAACATGAGGCTAACTATCCTTACAAATGCACATGCCATGGTAATAGTTATTACAACCATAGGAGCCCAAATTTGGGTCGACCCTCTTGTTCCGATTGGTAGGTGGGGTCCAGCTGCCATGGCACACTTCAAAAAGAGATATCTAGGCAGGAGATCCTCTTTTAATTCACCCCTGCTGGCGAGGAAGCAAGGGGGAGAGGGAGAAGTGATGGCCAGCGGGTCTCTCCAACATTGTTGGTTTCCAGATAAAGTGCATACCGATGACGTGGTGGTTCGCCGTCTAGGACCTGCATGCGTGATCCTACAACAATTGCTACAATCTGAACTACGCTTCATCTAGCTTGTTGCCGTGGGTAACTAGTTAGTATCTTCTGTTTACCCAAGCATGTTGTCATTCCTCTGCACAAGAAAACCCAGGATGACCGTCTTCAACAAGATGCTATTCGGTTCCATGCACCTTAAGTCGTATGACTAGGCTAGAAGTCACTCAAAGGGTGGCACTAATGCGCTCACCACCTCAGATGGTAAGTTTGTAGTTTCGTTCCATGTTCCTCTATTTCCTTCTTTTCTTTAGCAATGCTCCTGTACGTGAAAAAATGTTTGTTGACCTATTTCTTGTCCTGACCACTCACTTCAGGGGCTCGTCTAGCAAAGATAAACACAAACACTGTTGTTGACGCTTCAGCCGAGACCATAGTTCTGTACCCTAAAAATGGAGGCAACCTGCACCGCTTCACGTCGCTTACCCCTTTCGCTATTCTCAATGTGATGGGATCCCCTTACAACAGTGCTACTGGCGGGGACTATGTGTACTATAGCGAGTCCCCGTTCTCAAATACAGCGGGTGAGTGTTTTCTTCCAGTCTTGAATTCAGTTTATGAAGAAGATCTGGATGCTTCCTACTACTCGCTAATGAAAATGTCCTCTAGTTTCTGGTGTGGTTAACACACGGTACTCCTGGCTCAAGTAGATCCCCAACAACTACCGGATGAAGTGTGTGATGATGTCGTGGCTCTTTGTTGCCTAGAACCTGCATGAGCATTGTTACCATGATCTGAATGGTGCTCCGTCTAGCTTGTTGTAGATAGCAGTTGTAACCTGCGAAAGGAAAGTAGTCATTCTGTCAAACCTATCTCTGACCAAGGCTAGCAAAATCTTCTTTTACCCTTATTCACCATGGTTGAAACTATCTCCTCTGGTTTATTATCTTCTTGTCATGCGTCGTGGCTTTCACGCATAGAGTCTAGCTTGGTCTGGAATCAGAAACATTTCTGTTTATTTTCATAAAATGAAAGACGAAAGAAAAAAAATTGGGAAGCAAAGCATTGGGCAGACACATATGATATGTGGCGATAGATGGCATTCCCTTCTTTGAAAGGAGGAAATGCGGGTGGGAGAAGTGGCAACCGACGGGGCTCTGCAACGTGGCAGGATTGCGCGCCCACATGGACCGCACGAGTCTTTGCGTCCTGTTTAGCGCACGCGCGTCCGCCTGACCAACCAAAGCATCGGCGTGACCCGAATGGATGAGAGGGAGGGAGTATGAATATATGGCAATAAATAACCAAATATATGAAAGTAAAGAAGGAATAATGTTAGGGACAGAAAAAGAATACTTTAGCAATAAATAATTACAAAGAAACCAGAGGTAGTATTTGCCTTGCCCACAGGAAGAAGTTTCCTCTCGCGCTCTCCTCCTCCATTCTGTTCCAATTCCATCGACTTTCCAAATTGCTTTATTAAGCATAGTATTTGAACAAATGTACTCTAGAGAGTAGTGACACAACATTTTCTTTTCAAATAGCATCAATTAGTGGTATACACACTTTTAGCATGTTATTAGAATCACTATATTTTATTGGTTCGAAGAAAAATAACGTGTACATGCAACCTCATATCTATTTCGAGCATGAAGAAAGGCGATGTTTGATAAATACACTGATAATTCTATAAACATGAGGCTAACTATCCTCACAAATGCACATGCCATGGTAATAGTTATTACAACCATAGGAGCTCAAATTTGGGTCGACCCACTTGTTCTGGTTGGTAGGTGGGGTCCAGCTGCCATGGAACACTTCAAAAAGAGATATCTAGGCAGGAGATCCTCTTTTAATTCACCCCTGCTGGCGAGGAAGCAAGGGGCAGAGGGAGAAGTGACGGCCAGCGGGTCTCTCCAACATTGTTGGTTTCCAGATAAAGTACATACCGATGACGTGTTGGTTCGTCGTCTAGGACCTGCATGCGTGATCGTACAACAATTGCTACAATGTGAACTATGCTTCATCTAGCCTGTTGTCATGGGTAACTAGTTAGTATCTTCTGTTTACCCCAGCATGTTGTCATTCCTCTGCACAACAAACCCGGGATGACCGTCTTCAGCAAGATGCTATTCGGTTCCATGCACCTTAAGTCGTATGACTGGGCAAGAAGTCACTCAAAGGGTGGAACTAATGCGCTCACCACCTCAGATGGTAAGTTCGTAGTTTCCTTCCATGTTCCTCTATTTCCTTCTTTTCTTTAGCAATGCTCCTGCCGGTGACAAAATGTTTGCTGACCTATCTACTTGGACTGCTATCAGCCATGGTCTTGACCTGCTGAAGAAAGGCTTTATATGGAGAGTAGGAAATGGCAGAAGGATTCAAATATGGAGGGATGCTTGGATTCCCAGGCCTCTCTCGTACAGACCAATTTCGACACAAGGAGCATGCAGATACAGATGGGTTTCCCAACTCTTAAGAGATAATGGATCCTGGAATGTTAACCTGCTACAACAAGTATTTCTTACCTGTGATGTGCATGAGATCCTGAAAATAAGAACATCTCCACGATTAGGCAATGACTTGCTCGCTTGGGGTCCAACGCAGAATGGTGCATTTACAGTAAAGTCGGCTTACACTATGGCCTTCGACGAGATGTGTATGATGACCGAAGAATCATCTAGCAGTGCTCCAGATGGCCACCGTACATGTTGGAAAATGATATGGAAGAGCCTTGTTCCTCCTACTGTGAAGAACATCGCTTGGCGCGCTGCTATAAACTCTCTTCCAACTTGGCAGAATAAACATAAACGAAAGCTTGAACATTCAGGGATCTGCCCGATTTGTGGACGCGAGGAGGAGGATTCCTTTCATGCCATGTGCAGATGCCCTCTAGCGGTGCAAATGTGGAGGTGTATGGCCACTGTATGGCGTTTGCCGACCCTACAAAAAGTGGAAAACACGGGCACAGAATGGTTACTTCAAGTTCTACAGCCACTAACTGAAATTGAACGTTGCATGGTAATGTTGATGCTATGCTGACCAATTTCTTGTCCTGACCACTCACTTTAGGGGCTCGTCTAGCAAAGATAAACACAAACACTGTTGTTGACGCTTCAGCCGAGACCATAGTTCTGTACCCTGAAAGCAGAGGCAACCTGCACCGCTTCACGTCGCTTACCCCTGTCGCTATTCTTGACGTGATGGGACCCCCTTCAAACAACGCTAGTGGAAGGGACTGCGCATACTATAGCGAGTCCCCGTTCTCAAATCTAGCTGGTGAGTGTTTTCTTCCAGTCTTGAATTCAGTTTATGAAGAACATCTGGATGCTTCCTACTGCTCGCAAATGAAAATGTCCTCTAGTTTCAGGTGTGGTTGACACACGGTAGTCCTGGCTCAAGGAGATCCCCAACAACTACTGGATGAAGGGTGTAACGATGTTGTGGTCCTCGTTGTCTAGAACCTGCATGACCTTTGTTACCATGATCTGAACATCGCTCCATCTTGCTTGTTGTAGATAGTAGTTGTAACCAATGAAAGGCACGCAGTAATTCTGTCCAACCTAGCTCTGACCAGGCTAGCAAAATATTCTTTTACCCTTATTCACCGGGGTTTAAACTATCTCCTCTGGTCTATTATTTTCTTCTCATGCGTCGTGGCTTTCACGCGTAGAGTCTAGCTTGGACTGGAATCAGAATCATTTTTGTTTATTTTCATATCAATGAGGGCAAAAGTGTTTGGCAAAGTAGATACGTTGGAGACATATCAATGAGAGGGAGGGAGTATGAATATTGCCAATAAACAACCCAATATATGAAAGTAAAGAAGGAGTAATGTTAGAGACAGAAAAAGAATACTTGAGCAATAAATAATTACAAAGAAACCAGAGGTAGTATTTGCCTTGCCCACAGGAAGAAGTTTCCTCTCGCGCTCTCCTCCTGCATTGTGTTCCAATTCCATCGACTTTCCAAATAGCTTTATTTAGCATAGTATTTGAACAAATGTACGCTAGAGAGTAGTGACACAACATTGTCTATTCAAATAGCATCAATTTGTGGTATACCCACTTTTAGCATGTTATTAGAATCTCTAGATTTTATTGGTTCGAAGAAAAATAAGGTATACATGCAGCCTCATATCTATTTCGAGCATGAAGATAGGCGATGTTTGATAAATACACTGCATAATTCCATAAACATGAGGCTAACTATCCTCACAAATGCACATGCCATGGTAATAGTTGTTACAACCATAGGAGTCCAAAGTTGGCTCGACCCACCTGTTCCGATTGGTCGCTGGAGTCCAGCTGCCATGGCTCACTTAAAAAGAGATATCTAGGTAGGATATCATATTTTAATTCACCCCCGATTGCAAGGAAGCAAGGGGCAGAGGGAGAAGTAACGGCCAGCGGGTATCTCCAACATTGTTGGTTTCCAGATAAAGTGCATACCGATGGTGTGGTGGTTCGCTATCTAGGACCTGCATGCGTGATCCTACAAAAATTGCTACAATCTGAACTACGTTTCATCTAGCTTGTCGACGTGGGTAACTAGTTAGTATCTTCTGTTTACCCAAGCTTGTTGTCATTCCTGTACACAACAAACCCGGGATGACCGTCTTCAGCAAGATGCTATTCGGTACCATGTACCTTAAGTCGTATGACTGAGCTAGAAGTCACTCAAAGGGTGGCACTAATGCGCTCTCCACCTCAGATGGTAAGTTCATAGTTTCATTCCATGTTCCTCTATTTCCTTCTTTTCTTTGGCAATGCTCCTGTCCCTAACAAAACGTTTTCTGACCTATTTCTTGTCCTGACCACTCACTTCAGGGGCTCGTCTAGCAAAGATAAACACAAACACTGTTGTTGACGCTTCTGCCAAGACCATAGTTCTCTACCCGGAAAATGGAGGCAACCTACACCGCTTCACATTGCTTACCCCTTTCGCTATTCTCATCGTGATGGGACCCCCTTACAACAGCGCTACTGGCGGGGACTGTGCATACTATAGCGAGTCCCCGTTCTCAAATACAGCCGTTGAGTGTTTTCTTCCAGTTGTGAATTCAGTTTATGAAGAACATCTGCATGCTTCCTACTGCTCGCTAATGAAAATGTCCTCTAGTTTCAGGTGTGGTTGACACATGGTACTCCTGGCTCAAGGAGATCCCCAACAACTACCGGATGAAGGGTGTAACGAAGTCGTGGCTCTTCGTTGCCTAGAACCTGCATGACCATTGTTACCATGATCTAAACGGCGCTCCGTCTAGCTTGTTGTAGATAGCAGTTGTAACTTGCGAAAGGAAAGCAGTCATTCTGTCCAACCTAGCTCTGACCAAGGCTAGCAAAATCTTCTGTTACCCTTATTCACCGGGGTTGAAACTATCTCCTCTGGTCTATTATCTTCTTGGCATGCGTCGTGGCTTTCACGCGTAGAGTCTAGCTTGGTCTGGAATCAGAAACATTTCTGTTTATTTTCATAAAATGAAAGATGAAAGAAAAAAATATTGGGAAGCAAAGCATTGGACAGACACATGTGAGATGTGGCGATAGATGGCATTCCCTTCTTTGAAAGGAGGAAATGCGGGTGGGAGAAGTGGCAGCCGACGGGGCTCTGCAACGTGTCAGGATTGCGCGCCCACATGGACCGCACGAGTCTTTGCGTCCAGTTTAGCGCACGCGCATCCGCCTGACCAACCAAATCATCGGTGAGACCCGAATGGATGAGAGGGAGGGTGTAGGAATATATGGCAATAAATAACCAAATATATGAAAGTAAAGAAGGAATAATGTTAGGGACATAAAAAGAATACTTTAGCAATAATTACAAAGAAACCAGAGGTAGTATTTGCCTTGCCCACAGGAAGAAGTTTCCTCTCGCGCTCTCCTCCTCCATTGTGTTCCAATTCCATCGACTTTCCAAATTGCTTTATTAAGCATAGTATTTGAACAAATGTACTCTAGAGAGTAGTGACACAACATTTTCTTTTCAAATAGCATCAATTAGTGGTATACACACTTTTAGCATGTTATTAGAATCTCTAGATTTTATTGGTTCGAAGAAAAATAAGGCTTACATGCAGCCTCATATCTATTTCGAGCATGAAGAAAGGCGATATTTGATAAATACACTGCATAATTCTATAAACATGACGCTTTAGCCGATACCATAGTTCTGTACCCTAAAAATGGAGGCAACCTGCACCGCTTCACGTCGCTTACCCCTTTCGCTATTCTCAACGTGATGGCATCCCCTTACAACAGCGCTACTGGCGGGGACTGTGCGTACTATAGCGAGTCCCCGTTCTCAAATACAGCTGGTGAGTGTTTTCTTCCAGTCTTGAATTCAGTTTATGAAGAAGATCTGGATGCTTCCTACTACTTGCTAATGAAAATGTCCTCTAGTTTCTGGTGTGGTTGACACACGGTACTCCTGCCTCAAGGAGATCCCCAACAACTGCTGGATGAAGGGTGTAACGATGTCGTGGCTCTTCTTTGCCTAGAACCTGCATGAGCATTGTTACCATGATCTGAACGGTGCTCCGTCTAGCTTGTTGTAGATAGCAGTTGTAACCTGCGAAAGGAAAGCAGTCATTCTGTCAAACCTATCTATGACCAAGGCTAGCAAAATCTTCTTTTACCCTTATTCACCATGGTTGAAATTATCTCCTCTGGTCTGTTATCTTCTTGTCATGCGTCGTGGCTTTCACGCGTAGAGTCTAGCTTGGTCTGGAATCAGAAACATTTCTGTTTATTTTCATAAAATGAAAGACGAAAGAAAAAAACTTGGGAAGCAAAGCATTGGACAGACACATGTGATATGTGGCGATAGATGGTATTCCCTTCTTTGAAAGGAGGAAATGCGGGTGGGAGAAGTGGAAACCGACGGGGCTCTGCAACGTGGCAGGCTTGCGCGCCCACATGGACCACACGAGTCTTTGCGTCCAGTTTAGCGCACGCGCATCCGCCTGACCAACCAAAGCATCGGTGAGACCCGAATGGATGAGAGGGAGGGAGTATGAATATATGGCAATAAATAACCAAGTATATGAAAGTAAAGAAGGAATAATGTTAGGGACAGAAAAAGAATACTTTAGCAATAAATAATTACAAAGAAACCAGAGGTAGTATTTGCCTTGCCCACTAGAAGAAGTTTCCTCTCGCGCACTCCTCCTCCATTCTGTTCCAATTCCATCGACTTTCCCAATAGCTTTATTTAGCATAGTATTTGAAAAAATGTACTCTAGAGAGTAGTGACACAACATTGTCTTTTCAAATAGCATCAAATAGTGGTATACACACTTTTAGCATGTTATTAGAATCACTAGATTTTATTGGTTCGAAGAAAAATAAGGTGTACATGCAGCCTCATATCTATTTCGAGCATGAACAAAGGCGATGTTTGATAAATACACTTCATAATTCTATAAACATGAGCCTAATTATCCTCACAAATGCACATGCCATGGTAATAGTTATTACAACCATAGGAGCCCAAATTTGGGTTGACCCTCTTGTTCCGATTGGTAGGTGGGGTCTAGTTGCCATGGCACACTTCAAAAAGAGATATCTAGGCAGGAGATCCTCTTTTAATTCAACCCTGCTGGCGAGGAAACAAGGGGCAGAGGGAGAAGTGACAGCCAGCGGGTCTCTCCAACATTGTTGGTTTCCAAATAAAGTGCATACCGATGACGGGGTGGTTCGCTGTCTAGGACCTGCATGCGTGATCCTACAACAATTGCTACAATCTGAACTATGCTTCATCTAGCTTGTTGCCGTGGGTAACTAGTTAGTATCTTCTGTTTACCCAAGCATGTTGTCATTCCTCTGCACAAGAAAACCCTGGATGACCGTCTTCAACAAGATGCTATTCGGTTCCATGCACCTTAAGTCGTATGACTAGGCTAGAAGTCACTCAAAGGGTGGCACTAATGCGCTCACCACCTCAGATGGTAAGTTTATAGTTTCGTTCCATGTTCCTCTATTTCCTTCTTTTCTTTAGCAATGCTCCTGTACGTGACAAAATGTTTGTTGAACTGTTTCTTGTCCTGACCACTCACTTCAGGGGCTCGTCTAGCAAAGATAAACACAAACACTATTGTTGACGCTTCAGTCGAGACCATAGTTCTGAACCCTAAAAATGGAGGCAACCTGCACCGCTTCACGTCGCTTACCCCTTTCGCTATTCTCAATGTGATGGGATCCCCTTACAACAGTGCTACTGGCGGGGACTATGTGTACTATACCGAGTCCCCGTTCTCAAATACAGCTGGTGAGTGTTTTCTTCCAGTCTTGAATTCAGTTTATGAAGAAGATCTGGATGCTTCCTACTACTCGCTAATGAAAATGTCCTCTAGTTTCTGGTGTGGTTAACACACGGTACTCCTGGCTCAAGTAGATCCCCAACAACTACCGGATGAAGTGTGTGATGATGTCGTGGCTCTTCGTTGCCTAGAACCTGCATGAGCGTTGTTACCATGATCTGAATGGTGCTCCGTCTAGCATGTTGTAGATAGCAGTTGTAACCTGCGAAAGGAAAGTAGTCATTCTGTCAAACCTATCTCTGACCAAGGCTAGCAAAATCTTCCTTTACCCTTATTCACCATGGTTGAAACTATCTCCTCTGGTTTATTATCTTCTTGTCATGCGTCGTGGCTTTCACGCGTAGAGTCTAGCTTGGTCTGGAATCAGAAACATTTCTGTTTATTTTCATAAAATGAAAGACGAAAGAAAAAAAATTGGGAAGCAAAGCATTGGGCAGACACATGTGATATGTGGCGATAGATGGCATTCCCTTCTTTGAAAGGAGGAAATGCGGGTGGGAGAAGTGGCAACCGACGGGGCTCTACAACGTGGCAGGATTGCGCGCCCACATGGACCGCACGAGTCTTTGCGTCCTGTTTAGCGCACGCGCGTCCGCCTGACCAACCAAAGCATCGGCGTGACCTGAATGGATGAGAGGGAGGGAGTATGAATATATGGCAATAAATAACCAAATATATGAAAGTAAAGAAGGAATAATGATAGGGACAGAAAAAGAATACTTTAGCAATAAATAATAACAAAGAAACAAGAGGTAGTATATGCCTTGCTCACAGGAAGAAGTTTCCTCTCACGCTCTCCTCCTCCATTCTGTTCCAATTCCATCGACTTTCCAAATAGCTTTATTTAGCATAGTATTTGAACAAATGTACTCTAGAGAGTAGTGACACAACATTGTCTTTTCAAATAGCATCAATTAGTGGTATACACACTTTTAGCATGTTATTAGAATCACTAGATTTTATTGGTTCGAAGAAAAATAAGGTGTACATGCAGCCTCATATCTATTTCGAGCATGAAGAAAGGCGATGTTTGATAAATACACGTTATAATTCTATAAACATGAGGCTAACTATCCTTACAAATGCACATGCCATGGTAATAGTTATTACAACCATAGGAGCCCAAATTTGGGTCGACCCTCTTGTTCCGATTGGTAGGTGGGGTCCAGCTGCCATGGCACACTTCAAAAAGAGATATCTAGGCAGGAGATCCTCTTTTAATTCACCCCTGCTGGCGAGGAAGCAAGGGGGAGAGGGAGAAGTGATGGCCAGCGGGTCTCTCCAACATTGTTGGTTTCCAGATAAAGTGCATACCGATGACGTGGTGGTTCGCCGTCTAGGACCTGCATGCGTGATCCTACAACAATTGCTACAATCTGAACTACGCTTCATCTAGCTTGTTGCCGTGGGTAACTAGTTAGTATCTTCTGTTTACCCAAGCATGTTGTCATTCCTCTGCACAAGAAAACCCAGGATGACCGTCTTCAACAAGATGCTATTCGGTTCCATGCACCTTAAGTCGTATGACTAGGCTAGAAGTCACTCAAAGGGTGGCACTAATGCGCTCACCACCTCAGATGGTAAGTTTGTAGTTTCGTTCCATGTTCCTCTATTTCCTTCTTTTCTTTAGCAATGCTCCTGTACGTGAAAAAATGTTTGTTGACCTATTTCTTGTCCTGACCACTCACTTCAGGGGCTCGTCTAGCAAAGATAAACACAAACACTGTTGTTGACGCTTCAGCCGAGACCATAGTTCTGTACCCTAAAAATGGAGGCAACCTGCACCGCTTCACGTCGCTTACCCCTTTCGCTATTCTCAATGTGATGGGATCCCCTTACAACAGTGCTACTGGCGGGGACTATGTGTACTATAGCGAGTCCCCGTTCTCAAATACAGCGGGTGAGTGTTTTCTTCCAGTCTTGAATTCAGTTTATGAAGAAGATCTGGATGCTTCCTACTACTCGCTAATGAAAATGTCCTCTAGTTTCTGGTGTGGTTAACACACGGTACTCCTGGCTCAAGTAGATCCCCAACAACTACCGGATGAAGTGTGTGATGATGTCGTGGCTCTTTGTTGCCTAGAACCTGCATGAGCATTGTTACCATGATCTGAATGGTGCTCCGTCTAGCTTGTTGTAGATAGCAGTTGTAACCTGCGAAAGGAAAGTAGTCATTCTGTCAAACCTATCTCTGACCAAGGCTAGCAAAATCTTCTTTTACCCTTATTCACCATGGTTGAAACTATCTCCTCTGGTTTATTATCTTCTTGTCATGCGTCGTGGCTTTCACGCATAGAGTCTAGCTTGGTCTGGAATCAGAAACATTTCTGTTTATTTTCATAAAATGAAAGACGAAAGAAAAAAAATTGGGAAGCAAAGCATTGGGCAGACACATATGATATGTGGCGATAGATGGCATTCCCTTCTTTGAAAGGAGGAAATGCGGGTGGGAGAAGTGGCAACCGACGGGGCTCTGCAACGTGGCAGGATTGCGCGCCCACATGGACCGCACGAGTCTTTGCGTCCTGTTTAGCGCACGCGCGTCCGCCTGACCAACCAAAGCATCGGCGTGACCCGAATGGATGAGAGGGAGGGAGTATGAATATATGGCAATAAATAACCAAATATATGAAAGTAAAGAAGGAATAATGTTAGGGACAGAAAAAGAATACTTTAGCAATAAATAATTACAAAGAAACCAGAGGTAGTATTTGCCTTGCCCACAGGAAGAAGTTTCCTCTCGCGCTCTCCTCCTCCATTCTGTTCCAATTCCATCGACTTTCCAAATTGCTTTATTAAGCATAGTATTTGAACAAATGTACTCTAGAGAGTAGTGACACAACATTTTCTTTTCAAATAGCATCAATTAGTGGTATACACACTTTTAGCATGTTATTAGAATCACTATATTTTATTGGTTCGAAGAAAAATAACGTGTACATGCAACCTCATATCTATTTCGAGCATGAAGAAAGGCGATGTTTGATAAATACACTG
>LR738709.1:721926072-722040851 GCA_902687465.1 Secale cereale | reverse complement strand
ATAATTCTATAAACATGAGGCTAACTATCCTCACAAATGCACATGCCATGGTAATAGTTATTACAACCATAGGAGCTCAAATTTGGGTCGACCCACTTGTTCTGGTTGGTAGGTGGGGTCCAGCTGCCATGGAACACTTCAAAAAGAGATATCTAGGCAGGAGATCCTCTTTTAATTCACCCCTGCTGGCGAGGAAGCAAGGGGCAGAGGGAGAAGTGACGGCCAGCGGGTCTCTCCAACATTGTTGGTTTCCAGATAAAGTACATACCGATGACGTGTTGGTTCGTCGTCTAGGACCTGCATGCGTGATCGTACAACAATTGCTACAATGTGAACTATGCTTCATCTAGCCTGTTGTCATGGGTAACTAGTTAGTATCTTCTGTTTACCCCAGCATGTTGTCATTCCTCTGCACAACAAACCCGGGATGACCGTCTTCAGCAAGATGCTATTCGGTTCCATGCACCTTAAGTCGTATGACTGGGCAAGAAGTCACTCAAAGGGTGGAACTAATGCGCTCACCACCTCAGATGGTAAGTTCGTAGTTTCCTTCCATGTTCCTCTATTTCCTTCTTTTCTTTAGCAATGCTCCTGCCGGTGACAAAATGTTTGCTGACCTATCTACTTGGACTGCTATCAGCCATGGTCTTGACCTGCTGAAGAAAGGCTTTATATGGAGAGTAGGAAATGGCAGAAGGATTCAAATATGGAGGGATGCTTGGATTCCCAGGCCTCTCTCGTACAGACCAATTTCGACACAAGGAGCATGCAGATACAGATGGGTTTCCCAACTCTTAAGAGATAATGGATCCTGGAATGTTAACCTGCTACAACAAGTATTTCTTACCTGTGATGTGCATGAGATCCTGAAAATAAGAACATCTCCACGATTAGGCAATGACTTGCTCGCTTGGGGTCCAACGCAGAATGGTGCATTTACAGTAAAGTCGGCTTACACTATGGCCTTCGACGAGATGTGTATGATGACCGAAGAATCATCTAGCAGTGCTCCAGATGGCCACCGTACATGTTGGAAAATGATATGGAAGAGCCTTGTTCCTCCTACTGTGAAGAACATCGCTTGGCGCGCTGCTATAAACTCTCTTCCAACTTGGCAGAATAAACATAAACGAAAGCTTGAACATTCAGGGATCTGCCCGATTTGTGGACGCGAGGAGGAGGATTCCTTTCATGCCATGTGCAGATGCCCTCTAGCGGTGCAAATGTGGAGGTGTATGGCCACTGTATGGCGTTTGCCGACCCTACAAAAAGTGGAAAACACGGGCACAGAATGGTTACTTCAAGTTCTACAGCCACTAACTGAAATTGAACATTGCATGGTAATGTTGATGCTATGCTGACCAATTTCTTGTCCTGACCACTCACTTTAGGGGCTCGTCTAGCAAAGATAAACACAAACACTGTTGTTGACGCTTCAGCCGAGACCATAGTTCTGTACCCTGAAAGCAGAGGCAACCTGCACCGCTTCACGTCGCTTACCCCTGTCGCTATTCTTGACGTGATGGGACCCCCTTCAAACAACGCTAGTGGAAGGGACTGCGCATACTATAGCGAGTCCCCGTTCTCAAATCTAGCTGGTGAGTGTTTTCTTCCAGTCTTGAATTCAGTTTATGAAGAACATCTGGATGCTTCCTACTGCTCGCAAATGAAAATGTCCTCTAGTTTCAGGTGTGGTTGACACACGGTAGTCCTGGCTCAAGGAGATCCCCAACAACTACTGGATGAAGGGTGTAACGATGTTGTGGTCCTCGTTGTCTAGAACCTGCATGACCTTTGTTACCATGATCTGAACATCGCTCCATCTTGCTTGTTGTAGATAGTAGTTGTAACCAATGAAAGGCACGCAGTAATTCTGTCCAACCTAGCTCTGACCAGGCTAGCAAAATATTCTTTTACCCTTATTCACCGGGGTTTAAACTATCTCCTCTGGTCTATTATTTTCTTCTCATGCGTCGTGGCTTTCACGCGTAGAGTCTAGCTTGGACTGGAATCAGAATCATTTCTGTTTATTTTCATATCAATGAGGGCAAAAGTGTTTGGCAAAGTAGATACGTTGGAGACATATCAATGAGAGGGAGGGAGTATGAATATTGCCAATAAACAACCCAATATATGAAAGTAAAGAAGGAGTAATGTTAGAGACAGAAAAAGAATACTTGAGCAATAAATAATTACAAAGAAACCAGAGGTAGTATTTGCCTTGCCCACAGGAAGAAGTTTCCTCTCGCGCTCTCCTCCTGCATTGTGTTCCAATTCCATCGACTTTTCAAATAGCTTTATTTAGCATAGTATTTGAACAAATGTACTCTAGAGAGTAGTGACACAACATTGTCTATTCAAATAGCATCAATTTGTGGTATACCCACTTTTAGCATGTTATTAGAATCTCTAGATTTTATTGGTTCGAAGAAAAATAAGGTATACATGCAGCCTCATATCTATTTCGAGCATGAAGATAGGCGATGTTTGATAAATACACTGCATAATTCCATAAACATGAGGCTAACTATCCTCACAAATGCACATGCCATGGTAATAGTTGTTACAACCATAGGAGTCCAAAGTTGGCTCGACCCACCTGTTCCGATTGGTCGCTGGAGTCCAGCTGCCATGGCACACTTAAAAAGAGATATCTAGGTAGGATATCATATTTTAATTCACCCCCGATTGCAAGGAAGCAAGGGGCAGAGGGAGAAGTAACGGCCAGCGGGTATCTCCAACATTGTTGGTTTCCAGATAAAGTGCATACCGATGGTGTGGTGGTTCGCTATCTAGGACCTGCATGCGTGATCCTACAAAAATTGCTAAAATCTGAACTACGTTTCATCTAGCTTGTCGACGTGGGTAACTAGTTAGTATCTTCTGTTTACCCAAGCATGTTGTCATTCCTGTACACAACAAACCCGGGATGACCGTCTTCAGCAAGATGCTATTCGGTACCATGTACCTTAAGTCGTATGACTGAGCTAGAAGTCACTCAAAGGGTGGCACTAATGCGCTCTCCACCTCAGATGGTAAGTTCATAGTTTCATTCCATGTTCCTCTATTTCCTTCTTTTCTTTGGCAATGCTCCTGTCCCTAACAAAACGTTTTCTGACCTATTTCTTGTCCTGACCACTCACTTCAGGGGCTCGTCTAGCAAAGATAAACACAAACACTGTTGTTGACGCTTCTGCCGAGACCATAGTTCTCTACCCGGAAAATGGAGGCAACCTACACCGCTTCACATTGCTTACCCCTTTCGCTATTCTCATCGTGATGGGACCCCCTTACAACAGCGCTACTGGCGGGGACTGTGCATACTATAGCGAGTCCCCGTTCTCAAATACAGCCGTTGAGTGTTTTCTTCCAGTTGTGAATTCAGTTTATGAAGAACATCTGCATGCTTCCTACTGCTCGCTAATGAAAATGTCCTCTAGTTTCAGGTGTGGTTGACACATGGTACTCCTGGCTCAAGGAGATCCCCAACAACTACCGGATGAAGGGTGTAACGAAGTCGTGGCTCTTCGTTGCCTAGAACCTGCATGACCATTGTTACCATGATCTAAACGGCGCTCCGTCTAGCTTGTTGTAGATAGCAGTTGTAACTTGCGAAAGGAAAGCAGTCATTCTGTCCAACCTAGCTCTGACCAAGGCTAGCAAAATCTTCTGTTACCCTTATTCACCGGGGTTGAAACTATCTCCTCTGGTCTATTATCTTCTTGGCATGCGTCGTGGCTTTCACGCGTAGAGTCTAGCTTGGTCTGGAATCAGAAACATTTCTGTTTATTTTCATAAAATGAAAGATGAAAGAAAAAAATATTGGGAAGCAAAGCATTGGACAGACACATGTGAGATGTGGCGATAGATGGCATTCCCTTCTTTGAAAGGAGGAAATGCGGGTGGGAGAAGTGGCAGCCGACGGGGCTCTGCAACGTGTCAGGATTGCGCGCCCACATGGACCGCACGAGTCTTTGCGTCCAGTTTAGCGCACGCGCATCCGCCTGACCAACCAAAGCATCGGTGAGACCCGAATGGATGAGAGGGAGGGTGTAGGAATATATGGCAATAAATAACCAAATATATGAAAGTAAAGAAGGAATAATGTTAGGGACATAAAAAGAATACTTTAGCAATAATTACAAAGAAACCAGAGGTAGTATTTGCCTTGCCCACAGGAAGAAGTTTCCTCTCGCGCTCTCCTCCTCCATTGTGTTCCAATTCCATCGACTTTCCAAATTGCTTTATTAAGCATAGTATTTGAACAAATGTACTCTAGAGAGTAGTGACACAACATTTTCTTTTCAAATAGCATCAATTAGTGGTATACACACTTTTAGCATGTTATTAGAATCTCTAGATTTTATTGGTTCGAAGAAAAATAAGGCTTACATGCAGCCTCATATCTATTTCGAGCATGAAGAAAGGCGATATTTGATAAATACACTGCATAATTCTATAAACATGAGGCTAACTATCCTCTTAAATGCACATGCCATGGTAATAGTTATTACAACCATAGGAGCCCAAATTTGGGTCGACCCTCCTGTTCCGATTGGTCGGTGGGGTCCGGCTGCCATGGCACAGTTAAAAAAGAGACATCTAGGCAGGAGATCCTCTTTTAATTCACCCCTGATGGCGAGGAAGCAAGGGGCAGAGGGAGAAGTGACGGCCAGCGGGTCTCTCCAAGATTGTTGGTTTCCCGATAAATTGTATACCGATGACGTGGTGGTTCGCCGTCTAGGACCTGCATGCGTGATCCTACAACAATTGCTACAATCAGAACTACGCTTCATCTAGCTTGTCGCCGTGGGTAATTAGTTAGTATCTTCTTTTTACCCAAGCATGTTTTCATTCCTCTGCACAACAAACCCGGGATGGCCGTCTTCAGCAATATGCTATTTGGTTCCATGCATCTTAAGTCATATGACTGGGCTAGCACTAATGCATTCACCACCTCAGATGTTAAGTTCGTAGTTTCATTCCCTGTTCCTCTATTTCCTTCTTTTCTTTAGCAATGCTCCTGTCGCTGTCGAAACGTTTGCTGACCTATTTCTTGTCCTGACCACTAACTTCGGGGGCTCGTCTAGCAAAGATAAACACAAACACTGTTGTTGATGCTTCAGCCGAGACCATAGTTCTGTACCCTGAAAATGGAGGCAACATGCACCGCTTCACGTCGCTTACCCCTTTCACTATTCTCGACGTGATGGGACCCCTTACAACAGCGCTACTGGCGGGGACTGTGCGTACTATAACGAGTCCCCGTTCTCAAATACAGCTGGTGAGTGATTTCTTCCAGTCTTGAATTCAGTTTATGAAGAACATCTGGATGCTTCCTACTGCTCGCTAATGAAAATGTTCTCTAGTTTCAGGTGTGGTTGACACACGGTACTGCTGGCTCAAGGATATCCCAAACAACTACCACATGAAGGGTGTAACGACGTCGTGGCTCTTCGTTATCTAGAACCTGCATCACCATTGTTACCATGATCTGAATGGCGCTCCGTCTAGCTTGTCGTAAATAGCGGTTGTAACCTGCGAAAGGAAAGCAGCCATTCTGTCCAACCTAGCTCTGACCAAGGCTAGCAAAATATTCTTTTACCGTTATTCACCAGGGTTGAAACTATCTCATCTGGTCTATTATCTTCTTGTCATGCGTCGTGTCTTTCATGCGTAGAGTCTAGCTTGGTCTGGAATCAGAAGCATTTCTGTTTATTTTCATAAAAAGAAAGACAAAATAAAATAAAATTGGGAAGCAAAGCATTCGACAGACACATGTGGTATGTGGCGATAGATGGCATGCCCTTCTTTGAAAGAAGGAAATGCGAGTGGGAGAAGTGGCAACCGACGTGGCTCTGCAGCGCGACAGGATTACGCGCCCACATGGACCGCACGAGTCTTTGCGTCTAGTTTAGCGCATGCGTGTCCGCCTGACCTAGCAAAGCATCGTTGAGCCCCGAATCGATGACAGGGAGGGAGTATGAATATATGGCAATAAATAACCCAATATATGAAAGTAAAGAAGGAATAATGTTAGGGACAGAAAAAGAATACTTGAGCAACAAATAATTACAAAGAAACCAGTGGTAGTATTTTCCTTGCCCACAGGAAGAAGTTTCCTCTCGCGCTCTCCTCCTCCATTGTGTTCCAATTCCATCGACTTTCCAAATAGCTTTATTTAGCATAGTATTTGAACAAATGTACTCTAGAGAGTAGTGATAGAACATTGTCTTTTCAAATAGCATCAATTAGTGGTATACACACTTTTAGCATGTTATTAGAATCTTTGATTTTATTGGTTCAAAGAAAAATAAGGTTTACATGCAGCCTCATATCTATTTCGAGCATGAAGAAAGGCGATGTTTGATAAATATACTGCATAATTTTAGAAACATGAGGCTAACTATCCTCACAAATGCACATGCCATGGTAATAGTAGTTACAATCATAGGAGCCCAAATTTGGGTCGACCCTCCTGTTCTGATTGGTCGGTGGGGTCCAGCTGTCATGGCACACTTAAAAAAGAGATATCTAGGAAGGAGATCCTCTTTTAATTCACCCCTGCTGGCGAGGAAGCAAGGGGGAGAGGGAGAAGTGATGGCCAGCGGGTCTCTCCAACATTGTTGGTTTCCAGATAAAGTGCATACCGATGACGTGGTGGTTCGCCGTCTAGTTCGTGCATGCGTGATCCTACAACAATTGCTACAATCTGAACTACGCTTCATCTAGCTTGTTGCCGTGGGTAACTAGTTAGTATCTTAAGTTTACCCAAGCATGTTGTCATTCCTCTGCACAACAAACCCGGGATGACCGTCTTCAGCAAGATGCTATTCTGTTCCATGCAGCTTAAGTCATATGACTGGGCTAGCACTAATGCACTCACCACCTCAGATGTTAAGTTCGTAGTTTCATTCCCTGTTCCTCTATTTCCTTCTTTTCTTTAGCAATGCTCCTGTCCCTGACGAAACTTTTGCTGACCTATTTCTTGTCCTGACCACTCACTTCGGGGGCTCATCTAGCAAAGATAAACACAAACACTGTTGTTCATGCTTCAGCCGAGACCATAGTTATGTACCCTGAAAATGGAGGCAACCTGCACCGCTTCACGTCGCTTACCCCTTTCGCTATTCTCGACGTGATGGGACCCCCTTACAACAGCGCTACTGGCGGGGACTGTGTGTACTATAACGAGTCCCCGTTCTCAAATACAGCTGGTGAGTGTTTTCTTCCAGTCTTGAATTCAGTTTATGAAGAACATCTGGATGCTTCCTACTGCTCGCTAATGAAAATGTCCTCTAGTTTCAGGTGTGGTTGACACACGGTACTCCTGGCTTAAGGAGATCGCCAACAACTACCTGATGAAGGGTGTAATGATGTCGTGGCTCTTCGTTATCTAGAACCTGCATGACCATTGTTACCATGATCTGAATGGCGCTCCATCTAGCTTGTTGTAGATGCAGTTGTAAGCTGTGAAAGGAAAGCAGTCATTCTGTCCAACCCATCTCTGACCAAGGCTAGCAAAATCTTCTTTTACCGTTTTTCTCCGGGGTTGAAACTATCTCCTCAGGTCTATTATCTTCTTGTCATGTGTCGTGGCTTTCCCGCGTAGAGTCTAGCTTGTTCTGGAATCAGAAACATTTCTGTTTATTTTCATAAAATGGAAGACGAAAGAAAAAAATATTGGCAAGCAAAGCAATGGACAGACACATGTGATATGTGGAGATAGATGGCATGCCCTTCTTTGAAAGAAGGAAATGCGGGTGGGAGAAGTTGCAACCGACGGGGCTCTGCAGCGCGGCAGGATTGCCCGCCCACATGGACCGCGCGAGCTTTGCGTCCAGTTTAGCGCATGCGCGTCCGCCTGACCTAACAAAGCATCGATGAGACCCGAATCAATAATAGGGAGGGAGTATGAATATATGGCAATAAATAACCCAATATATGAAAGTAAAGAAGGAATAATATTAGGGACAGAAAAAGAACACTTGAGCAAAATATAATTACCAAGAAACCAGAGGTAGTATTTGCCTTGCCCATAGGAAGAAGTTTCCTCTCGCGCTCTCCTCCTCCATTGTGTTCCAATTCCATCGACTTTCCAAATAGCTTTATTTAGCATAGTATTTGAACAAATGTACTCTAGAGAGTAGTGACACAACATTGTCTTTTCAAATAGCATCAATTAGTGGTATACACACTTTTAGCATGTTATTAGAATCTCTAGATTTTATTGGATCGAAAAAAATAAGGTGTACATGCAGCCTCATATCTATTTTTAGCATGAAGAAAGGCGATGTTGGATAAATACACTGCAAAATTCAAAAAACATGAGGCTAACTCTCCTCAGAAATGGTAATAGTTATTACAACCATAGGAGCCCAAATTTGGGTCGACCCTCTTGTTCCGATTGGTAGGTGGGGTCCAGCTGCCATGGCACACTTCAAAAAGAGATATCTAGGCAGGAGATCCTCTTTTAATTCACCCCTGCTAGCGAGGAAGCAAGGGGCAGAGGGAGAAGTGACGGCCAATGGGTCTCTCCAACATTGTTGTTTTCTAGATAAAGTGTATACTGATGACGTGGCGGTTCGCCGTCTAGGACCTGCATGCGTGATCCTACAACAATTGCTACAATCTGAACTACGCTTCATCTAGCTTGTTGGCATGAGTAACTATTTAGTATCTTCTGTTTACCCAAGCTTGTTGTCATTCCTCTGCACAACAAACCCGGGATGACCGTCTTCAGCAAGATGCTATTCGGTTCCATGCACCTTAAGTCGTATGACTGAGCTAGAAGTCACTCAAAGGGTGGCACTAATGCGCTCACCACCTCAGATGGTAAGTTCATAGTTTCATTCCATGTTCCTCTATTTCCTTCTTCTCTTTAGCAATGCTCCTGCCCGTCTTGCAAAGAGGATCTCCTGCCTATTTCTTCTCCTTACCACTCACTTCAGGGGTTAGTCTTGCAAAGATAAACACAAACACTATTGTTGATGCTTCAGCCGAGACCATAGTTATGTACCCTGAAAATGGAGGCAACCTGCACCGCTTCACGTCGCTTACCCCTTTCGCTATTCTCAACGTGATGGGACCCCCTTACAACAGCGCTACTGGCGGGGACTGTGCGTACTATAGCAAGTTGCCATTCTCAAATACAGCTGGTGAGTGTTTTCTTCCAGTCTTGAATTCTAATTATGAAGAACATCTGGATGCTTCCTACTGATCGCTAATGAAAATGTTCTCTAGTTTCAGGTGTGGTTGACACACGGTACTCCTGGCTCAAGGAGATCCCGAACGACTACCGGATGAAGGGTGTAACGATGTCGTGCCTCTTCGTTGTCTAGAACCTGCACGACCATTGTGACCATGATCTGAACGACGCTCCGTCTAGCTTGTTGTAGATAGCAATTGTAACCTGCGAAAGGAAAGCAGTCATTCTGTCCAACCTAGCTCTGACCAAGGCTAGCAAAATCTTCCTTTACCATTATTCACCGGGGTTGAAACTATCTCCTCTGGTCTATTATCTTCTTGTCATGCGTCGTGGCTTTCATGCGTAGAGTTTAGCTAGGTTTGGAATTAGAAACATTTATGTTTATTTTTATTTTCATAAAATGAAAGACGAAAGAAAAAAATGTTGGGAAGCAAAGCATTGGCCAAGCACATGTGTTATGTGGCGATAGATGGCATGCCCTTCTTTGAAAGAAGGAAATGCGGGTGGGAGAAGTGGCAACCGACGGGGCTCTGCATCGCGGCAGGATTGCGCGCCCACATGGACCGCGCGGGTCTTTGCGTCCAGTTTAGCACACCCGCGTCCGCCTGACCTGGCAAAGCATCGGTGAGACCCGAATCGATGAGAGGGAGGTAGTATGAATATATGGAAATAAATAAGCCAATATATGAAAGTAAAGAAGGAATAATGTTAGGGACAAAAAAAGAATACTTGAGCAATAAATAATTACAAAGAAACCAGATGTAGTATTTGCCTTGCTCACAGGAAGAAGTTTCCTCTCACGCTCTCCTCCACCATTTTGTTCCAATTCCATCGACTTTCCAAGTAGCATTATTTAGCATAGTATTTGAACAAATGTACTCTAGAGAGTAGTGACACAACACTGTCTTTTCAAATAGCATCCATTAGTGGTATACACACTTTTAGCATGTTATTATAATCTCTAGATTTTATTGGTTCGAAGAAAAATAAGGTGTACATGCAGCCTCATATCTATTTCGAGCATGAAGAAAGGCGATGTTTGATAAATACACTGCATAATTCTATAAACATGAGGCTAACTATCCTCACAAATGCACATGCCATGGTAATGGTTGTTTCAACCATAGGAGCCCAAATTTGGGTCGACCCTCCTGTTCCGATTGGTCGGTGGGGTCCAGCTGCCATGGCAAACTTAAAAAAGAGATATCTAGGATGGAGATCCTCTTTTAATTCACCCCTGCTGGAGAGGAAGCAAGGGGTAGAGGGAGAAGTGACGGCCAACGGGTCTCTCATACATTGTTGGTTTCCAGATAAAGTGCATACTGATGACGTGGTGGTTCGTCGTCTAGGACCTGCATGCGTGATCCTACAACAATTGCTACAATCTGAACTACGCTTCATCTAGCTTGTTGCCGTGGGTAACTAGTTAGTATCTTCTGTTTACCCAAGCATGTTGCCATTCCTCTCCACAAGAAAACCCGGGATGACTGTCTTCAGCAAGATGCTATTCGGTTCCATCCACCTTACGTCGTAAGACTAGGCTAGAAGTCACTCAAAGGGTGGCACTAATGCGCTCACCACCTCAGATGGTAAGTTTGTAGTTTCATTCCACGTTCCTCTATTTCCTTCTTTTCTTTAGCAATGCTCCTGTACGTGACAAAATGTTTGCTGACCTATTTCTTGTCCTGACCACTCACTTCAGGGGCTTGTCTAGCAAAGATAAACACAAACACTGTTGTTGATGCTTCAGCCGAGACCATAGTTCTGTACCCTGAAAATGGAGGCAACCTGCACCGCTTCACGTCGCTTACCCCTTTCGCTATTCTCAACGTGATGGGATACCCTTACAACAGTGCTACTCGCGAGGACTGTGCGTACTATAGCGAGTCCCCGTTCTCAAATACAGCTGGTGAGTGTTTTCTTCCAGTCTTAAATTCCGTTTATGAAGAAGATCTGGATGCTTCCTACTACTCGCTAATGAAAATGTCCTCTAGTTTCTGGTGTGGTTGACACACAGTACTCCTGGCTCAAGGAGATCCCCAACAACTACCGGATGAAGGGAGTAACGATGTCGTGGCTCTTTGTTGCCTAGAACCTGCATGAGCATTGTTACCATGATCTGGACGGTGCTCTGTCTAGCTTGTTGTAGATAGCAGTTGTAACCTGCGAAAGGAAAGCAGTCATTCTGTCAAACCTATCTCTGACCAAGGCTAGCAAAATCTTCTTTTACACTTATTCACCATGGTTGAAACTATCTCCTCTGGTCTATTATCTTCTAGTCATGCGTCATGGCTTTCACGCGTAGAGTCTAGCTTGGTCTGGAATCAGAAACATTTCTGTTTATTTTCATAAAATGAAAGACGAAAGAAATTTTTTTGGGAAGAAAAGCATTGGACAGACACATGTGATATGTGGTGATAGATGGCATTCCCTTCTTTGAAAGGAGGAAATGCGGGTGGGAGAAGTGGCAATCGACGGGGCTCTGCAACGTGGCAGGATTGCGCGCCCACATGGACCGCACGAGTCTTTGCGTCCAGTTTATACCACCCACGTCCGCCTGACCAACCAAAGCATCGGTGAGACCCGAATGGACTAGAGGGAGGGAGTATGCATATATGGCAATAAATAAACCAATATATGAAAGTAAAGAAGGAATAATGTTAGGGACAGAAAAAGAATACTTTAGCAATAAATAATTACAAAGAAACCAGAGGTAATTACAAAGGAGGAAATGCGGGTGGGAGAAGTGGCAACCGACGGGGCTCTGCAACATGGTAGGATTGCACGCCCACATGGACCGCACGAGTCTTTGCCTCCAGTTTAGCGCACGCACGTCCGCCTGACCAACCAAAGCATCGGTGAGACCCGAATGGATGAGAGGGAGGGAGTATGCATATATGGCAATAAATAACCCAATATATGAAAGTAAAGAAGGAATAATGTTAGGGACAAAAAAAGAATACTTTAGCAATAAATAATTACAAAGAAACCAGAGGTAGTATTTGCCTTACCCACAGGAAGAAGTTTCCTCTCGCGCTCTGCTCCTCCATTCTGTTCCAATTATATCGACTTTCCAAATAGCTTTATTTAGCATAGTATTTGAACAAATGTACTCTAGAGAGTAGTGACACAACATTGTCTTTTCAAATAGCATCAATTAGTGGTATACACACTTTTAGCATGTTATTAGAATCACTAGATTTTATTGGTTCGAAGAAAAATAAGGTGTACATGGAGCCTCATATCTATTTCGAGCATGAAGAAAGGTGATATTTGATAAATACACTTCATAATTCTATAAAAATGAGGCTAACTATCCTCACAAATGAACATGCCATGGTAATAGTTATTACAACCATAGGAGCCCAAATTTGGGTCGACCCTCTTGTTCCAATTGGTAGGTGGGGTCCAGATGCCATGGCACACTTCAAAAAGAGATATCTAAGCAGGAGATCCACTTTTAATTCACCCCTGCTTGCGAGGAAGCAAGGGGCAGAGGGAGAAGTAACGGCTAGCGGGTCTCTCCAACATTGTTGGTTTCCAGATAAAGTGCATACCGATGACGTGGTGGTTCGCCGTCTAGGACCCGCATGCGTGATCCTACAACAATTGCTACAATCTGAACTACGCTTCATCCAGCTTGTTGTCGTGGGTAACTAGTTAGTATCTTCGGTTTACCCAAGCATGTTGTCATTCCTCTGCATAAGAAAACCCAGGATGACCGTCTTCAGCAAGATGCTATTCGGTTCCATGCACCTTAAGTCATATGACTGCGCTAGAAGTCACTCAAAGGGTGGCACTAATGCGCTCACCACCTAAGATGGTAAGTTTGTAGTTTCATTCAATGTTCCTCTATTTCCTTCTTTTCTTTAGCAATGCTCATGTACGTGACAAAATGTTTGCTGACCTATTTCTTGTCCTGACCACTCACTTCAGGGGCTCGTCTAGCAAAGATAAACAGAAACACTGTTGTTGACGCTTCAGCCGAGACCATAGTTATGTACCCTAAAAATGGAGGCAACCTGCACCGCTTCACGTCGCCTACCCCTTTCGGTATTCTCAACGTGATGACATCCCCTTACAACAGTGCTACTGGTGGGGACTGTGCGTACTATAGCGAGTCCCCGTTCTCAAATACAGCTGGTGAGTGTTTTCTTCCAGTCTTGAATTCAGTTTATGAAGAAGATCTGGATGCTTCCTACTACTCGCTAATGAAAATGTCCTCTAGTTTCTGGTGTGGTTGACACACGGTACTCCTGGCTCAAGGATATCCCCAACAACTACTGGATGAAGGGTGTAACGATGTCGTGGCTCTTCTTTGCCTAGAACCTGCATGAGCATTGTTACCATGATCTGAACGGTGCTCCGTCTAGCTTGTTGTAGATAGCAGTTGTAACCTGCGAAAGGAAAGCAGTCATTCTGTCAAACCTATCTCTGACCAAGGCTAGCAAAATCTTCTTTTACCCTTATTCACCATGGTTGAAATTATCTCCTCTGGTCTGTTATCTTCTTGTCATGCATCGTGGCTTTCACGCGTAGAGTCTAGCTTGGTCTGGAATCAGAAACATTTCTATTTATTTTCATAAAATGAAAGACGAAAGAAAAAAACTTGGGAAGCAAAGCATTGGACAGACACATGTGATATGTGGCGATAGATGGCATTCCCTTCTTTGAAAGGAGGAAATGCGGGTGGGAGAAGTGGAAACCGATGGGGCTCTGCAACGTGGCAGGCTTGCGCGCCCACATGGACCACACGAGTCTTTGCGTCCAGTTTAGCGCACGCGCATCCGCCTGACCAACCAAAGCATCGGTGAGACCCGAATGGATGAGAGGGAGGGAGTATGAATATATGGCAATAAATAACCAAATATATGAAAGTAAAGAAGGAATAATGTTAGGGACAGAAAAAGAATACTTTAGAAATAAATAATTACAAAGAAACCAGAGGTAGTATTTGCCTTGCCCACAGGAAGAAGTTTCCTCTCGCGCACTCCTCCTCCATTCTGTTCCAATTCCATCAACTTTAGCAATAGCTTTATTTAGCATAGTATTTGAACAAATGTACTCTAGAGAGTAGTGACACAACATTGTCTTTTCAAATAGCATCAAATAGTGGTATACACACTTTTAGCATGTTATTAGAATCACTATATTTTATTGGTTCAAAGAAAAATAAGGTGTACATGCAGCCTCATATCTATTTCGAGCATGAAGAAAGGCGATGGTTGATAAATACACTTCATAATTCTATAAACATGAGCCTTACTATCCTCACAAATGCACATGCCATGGTAATAGTTATTACAACCATAGGATCCCAGATTTGGGTCGACCGTCTTGTTCCGATTGGTAGGTGGGGTCCAGCTGCCATGGCACACTTCAAAAAGAGATACCTATGCAGGAGATCCTCTTTTAATTCAACCCTGCTGGCGAGGAAGCAAGGGGCAGAGGGAGAAGTGACGGCCAGCGGGTCTCTCCAACATAGTTGGTTTCCAGATAAAGTGCATACCGATGACGTGGTGGTTCGCCGTCTAGGACTTGCATGCGTGATCCTACAACAATTGCTACAATCTGAACTACGCTTCATCTAGCTTGTTGCCGTGGGTAACTAGTTAGTATCTTCTGTTTACCCAAGCATGTTGTCATTCCTCTGCACAAGAAAACCCTGGATGACCGTCTTCAGCAAGATACTATTCGGTTCCATGCACCTTAAGTCGTATGACTGGGCTAGAAGTCACTCAAAGGGTGGCACTAATGCACTCACCACCTCAGATGGTAAGTTTGCAGTTTCATTCCATGTTCCTCTATTTCCTTCTTTTCTTTAGCAATGCTCCTGTATGTGACAAAATGGTTGCTGACCTATTTCTTGTCCTGACCACTCACTTCAGGGGCTCGTCTAGCAAAGATAAACACAAACACTGTTGTTGACGCTTCAGCCGAGATCATAGTTCTGTACCCTAAAAATGGAGGCAACCTGCACCGCTTCACGTCGCTTACCCCTTTCGCTATTCTCAACGTGATGGGATCCCCTTACAACAGTGCTACTGGCGGGGACTATGTGTACTATAGCGAGTCCCCGTTCTCAAATACAGCTGGTGAGTGTTTTCTTCCAGTCTTGAATTCAGTTTATGAAGAAGATCTGGATGCTTCCTACTACTCGCTAATGAAAATGTCCTCTAGTTTCTGGTGTGGTTAACACACGGTACTCCTGGCTCAAGTAGATCCCCAACAACTACCGGATGAAGTGTGTGATGATGTCGTGGCTCTTCGTTGCCTAGAACCTGCATGAGCATTGTTACCATGATCTGAATGGTGCTCCGTCTAGCTTGTTGTAGATAGCAGTTGTAACCTGCAAAAGGAAAGTAGTCATTCTGTCAAACCTATCTCTGACCAAGGCTAGCAAAATCTTCTTTTACCCTTATTCACCATGATTGAAACTATCTCCTCTGGTTTATTATCTTCTTGTCATGCGTCGTGGCTTTCACGCGTAGAGTCTAGCTTGGTCTGGAATCAGAAACATTTCTGTTTATTTTCATAAAATGAAAGACGAAAGAAAAAAAATTGGGAAGCAAAGCATTGGGCAGACACATGTGATATGTGGCGATAGATGGCATTCCCTTCTTTGAAAGGAGGAAATACGGGTGGGAGAAGTGGCAACCGACGGGGCTCTGCAACGTGGCAGGATTGCGCGCCCACATGGACCGCACGAGTCTTTGCGTCCTGTTTAGCGCACGCGCGTCCGCCTGACCAACCAAAGCATCGGCGTGACCCGAATGGATGAGAGGGAGGGAGTATGAATATATGGCAATAAATAAACAAATATATGAAAGTAAAGAAGGAATAATGTTAGGGACAGAAAAAGAATACTTTAGCAATAAATAATTACAAAGAAACCAGAGGTAGTATTTGCCTTGCCCACAGGAAGAAGTTTCCTCTCGCGCTCTCCTCCTCCATTCTGTTCCAATTCCATCGACTTTCCAAATAGCTTTATTTAGCATAGTATTTGAACAAATGTACTCTAGAGAGTAGTGACACAACATTGTCTTTTCAAATAGCATCAATTAGTGGTATACACACTTTTAGCATGTTATTAGAATCACTAGATTTTATTGGTTCGAAGAAAAATAAGGTGTACATGCAGCCTCATATCTATTTCGAGCATGAAGAAAGGCGATGTTTGATAAATACACTTTATAATTCTATAAACATGAGGCTAACTATCCTCACAAATGCACATGCCATGGTAATAGTTATTACAACCATAGGAGCCCAAATTTTGGTCGACCCTCTTGTTCCAATTGGTAGGTGGGGTCCAGCTGCCATGGCACACTTCAAAAAGAGATATCTAGGCAGGAGATCCTCTTTTAATTCACCCCTGCTGGCGAGGAAGCAAGGTGGAGAGGGAGAAGTGATGGCCAGAGGGTCTCTCCAACATTGTTGGTTTCCAGATAAAGTGCATACCGATGACGTGGTGGTTCGCCATCTAAGACATGCATGCGTGATCCTACAACAATTGCTACAATCTGAACTACGCTTCATCTAGCTTGTTGCCGTGGGTAACTAGTTAGTATCTTCTGTTTACCCAAGCATGTTGTCATTCCTCTACACAAGAAAACCCAGGATGACCGTCTTCAACAAGATGCTATTCGGTTCCATGCACCTTAAGTCATATGACTAGGCTAGAAGTCACTCAAAGGGTGGCACTAATGCGCTCACCACCTCAGATGTTAGGTTTGTAGTTTCGTTCCATGTTCCTCTATTTCCTTCTTTTCTTTAGCAATGCTCCTGTACGTGACAAAATGTTTGTTGACCTATTTCTTGTCCTGACCACTCACTTCAGGGGCTCGTCTAGCAAAGATAAACACAAACACTGTTGTTGACGCTTTAGCCGAGACCATAGTTCTGTACCCCGAAAATGGAGGCAACCTGCACCGCTTCAGGTCGCTTACCCCTTTCGCTATTCTCAACGTGATGGGATCCCCTAACAACAACGCTACTGGCAGGGACTGTGCGTACTATAAAGAGTCCCCGTTCTCAAATACAACTGGTGAGTGTTCTCTTCCAGTCTTGAATTCAGTTTATGAAGAACATCTGGATGCTTCCTACTACTCGCTAATGAAAATGTCCTCTAGTTTCTGGTGTGGTTGATAAATGGCACTCTTGGCTCAAGGAGATCCCCAACAACTACCGGATGAAGGGTGTAACGATGTCGTGGCTCTTCGTTGCCTAGAACCTGCATGAGCATTGTTACCATGATCTGAATGGTGCTCCGTCTAGCTTGTTGTAGATAGCAGTTGTAACCTGCGAAAGGAAAGTAGTCATTCTCCTCCAACCTATCTCTGACAAAGGCTAGCAAAATCTTCTTTTACCCTTATTCACCATGGTTGAAACAATCTCCTCTGGTCTATTATCTTCTTGTCACGCATCGTGGCTTTCACGCGTAGAGTCTAGCTTGGTCTGGAATCAGAATCATTTTTGTTTATTTTCATAAAATGAAAGACGAAAGAAAAAAATATTGGGAAGCAAAGCATTGGACAGACACATGTGAGATGTGGCGATAGATGGCATTCCCTACTTTGAAAGGAGGAAATGCGGGTGGGAGAAGTGGCAGCTGACGGGGCTCTGCAACGTGGCAGGATTGCGCGCCCACATGGACCGCACGAGTCTTTGCGTCCAGTTTAGCGCACGCGCATCCGCCTGACCAACTAAAGCATCGGTGAGACCCGAATGGATGAGAGCGAGGGTGTAGGAATATATGGCAATAAATAACCAAATATATGAAAGTAAAGAAGGAATAATGTTAGGGACAGAAAAAGAATACTTTAGCAATAAATAATTACAAAGAAACCAAAGGTAGTATTTGCCTTGCCCACAGGAAGAAGTTTCCTCTCGCGCTCTCCTCCTCCATTGTGTTCCAATTCCATCGACTTTCCAAATTGCTTTATTAAGCATAGTATTTGAACAAATGTACTCTAGAGAGTAGTGACACAACATTTTCTTTTCAAATAGCATCAATTAGTGGTATACACACTTTTAGCATGTTATTATAATCTCTAGATTTTATTGGTTCAAAGAAAAATAAGGCTTACATGCAGCCTCATATCTATTTCGAGCATGAAGAAAGGCGATATTTGATAAATACACTGCATAATTCTATAAACATGAGGCTAACTATCCTCTTTTAATTGGTCGGTGGGGTCCAGCTGTCATGGCACACTTAAAAAAGAGATATCTAGGAAGGAGATCCTCTTTTAATTCACCCCTGCTGGCGAGGAAGCAAGGGGGAGAGGGAGAAGTGATGGCCAGCGGGTCTCTCCAACATTGTTGGTTTCCAGATAAAGTGCATACCGACGACGTGGTGGTTCGCCGTCTAGTTCGTGCATGCGTGATCCTACAACAATTGCTACAATCTGAACTACGCTTCATCTAGCTTGTTGCTGTGGGTAACTAGTTAGTATCTTATGTTTACCCAAGCATGTTGTCATTCCTCTGCACAACAAACCCGGGATGAGCGTCTTCAGCAAGATGCTATTTGGTTCCATGCAGCTTAAGTCATATGACTGGGCTAGCACTAATGCACTCACCACCTCAGATGTGAAGTTCGTAGTTTCATTCCCTGTTCCTCTATTTCCTTCTTTTCTTTAGCAATGCTCCTGTCCCTGACGAAACTTTTGCTGACCTATTTCTTGTCCTGACCACTCACTTCGGGGGCTCATCTAGCAAAGATAAACACAAACACTGTTGTTCATGCTTCAGCCGAGACCATAGTTATGTACCCTAAAAATGGAGGCAACCTGCACCGCTTCACGTCGCTTACCCCTTTCGCTATTCTCGACGTGATGGGACCCCCTTACAACAGCGCTACTGGCGGGGACTGTGCGTACTATAACGAGTCCCCGTTCTCAAATACAGCTGGTGAGTGTTTTCTTCCAGTCTTGAATTCAGTTTATGAAGAACATCTGGATGCTTCCTACTGCTCGCTAATGAAAATGTCCTCTAGTTTCAGGTGTGGTTGACACACGGTACTCCTGGCTTAAGGAGATCGCCAACAACTACCTGATGAAGGGTGTAATGATGTCGTGGCTCTTCGTTATCTAGAACCTGCATGACCATTGTTATCATGATCTGAATGGCACTCCATCTAGCTTGTTGTAGATGCAGTTGTAAGCTGTGAAAGGAAAGCAGTCATTCTGTCCAACCCAGCTCTGACCAAGGCTAGCAAAATCTCATTTTACCGTTTTTCTCCGGGGTTGAAACTATCTCCTCTGGTCTATTATCTTCTTGTCATGTGTCGTGGCTTTCCCGCGTAGAGTCTAGCTTGTTCTGGAATCAGAAACATTTCTGTTTATTTTCATAAAATGGAAGACGAAAGAAAAAAAATATTGGCAAGCAAAGCAATGGACAGACACATGTGATATGTGGAGATAAATGGCATGCCCTTCTTTGAAAGAAGGAAATGCAGGTGGAAGAAGTTGCAACCGACGGGACTCTGCAGCGCGGCAGGATTGCGTGCCCACATGGACCGCACGAGTCTTTGCGTCCAGTTTAGCCCATGCGCGTCCGCCTGACCTAACAAAGCATCGGTGAGACCCGAATCAATAATAGGGAAGGAGTATGAATATATGGCAATAAATAACCCAATATATGAAAGTAAAGAAGGAATAATATTAGGGACAGAAAAAGAATACTTGAGCAAAATATAATTTCAAAGAAACCAGAGGTAGTATTTGCCTTGCCCATAGGAAGAAGTTTCCTCTCGCGCTCTCCTCCTCCATTGTGTTCCAATTCCATCGACTTTCCAAATAGCTTTATTTAGCATAGTATTTGCACAAATGTACTCTAGAGAGTTGTGACACAACATTGTCTTTTCAAATAGCATCAATTAGTGGTATACACACTTTTAGCATGTTACTAGAATCTCTAGATTTTATTGGTTAAAAAAATAAGGTGTACATGCAGCCTCATATCTATTTTGAGCATGAAGAAAGGCGATGTTTGATAAATACACTGCAAAATTCTAAAAACATGAGGCTAACTCTCCTCAGAAATGGTAATAGTTATTACAACCATAGGATCCCAAATTTGGGTCGACCCTCTTGTTCCGATTGGTAGGTGGGGTCCAGCTGCCATGGCACACTTCAAAAAGAGATATCTAGGCAGGAGATCCTCTTTTAATTCACCCCTGCTAGCGAGGAAGCAAGGGGCAGAGGGAGAAGTGACGGCCAATGGGTCTCTCCAACATTGTTGTTTTCCAGATAAAGTGCATACCGATGACTTGGCGGTTCGCCATTTAGGACCTGCATGCGTGATCCTACAACAATTGCTACAATCTGAACTACGCTTCATCTAGCTTGTTGCCATGAGTAACTATTTAGTATCTTCTGTTTACCCAAGCTTGTTGTCATTCCTCTACACAACAAACTCGGGATGACCGTCTTCAACAAGATGCTATTCGGTTCCATGCACCTTAAGTCGTATGACTGAGCTAGAAGTCACTCAAAAGGTGGCACTAATGCGCTCACCACCTCAGATGGTAAGTTCATAGTTTCATTCCATGTTCCTCTATTTCCTTCTTTTCTTTAGCAATGCTCCTGCCCGTCTTGCAAAGAGGATCTCCTGCCTATTTCTTCTCCTGACCACTCACTTCAGGGGCTAGTCTTGCAAAGATAAACACAAACACTATTGTTGATGCTTCAGCCGAGACCATAGTTCTGTACCCTGAAAATGGAGGCAACCTGCACCGCTTCACGTCGCTTACCCCTTTCGCTATTCTCAACGTGATGGGACCCCCTTACAACAGCGCTACAGGCGGGGACTGTGCGTACTATAGCGTGTCGCCATTCTCAAATACAGCTGGTGAGTGTTTTCTTCCAGTCTTGAATTCAGTTTATGAAGAACATCTGGATGCTTCCTACTGATCGCTAATGAAAATGTTCTCTAGTTTCAGGTGTGGTTGACACACGGTACTCCTGGCTCAAGGAGATCCCGAACAACTACCGGATGAAGGGTGTAATGATGTCGTGGCTCTTCGTTGTCTAGAACCTGCACGACCATTGTGACCATGATCTGAACGACGCTCCGTCTAGCTTGTTGTAGATAGCAATTGTAACCTGCGAAAGGAAATCAGTCATTCTGTCCAACCTAGCTCTGACCAAGGCTAGCAAAATCTTCTTTTACCGTTATTCACCAGGGTTGAAACTATCTCCTGTGGTCTATTATCTTCTTGTCATGCGTTGTGGCTTTCATGCGTAGAGTCTAGCTTGGTTTGGAATTAGAAACATTTATGTTTATTTTTATTTTCATAAAATGAAAGACGAAAGAAAAAAATGTTGGGAAGCAAAGCATTAGCCAAGCACATGTGATATGTGGCGATAGATGGCATGCCCTTCTTTGAAAGAAGGAAATGCGGGTGGGAGAAGTGGCAACCGACGGGGCTCTGCATCGCGGCAGGATTGCGCGCCCACATGGACCGCGCGAGTCTTTGCGTCCAGTTTAGCACACCCGCGTCCGCCTGACCTGGCAAAGCATCGGTGAGACCCGAATTGATGAGAGGGAGGTAGTATGAATATATGGAAATAAATAAGCCAATATATGAAAGTAAAGAAGGAATAATGTTAGGTACAGAAAAAGAATACTTGAGCAATAAATAATTACAAAGAAACCAGATGTAGTATTTGCCTTGCTCACTGGAAGAAGTTTCCTCTCGCGCTCTCCTCCACCATTTTGTTCCAATTCCATCGACTTTCCAAGTAGCATTATTTAGCATAGTATTTGAACAAATGTACTCTAGAGAGTAGTGACACAACACTGTCTTTTCAAATAGCATCCATTAGTGGTATACACACTTTTAGCACGTTATTATAATCTCTAGATTTTATTGGTTCGAAGAAAAATAAGGTGTACCTGCAGCCTCATATCTATTTCGAGCATGAAGAAGGGCGATGTTTGATAAATACACTGCATAATTCTATAAACATGAGGCTAACTATCCTCACAAATGCACATGCCATGGTAATGGTTGTTTCAACCATAGGAGCCCAAATTTGGGTCGACCCTCCTGTTCCGATTGGTCGGTGGGGTCCAGCTGCCATGGCAAACTTAAAAAAGAGATATCTAGGATGTAGATCCTCTTTTAATTCACCCCTGCTGGCGAGGAAGCAAGGGGTAGAGGGAGAAGTGACGGCCAGCGGGTCTCTCATACATTGTTGGTTTCCAGATAAAGTGCATACCGATGACGTGGTGGTTCGTCGTCTAGGACCTGCATGCGTGATCCTACAACAATTGCTACAATCTGAACTACGCTTCATCTAGCTTGTTGCCGTGGGTAACTAGTTAGTATCTTCTGTTTACCCAAGTATGTTGCCATTCCTCTGCACAAGAAAACCCGGGATGACTGTCTTCAGCAAGATGCTATTCGGTTCCATGCACCTTAAGTCGTAAGACTAGGCTAGAAGTCACTCAAAGGGTGGCACTAATGCGCTCACCAGCTCAGATGGCAAGTTTGTAGTTTCATTCCACGTTCCTCTATTTCTTTCTTTTCTTTAGCAATGCTCCTGTACGTGACAAAATGTTTGCTGACCTATTTCTTGTACTGACCACTCACTTCAGGGGCTCGTCTAGCAAAGATAAACACAAACACTGTTGTTGATGCTTCAGCCGAGACCATAGTTCTGTACCCTGAAAATGGAGGCAACCTGCACCGCTTCACGTCGCTTACCCCTTTCGCTATTCTCAACGTGATGCATCCCCTTACAACAGCGCTACTGGTGGGGACTGTGCGTACTATAGCGAGTCCCCGTTCTCAAATACAGCTGGTGAGAATTTTCTTTCCAGTCTTGAATTCAGTTTATGAAGAAGATCTGGATGCTTCCTACTACTCGCTAATGAAAATGTCCTCTAGTTTCTGGTGTGGTTGACACACGGTACTCCTGGCTCAAGGATATCCCCAACAACTACTGGATGAAGGGTGTAACGATGTCGTGGCTCTTCTTTGCCTAGAACCTGCGTGAGCATTGTTACCATGATTTGAACGGTGCTCCGTCTAGCTTGTTGTAGATAGCAGTTGTAACCTGCGAAAGGAAAGCAGTCATTCTGTCAAACCTATCTCTGACCAAGGCTAGCAAAATCTTCTTTTACCCTTATTCACCATGGATGAAATTATCTCCTCTGGTCTGTTATCTTCTTGTCATGCGTCGTGGCTTTCACGCGTAGAGTCTAGCTTGGTCTGGAATCAGAAACATTTCTGTTTATTTTCATAAAATGAAAGACGACAGAAAAAACTTGGGAAGCAAAGCATTGGACAAACACATGTGATATGTGGCGATAGATGGCATTCCCTTCGTTGAAAGGAGGAAATGCGGGTGGGAGAAGTGGAAACCGACGGGGCTCTGCAACGTGGCAGGCTTGCGCGCCCACATGGACCACACGAGTCTTTGCGTCCAGTTTAGCGCACGCGCGTCCGCCTGACCAACCAAAGCATCGGTGAGACCCGAATGGATGAGAGGGAGGGAGTATGAATATATGGCAATAAATAACCAAATATATGAAAGTAAAGAAGGAATAATGTTAGGGACAGAAAAAAATACTTTAGCAATAAATAATTACAAAGAAACCAGAGGTAGTATTTGCCTTGCCCACAGGAAGAAGTTTCCTCTCGCGCACTCCTCCTCCATTTTGTTCCAATTCCATCGACTTTCCCAATAGCTTTATTTAGCATAGTATTTGAACAAATGTACTCTAGAGAGTGGTGACACAACATTGTCTTTTCAAATAGCATCAAATAGTGGTATACACACTTTTAGCATGTTATTAGAATCACTATATTTTATTGGTTCGAAGAAAAATAAGGTGTACATGCAACCTCATATCTATTTCGAGCATGAAGAAAGGCGATGTTTGATAAATACACTTCATAATTCTATAAACATGAGCCTAGCTATCCTCACAAATGCACATGCCATGGTAATAGTTATTACAACCATAGGAGCCCAGATTTGGGTCGACCCTCTTGTTCCGATTGGTAGGTGGGTTCCAGCTGCCATGGCACACTTCAAAAAGAGATATCTAGGCAGGAGATCCTCTTTTAATTCAACCCTGCTGGCGAGGAAGCAAGGGGTAGAGGAAGAAGTGACGGCCAGCGGGTCTCTCCAACATTGTTGGTTTCCAGATAAAGTGCATACCGATGACGTGGTGGTTCGCCGTCTAGGACCTGCATGCGTGATCCTACAACAATTGCTACAATCTGAACTACGCTTCATCTAGCTTGTTGCCGTGGGTAACTAGTTAGTATCTTTTGTTTACCCAAGCATGTTGTCATTCCTCTGCACAAGAAAACCCTGGATGACCGTCTTCAGCAAGATGCTATTCGGTTCCATGCACCCTAAGTCGTATGACTGGGCTAGAAGTCACTCAAAGGGTGGCACTAATGCGCTCACCACCTCAGATGGTAAGTTTGCAGTTTCATTCCATGTTCCTCTATTTCCTTCTTTTCTTTAGCAATGCTCCTGTATGTGACAAAATGGTTGCTGACCTATTTCTTGTCCTGACCACTCACTTCAGGGGCTCGTCTAGCAAAGATAAACACAAACACTGTTGTTGACGCTTCAGCCGAGACCATAGTTCTGTACCCTAAAAATGGAGGCAACCTGCACCGCTTCACGTAGCTTACCCCTTTCGCTATTCTCAACGTGATGGGATCCCCTTACAACAGTGCTACTGGCGGGGACTATGTGTACTATAGCGAGTCCCCGTTCTCAAATACAGCTGGTGAGTGTTTTCTTCCAGTCTTGAATTCAGTTTATGAAGAAGATCCGGATGCTTCCTACTACTCGCTAATGAAAATGTCCTCTAGTTTCTGGTGTGGTTAACACACGGTACTCCTGGCTCAAGTAGATCCCCAACAACTACCGGAAGAAGTGTGTGATGATGTCGTGGCTCTTCTTTGCCTAGAACCTACATGAGCATTGTTACCATGATCTGAATGGTGCTCCGTCTAGCTTGTTGTAGATAGCAGTTGTAACCTGCGAAAGGAAAGTAGTCATTCTGTCAAACCTATCTCTGACCAAGGCTAGCAAAATCTTCTTTTACCCTTATTCACCATGGTTGAAACTATCTCCTCTGGTTTATTATCTTCTTGTCATGCGTCGTGGCTTTCACGCGTAGAGTCTAGCTTGGTCTGGAATCAGAAACATTTCTGTTAATTTTCATAAAATGAAAGATGAAAGAAAAAAAATTGGGAAGCGAAGCATTGGGCACACACATGTGATATGTGGCGATAGATGGCATTTCCTTCTTTGAAAGGAGGAAATGCGGGTGGGAGAAGTGGCAACCGACGGGGCTCTGCAACGTGGCAGGATTGCGCGCCCACATGGACCGCACGAGTCTTTGCGTCCTGTTTAGCGCACGCGCGTCCGCCTGACCAACCAAAGCATCGGCGTGACCCGAATGGATGAGAGGGAGGGAGTATGAATATATGGCAATAAATAACCAAATATATGAAAGTAAAGAAGGAATAATGTTAGGGAGACAAAAAGAATACTTTAGCAATAAATAATTACAAAGAAACCAGAGGTAGTATTTGCCTTGCCCACAGGAAGAAGTTTCCTCTCGCGCTCTCCTCCTCCATTCTGTTCCAATTCCATCGACTTTCCAAATAGCTTTATTTAGCATAGTATTTGAACAAATGTACTCTAGAGAGTAGTGACACAACATTGTTTTTTCAAATAGCATCAATTAGTGGTATACACAATTTTAGCATGTTATTAGAATCACTAGATTTTATTGGTTCGAAGAAAAATAAGGTGTACATGCAGCCTCATATCTATTTCGAGCATGAAGAAATGCGATGTTTGATAAATACACTTTATAATTCTATAAACATGAGGCTAACTATCCTCAAAAATGCACATGCCATGGTAATAGTTATTACAACCATAGGAGCCCAAATTTGGGTCGACCCTCTTGTTCCGATTGGTAGGTGGGGTCCAGCTGCCATGGCACACTTCAAAAAGAGATATCTAGGCAGGAGATCCTCTTTTAATTCACCCCTGCTGGCGAGCGGGTCTCTCCAACATTGTTGGTTTCCAGATAAAGTGCATACAAATGACGTGGTGGTTCGCCGTCTAGGACCTGCATGCGTGATCCTACAACAATTGCTACAATCTGAACTACACTTCATCTAGCTAGTTGCCGTGGGTAACTAGTTAGTATCTTCTGTTTACCCAAGCATGTTGTCATTCCTCTACACAAGAAAACCCAGGATGACCGTCTTCAACAAGATGCTATTCGGTTCCATGCACCTTAAGTCGTATGACTAGGCTAGAAGTCACTCAAAGGGTGGCACTAATGCGCTCACCACCTCAGATGGTAAGTTTGTAGTTTCGTTCCATGTTCCTCTATTTCCTTCTTTTCTTTAGCAATGCTCCTGTACGTGACAAAATGTTTGTTGACCTATTTCTTGTCCTGACCACTCACTTCAGGGGCTCGTCTAGCAAAGATAAACACAAACACTGTTGTTGACGCTTCAGCCGAGACCATAGTTCTGTACCCCGAAAATGGAGGCAACCTGCACCGCTTCACGTCGCTTACCCCTTTCGCTATTCTCAACGTGATGGGATCCCCTAACAACAGCGCTACCGGCGGGGACTGTGCATACTATAAAGAGTCCCCGTTCTCAAATACAACTAGTGATTGTTCTCTTCCAGTCTTGAATTCAGTTTATGAAGAACATCTGGATGCTTCCTACTACTCGCTAATGAAAATGTCCTCTAGTTTCTGGTGTGGTTGACAAACGGTACTCTTGGCTCAAGGAGATCCCCAACAACTACTGGATGAAGGGTGTAACAATGTCGTTGCTCTTCGTTGCCTAGAACCTGCATGAGCATTGTTACCAAGATCTGAATGGTGCTCCGTCTAGCTTGTTGTAGATAGCAGTTGTAACCTGCGAAAGGAAAGCAGTCATTCTCCTCCAACCAATCTCTGACAAAGGCTAGCAATATCTTCTTTTACCCTTATTCACCATGGTTTAAACAATCTCCTCTGGTCTATTATCTTCTTGTCACGCATCGTGGCTTTCACGCGTAGAGTCTAGCTTGGTCTGGAATCAGAATCATTTTTGTTTATTTTCATAAAATGAAAGACGAAAGAAAAAAATATTGGGAAGCAATGCATTGGACAGGCACATGTGAGATGTGGTGATAGATGGCATTCCCTTCTTTGAAAGGAGGAAATGCGGGTGGGAGAAGTGGCAGCTGACGGGGCTCTGCAACGTGGCAGGATTGCGCGCCCACATGGACCGCACGAGTTTTTGCGTCTAATTTAGCGCACGCGCATCCGCCTGACCAACCAAAGCATCGGTGAGACCCGAATGGATGAGAGCGAGGGTGTAGGAATATATGGCAATAAATAACCAAATATATGAAAGTAAAGAAGGAATAATGTTAGGGACAGAAAAAGAATACTTTAGCAATAAATAATTACAAAGAAACCAGAGGTAGTATTTGCCTTGCCCACAGGAAGAAGTTTCCTCTCGCGCTCTCCTCCTCCATTCTGTTCCAATTCCATCGACTTTCCAAATTGCTTTATTAAGCATAGTATTTGAACAAATGTTCTCTAGAGAGTAGTGACACAACATTTTCTTTTCAAGTAGCATCAATTAGTGGTATACACACTTTTAGCATGTTATTATAATCTCTAGATTTTATTGGTTCGAAGAAAAATAAGGTTTACATGCAGCCTCATATCTATTTCGAGCATGAAGAAAGGCGACATTTGATAAATACATTGCATTATTCTATAAACATGAGGCTAACTATCCTCACAAATGCACATGCCATGGTAATAGTTATTACAACCATAGGAGCCCAAATTTGGGTCGACCCTCCTGTTCCGATTGGTCGGTGGGGTCCGGCTGCCATGGCACACTTAAAAAAGAGACATCTAGGCAGGAGATCCTCTTTTAATTCACCCCTGATGGCGAGGAAGCAAGTGGCAGAGGGAGAAGTGACGACCAGCGGGTCTCTCCAACATTGTTGGTTTCCCGATAAAGTGCATACCGATGACGTGGTGGTTCGCCGTCTAGGACCTGCATGCGTGATCCTACAACAATTGCTACAATCAGAACTACGCTTCATCTAGCTTGTCGCCGTGGGTAATTAGTTAGTATCTTATTTTTACCCAAGCATATTTTCATTCCTCTGCACAACAAACCCGGGATGGCCGTCTTCAGCAAGATGCTATTTGGTTCCATGCTGCTAAAGTCATATGACTGGGCTAGCACTAATGCATTCACCACCTCAGATGTTAAGTTCATAGTTTCATTCCCTGTTCCTCTATTTCCTTCTTTTCTTTAGCATTCCTCCTGTCCCTGACGAAACGTTTGCTGACCTATTTCTTGTCCTGACCACTAACTGCGGGGGCTCGTCTAGCAAAGATAAACACAAACACTGTTGTTGATGCTTCAGCTGAGACCATAGTTCTGTACCCTGAAAATGGAGGCAACATGCACTGCTTCACGTCGCTTACCCCTTTCACTATTCTCGACGTCATGGGACCCCTTACAACAGCGCTACTGGCAGGGACTGTGCGTACTATAACGAGTCCCCGTTCTCAAATACAGCTGGTGAGTGTTTTCTTCCAGTCTTGAATTCAGTTTATGAAGAACATCTGGATGCTTCCTACTGCTCGCTAATGAAAAAGTTCTCTAGTTTCAGGTGTGGTTGACACACGGTACTGCTGGCTCAAGGAGATCCCAAACAACTACCACATGAAGGGTGTAACGACGTCGTGGCTCTTCGTTATCTAGAACCTGCATGACCATTGTTACCATGATCTGAATGGCGCTCCGTCTAGCTTGTCGTAGATAGCAGTTGTAACCTGCGAAAGGAAAGCAGCCATTCTGTCCAACCTAGCTCTGACCAAGGCTAGCAAAATATTCTTTTACCGTTATTCACCAGGGTTGAAACTATCTCCTCTGGTCTATTATCTTCTTGTCATGCGTCGTGGCTTTCATGCGTAGAGTCTAGCTTGGTCTGGAATCAGAAACATTTCTGTTTATTTTCATAAAAAGAAAGACAAAAGGAAAAAAATTGGGAAGCAAAGCATTCGACAGACACATGTGGTATGTGGCGATAGATGGCATGCCCTTCTTTGAAAGAAGGAAATGCGAGTGGGAGAAGTGGCAACCGACGTGGCTCTGCAGCGCGGCAGGATTGCGCGCACACATGGACCGCACGAGTCTTTGCGTCTAGTTTAGCGCACGCGTGTCCGCCTGACCTGGCAAAGCATCGGCGTGACCCGAATCGATGACAGGGAGGGAGTATGAATACATGTCAATAAATAACCCAATATATGAAAGTAAAGAAGGAATAATGTTAGGGACAGAAAAAGAATACTTGAGCAACAAATAATTACAAAGAAACCAGTGGTAGTATTTTCCTTGCCCACAGGAAGAAGTTTCCTCTCATGCTCTCCTCCTCCATTGTGTTCCAATTCCATCGACTTTCCAAATAGCTTTCTTTAGCATAGTATTTGAACAAATGTACTCTAGAGAGTAGTGACAGAACATTGTCTTTTCAAATAGCATCAATTAGTGGTATACACACTTTTAGAATGTTATTAGAATCTTTGATTTTATTGGTTCGAAGAAAAATAAGGTTTACATGCAGCCTCATATCTATTTAGAGCATGAAGAAAGGCGATGTTTGATAAATACACTGCATAATTCTAGAAACATGAGGCTAACTATCCTCACAAATGCACATGCCATGGTAATAGTTGTTACAATCATAGGAGCCCTGTCAAGCCCAAGATGCGATTCTATCCCGATCACGTGACACTTACGTGATTGGGGCACAACCGCATTTCGGGCGCTTAGCAAGATGGATATCATTACATCGTACCATTACATACATACATAGGGGATACAACAATACATACAAGTCATAAGAATACAACAACATCAATACAAGTATCCGACTACGGATACAAACAATAAAAGCACAAAGACATCCATCTGCTATCCCAGGCTGCCGACCAGGAACCTAACCCAAGACTGAAGAAGAAGAAGAAAGAAAGAACTCCAAACACAACGATCAACGCTCTCACGCCAAGACATCGGAAACCTGCACCTGCAACTGTTGTGGTAGTATCTGTGAGCCACGAGGACTCAGCAATCCCATAACCATGGGTAACAAGACTATCAAAGCTTAATAGGTAGGAAGAGGTAAAGTGGTGAGGTTGCAGCAGCGACTAAGCAAAATATGGTGGCTAACTTACGAGTACAAGAATAAGAAGAGCATCTACGCAAACGGTCGCAACTAGTAGTGATCGCTAAAGATCCTGAACTACTTACGAGTCAAACATAACCCCACCGTGTTCTCTTCTCAAAGTGAAAAGAGACAGTCACGGTTACTCACACAGTTGTGTGTTTTACTTCGGATCCTCTGTCATGTTTTCTACAACCGGACATTAACAAATTCCAATCTACCACATAACCGCGGGCACGGCTTTCGTTAGATCATAACCCTGCAGGGGTGTCCCAACTTAGCCCATCACAAGCTCTCACGATTAGCTGAAGTGATAAATATAATATCATCACTCCTTATCTTAGGGAAATCCGATCAGGCTCGGCATCCCGGTGCACAAGACATTTCGACAATGGTAAAACAAGTCCAGCAAGACCTCCCGGTGTGTCGACACCCTGATAGTAGCCGCGCGTATCTCGTCTCAGGCCACGACCGGATGGGCGAAGCTACGAGTAAAACCAAACCTCGAGTTTCCCCGTGGTGGCCCTGCAGGTTCCCCGTTTGGGACCAACACCATCAGCACTGGCCCCCCTGCTATGTAGAAAGAATCCTCGGGTAGCGCTAACTCCCTATGCAATTTAATTAATTAATTAAGGTGTTCTTATGAGCAAATTAAAACCAATGTTGGGCCTTGCTGGAGGAGTTTTATTCAAAGACGAACTGTCAAGGGGTCCCCATCCACCCATCGTGTAAGGAACGCAAAATCAAGGAACATAATGCCGGTTTATCGGCGCCTAAGGTGGCATGAGTGGAACAAAACACCGAGCAAAAGGCCAAGCCTTCCACCCATGCCCAGTATATAGGTGTGTTAATATACATATAACATATTGTGATATTCCAACAACAAGTTCCCACCTGGAACGAATCTTCATCTTCACCTGCAACTAACAACGCTATAAGAGGGGCTGAGCAAGCGGGTAACATAGCCAAACAGTGGTTTTGCTAGTAAGGTTTCAAAGGTTAGAGGTTTCATGGCAACAAGGAGAGGCTGACAATAAAGATGGGTAGCGCGACATATAACGATAGCATCGAGACACTAAGCATGGCAATGATAGTAAAGGTATCCAAGGGTATGGTCATCTTGCCTGAGATCCCGCAAGGAAGAAGAACGGTTCCAAGAAGAAGACGAAGAAGAGCCTTGAAGAAGAACCCCGGGTAGACGAACGAATCCTCACGACGCAACGGAACAAGCACTAACGAGAAGAAGCAAGCAATACGGTAAACAAACCACTCAAGAACATGACAATAGGCACTACCAAGTATGATGCAAAACAAGTCTACTTATGATGCACAGAAAGTCTACACAGGAAGCAAAACATGGCAAGGTAGGAAGCACATCAAACAACACAAGTCTATATATGATGCATTACATGGCAAGGTATGATGCATGACAATACTAAACATGAAGCATAACATGGCAAGGTAGGAAGCACAGAAAACATCACAGGAAACATGGCAATGTGCTTAAGCAAGTATGATGCAAACAAGTCTATATAGGAAGCACAACAAGTCTATACAGGAAGCATAGCAAGTCTATACAGGAAGCATAACAAGTCTATACAGGAAGCATAACATGGCAAGGTATGATGCATGACAAATCTATACAGGAAGCATGGCTGATGCACTAAGGAAGCACTGCAGATGCACTAAGGAAGCACTGAAAGACAACATAGGAAACACAGAGATACAGCACAAGGAACATGACAATATGCATCAAGTAAGAAACTTCAAAACATGTTAACAAAAGGATAATATGAATCTACATGCAAAAACACTCAAGTTTCATATAAAGAACACTCCAAACGGAGCAACGGGCTAAAAGATACACATGAGACAAGATATGACAACAAGCTGAAATTAACAGCCACATAGAAACTTGGAAGCATGATAAATATAAGCTACAGCACTCAAACATGGTGATAAGAAGCATGAACATGAAGTAGACATATCCTACAACAAACAATTCCATTGGAGCATCTCCATAGGAGGCACGGATCAATAGCAACAAGCTATAACATTTTGAACATGACAACAAAAACCTGACAGTTGTATTTTATAGCAACTTGGGAGCAAGATTTAAATATGCTACAGCAACTCAAATGAGCAAGTGAAGGCATGAATGGATAGACAACAACATATACAACAAGGAATGATCAATGGCCACCCCAAAACTAACATTGATTTGCCTAGAACAACAAGCAAACATGGCATCAGGAAATTTCACTAAGTGTTAAAACAGCAATAACAACATGGCATGTTTGCAAGCATGTTTATGTCAACACAAGGAATATCATGGAAAGTTAAATGCACCACATCCAAGACCACATCATGGAGATTCTAAAACATCTAGGCATGTGACAAGGGGACAAACACAACAATAGCAACGAGCAATTGAAATCAGCATCTCATAACAAGTTTCAGAACATAACAGCCAAATGCACTTTTGCAACATAGATAAACATGGCAATATGAACTCAAACAAGCATGCTATAGCAACCAACATGTAGAGCATCTCATGATGAAAATTTGGACATATCATTTGCATCATTTGGATAAACATGCACCAAGTTATCATATCACAAACATAGCAACAAAACAACTAATAGCAGCAGTTTATAACAAGTAGCACTCTTGCAACAGATATTTAAGCATCTAGATGAACTCAAACATGCATGACACAAAGGAACAAAGTGTAGAGCACATCGCCACGATCATTTTGACATATCATTCACTCAAAACAGATAAGCACAGAAAACGTTATCATCATGCAAAGATGCAACGGATAAGCAGTGCACTGGGCGGGATTTAGTGGGCTGCTCACCACGGGCTTCGGCCCAGAAGAGGAGAGGAGGCAGCAGCAGGCCTGGGAGCTGCTGAGCCCGAGGGAGCACCGGCTGGAGGAAGGGCCTGGGCCCGCGGGAGCACCGGCTGGAGGAAGGGCCTGGGCCCGCGGGGTGGCTGGCCCATGAGGGGAGGAGGCCCGGGCCGCGGGGTGAGGCCAGGGAGCTGGGCCTCGGCCTGGCGCTGGCCAGGAGGGAGGACGGGTCCAGGCGGGGCGACGGGCGCCTCCCGATCCGATCGAGGTCAGCGCACCCGACGGAAGGGCGCCGGCGGCCATGCGCGGTGGGGAGCTCCGGCGACCAGCCCAGGGCGGCGGGGAGGACGGACATGGCCGGGACCGCCCGGATCTGGTGGAGAACGGGCCGGGGCGGCCGGTGACGAGCACCCGGCGACCGGAGGAGCAATTCCGGCGGCGGGGAAGAGGCGCAGAGGTGGCCGGCGGCGACCTGAGGCGGAGAAGACGAGGCGGCGGGGCGGAGGGCTCGGAAGCACGGCGCGGCGAGGTCGGAAGCACGGCGTGGCGAGGTCGGAAGCACGGCGCAGCGAGGGTGGAAGCACGGCGCGGCGACGGTGGAAGCACGGCGCGGCAACGGTGGAAGCACTAGGGTTTTGGACGCAAAAATTGGAGGGGGAGGATGTTTATATAGGGAAGAACCTAGGGTTTGGGGGTTTGGAGCGATCCGGAGCCATCAGATTGCGATCCAACGGCAACGGAGCGAAGGGGGAGTTAGAAAGGCCTAGGTGGGCTGTGTAGAGACCTTGGGCTTAGGGAAGAGAAGAGGGAGGAAGGCCCGCGGGGGTTTTCGGAGACCGAAAACGTCCGACGAAATAACCGGCGACTAGTGCCGCTATATATATCCGTTGGGCTATCAAACTAGCTCCGAATGCGATGAAATTTGGCAGGCGGCCTGTCTACACTATAAGAAGACCACACGCCAAGTTTCAACCCATTCCGAGAACGTTTTTCGGCCACTCATAAAATAAATATTGGGAGGCACCGCGGGTGCGTGCAAGTGTGTCTGGGCTCAGAACGGACAACGGAAAGGACGAGGGGACTCGGGCGGATGCAAGTTTTGAAAACATGCTGATGCAACACACACGATGACAAGGCAAGGATGCACACGCAAGCAAGATGACATGGCAACGAAGATGAATAACTGGCTGACACCTGGCGCACCGGTCTCGGGGTGTCACAAGCCCAAATTTGGGTCGACCCTCCGGTTCTGATTGGACGGTGGGGTCCAGCTGCCATGGCACACTTAAAAAAGAGATATCTAGGCAGGAGATCCTCTTTTAATTCACCCCTGCTGGCGAGGAAGCAAGGGGGAGAGGGAGAAGTGATGGCCAGCGGGTCTCTCCAACATTGTTGGTTTTCAGATAAAGTGCATACCGATGATGTGGTGGTTCGCCGTCTAGGACCTCCATGCGTGATCCTACAACAATTGCTACAATCTGAACTACGCTTCATCTAGCTTGTTGCCGTGGGTAACTAGTTAGTATCTTATGCTTACCCAAGCATGTTGTCATTCCTTTGCACAACAAACCCGGGATGACCGTCTTCAGCAAGATGCTATTTGGTTCCATGCAGCCTAAGTCATATGACTGGGCTAGAAGTCACTCAAAGGGTGGCACTAATGCACTCACCACCTCAGATGCTAAGTTCGTAGTTTCATTCCCTGTTCCTCTATTTCCTTCTTTTTTTAGCAATGCTCATGTCCCTAACGAAACGTTTGCTGACCTATTTCTTGTCCTGTCCACACACTTCGGGGGCTCGTTTAGCAAAGATAAACACAAACACTGTTGTTGACGCTTCAGCCGAGACCATAGTTCTGTACCCTGAAAATGGAGGCAACCTGCACCATTTCACGTCGCTTACCCCTTTCGCTATTCTCGACGTGATGGGTCCCCCTTGCAAAAGCACTACTAGCGGGGACTGTGCATACTATAGCGAGTTCCCGTTCTCAAATACAGCTGGTGAGTGTTTTCTTCCAGTTTTGAATTCAGTTTATGAAGAACATCTGGATGCTTCCTACTACTCGCTAATGAAAATGTCCTCTAGTTTCAGGTGTGGTTGACTCGGGCGGATGCAAGTTTTGAAAACATGCTGATGCAACACACACGATGACAAGGCAAGGATGCACACGCAAGCAAGATGACATGGCAACGAAGACGAATAACTGGCTGACACCTGGCGCACCGGTCTCGGGGTGTCACAACACTCCCCTACTAACAAGAGATCTCGTCCCGAGATCTTAGGAATGAGACGGAAGGGAAAAAGGAAGAACAAGTTCTTCGAGGACAAAAGAGTGAAAGCAAAGAACCTTGAGGGGTTGAACCACTTGAAAGAAAGTATGCAACGGAGATGAACGAAGTTGCGAACACTTCGTTAGACAAGAGGAAGAAGGAATACGACGAGAACCCAAAAGGTTGAAGGAATAAGAATGAATTCGAAACCACTCCGGTTAAAACAGATAGAAAAGGAATTGAAACGAAGGAATTTGTGCAGCACTCCGGCTAAAACAGAAAGAAATAGCACACCGGTTGAACAAGAATGGAACAGGACAAGAACCTGAGGAGATGGAACGATACTCGACGAGAGTAACAACAGGAAGCCTCCGGAAGAATTGAAAAAAGGCAATTAAAAGAACGGAGAAAAAGATGACAACTTTCACGACGAGTGAATTCGAAAGAGGATCTTTAGAAGAAGGCTTGAACGGAGCTGTTGAAAATCAACGACGAAAAGAGTGAGCTTGTTGTGGACTTATTTAAACATCTGAAGAGTTGAGGTGAATTATCGCCGCAGCGAAAAGAAGGATTATCTGAGAATGAAGAATTGCAAAACTCCACTTCAAAAGAATAGGAGAATTATTTGCGCTCGAGAGGCAAAAGAATAAGAATGCTTGAGCTGCTCCGGAAGAATTAGATGAATATTTGAAGAATGAATTAAATGATGGAGAGCCACCATGAAGAACTCCGGTAACGAAAGGATAATGATTTAGAATGACGGATGAAAAGAACAAGATTAAAGCCTTGCGATGATTGGAAGGGGTTCCGACGAGATAACCGAGAAAATTGAACTACGAAAAGAAATGATGAAAAGACTTGGGACTAGAATTTATTCGTCAAGAATAAACTCCGAAGGAAAAGATTAAATGAACTTGAAGAAAGAATACGAATTATGTTATGCTTATCCTTCATCAATTAAATTGATGAGAAGCAATGGATTCGCATACTACTTATTCCCGTTGGAATTGATTAAAGAGGGATATATCGCGAATTTGCGAAAATCTTCATGAAACACCGGTAGGATTGGAATGAACGAATGAATTGATATGATAGCACCGGAAAAGAACTATGTTGAGCGAACCACCGTAAAGAATAGAAGCCGAGTGAAGAAAAGAAACGAACCATCGCGAAGAGTTAAAATCGAGTGAAGAACGAGAATGACCACCGTAAGGAATTAAAATCGAATGAAGAAAGAGAAGAGAACCACCGTAAAGAGTTAAAATTGAGTGAATACAAGAGAATGAATCTCCGGGAAGAATAAAGCACTTGAGGACAATTAGAATGACGAGAACGAAGAGATTGTGAACGATTAAAGAGTGCTTGAACAAGCACCGGAAAAAATGTGAGACGAACGAAGAGGCATCAATGCAGAATATTTGGAGGACGAAGTTGAAAACTGAGAACGAAGAAATCTTCTGAAATGATGGCCTTCGGAGGAACACAAAGAAAAGAATTCCTGAAATACTCCGGAAGAATTAAAAGAAGAAAGGTTGAAGCAACGATGAAAAGAATTGAAAGCGATCTTGGAGAAGGCATATGACTGATGGGATCCATACTTACGTCATACATGAAAAAGAATTTCGGAACACTCCGGGAAAAATAAGACGAGTCAGGTAAGATCCTGGGAAAAGACCTGTGGGTTATGAGCCCACCGAAGAGAAAACACCGTTGAAAAGGATCGAGAAGGAGATGATGCACCGGAACGGTTGAAAGACTCGAATGAGGTGACAACCTCGAATGAATTAGAACACAGACGAATATCCTGAGATTTCTTCGGAACTCCGGAATAATTGAAAGGCGAGAGGCGAACGAGCAAGGGGAATATCCGAGCCGAGAGAAAAGAATATGAAGAACACCGGATACTAATAGAATTGGAACCACCGGAGAGAAGAAGAGGTGAAGAATATCAAACGAGAGGAGAATTCACCGGAGAAGAAAAGAGATGAAGGATGACGAACTAGAAGAGGAATTCACCAGTTGGAATAACTGAGGAAAAGAAGCAATGATTCACACGAGTAGGATGGATACTCGATTAAGGACTCTGGATCTGAAGCAAAAGGGTGGGCGGGTGGGAAAAGAAAGTCCACTTCGGACGGGAAAAACACCATCGGTTGAAAGAACTGAGGATCGAACTTGCAAAGAAGAAGAGGGTTGAATCCACTTGACGAGAGATGCACCAGATGAAAGAACTAACAATGCAACGAACGAAAAACTAACCACGCGAGATCCTAAAAAAATTTGAAGGGGAAGAGGAGTAATTCAAAACACCTACGTAAAGATTCCTCACCAGAGCGACGAAGGGGCAGGGGAGTAAAAAGAATTCCTACTCTCCGATATAACTAGACTCCGAAAAAGTTTTCTGCTAGACTCAACAACGGCCAAGCTACGATCAATCAAGGGGGCTCCTATGGTCGGTCGAGGCTCTGATACCAACTTGTCAAGCCCAAGATGCGATTCTATCCCGATCACGTGACACTTATGTGATTGGGGCACTGATAACCCTCAACCGTAAGGGATCGAGATAGTCTTCGCGGGTAAGAATAACCCAATTTATTGATTCGACACATGGGGAGCCAAAGAGTATTTATAAGCTTTGACAGTTGAGTTGTCAATTCAACCGCACCTGAAATATACTTACTTGCAACAAAGATAAATGGTAACAGTGATATGATAGTGATGATAGTGATAGTAAAAGTAACAGCAAAAGTAAATAGTAAAGGTAAATGGCAAAAGTAGCAACTAGTGACAAGCAGGGTTTAAAACACTGTAGGCTAGGGAGATGGATGGTTGGGCACTGCATGGATGAGATAGCTTCTAACTTGGGGCACGGCACACGGAAAAGTAATGATCATCTAGGCAAATATCAAACATTAGGCATGTATCCCGTAGGTAGTTGTACGTGCTTGCAATAAGAACTTGCACAACATCTTTTGTCCTACCATCCCGCTACGAACGGGGCCAAAAGGAACTTATGGATATTAAGGTGCTCCTGTCAAAGAGCACCGGAACAAAGCAATGAACTCAATGGATACATGTAATCCTCAAACTACGGACCATCCCCTTTGGTGTCCCAAGCTGTCACTTTTGGGATCGCCGGTTCCGAACCGTAACAGGTGCAAACAACTCATAGATAGGATCACTAACACAAATATATTCATGCAAACACATATGGTTCAGATCTGAAATCATGGCACTCGGGCCCTAAGTGCCAAGCATTAAGAATAACAAGTTGAAGCAAAGATGATAAACACCATAGTAGATGATAGGAAACATGCCCCCAACGATCTGACAAACTATTACATGATCTAACTCATCCAATCCCTACCATCCCCTTCGCCTACAGCAGGGGAATTACTCACACATGGAGGGAGAAGTCATGGAGGGATGATGGAGTGGTGATGATGATGACGATGGCGACGATCTCCCCTCTCCGGAGGCCAATTCAGCCTCCAGATTAGCCCTCTCGAGGAAGAACAGAGGGTGGTGGCGGCTCCGCGACGGAAAACTGCGAAAGAACTTCTGATCTGGGGTTTCCGTGTCGCGAGTAAAAATACGAGGCGAAGTAGGGCACCAGGGGGTGTGGGCCCCACCCAGGCGACCCCCCGGCGCGGCCCAGGGGGGGGGGCGTGCCCACAGGGCGCCTGGGCACCCCCTGGTCCCCTTCTGGCCCCACTTCTGGCTCCTGGTTCCTTCGGGTGCGTGGATTTTCTGTGTTTTTTCGTGGATTTTTCTGAGATACTTAAAAATCCGTTTTCCTGCACACAATAAAACCATTCAGGCAGCTCTGCTGAAAATAGCGTCAGTCCGGGTTAGTTTAGTTCAAATCATGCAAGAATGAGGTCAAAACAATATCAAAAGTGTTTGGAAAAGTAGATACGTTTGAGACGTATCAACTCCCCCAAGCTTAGCATATTGCTTGTCCTCAAGCAATTCAGTTCAACGAACTGGACGCGACAAAGAAAACTTTGACAAACTCTTTTGCTTCATTAGATGTATATAAGCATGTACTACGAAAAGAGTTTAGCAAGTATTGAAACAGTACTTATGAGGACAATGCAAGGAGCAATCCTTCTTTCAAGTGACCAGTCACAAATACTTAAATGTAAATAATATGTTACTGAAAATCAAGACAAGATTACATTGCACATAGCTTGAGCATATTAGGGTGGTATTCCTCTAGTCTCCATGAGTGAAGCAAAACATAAATGCAGAGACTCCTCCAGAGTTTTTAAAGGAGACTAGAACAAAGAATTTCAGAATAAATCATATCACAAGTATGCAGAAGACAATGTAATACTTTGGGACAATGCACATTACACTCAGAATGACAATTATGCTCTCATTGTTGGTGCTTTGAAGAAAGAAGGTGAAGACTCTCGAACCGTGGCTTTTGTTGGCAAAGTTGAAAACCCGTGATCGGAAACAAAAACTAAACATGTACCAGAGCTCTTGGTTTTAAAAACAGAGATAAAAAACGTTTTGAGAGGTGCATATTTCATCAACGAATGCTAGCAGATAACTCAATCACTTCTTGAGCTGGACAAGTTTCGAGGAACGGCTCCCGCATGAGGACGATCACATCCTCTTAATCTCCTTTGTTTATCACTGCCAAAGTTTTCTGATTTCTCATGTACAAAGCGTGAAGGAGGGTTTGTTTGTTATATTATCTTTTTTGAGCCGGGCGCACTCAATGCCAGTTCCTTTTCGTATTAGGGGTTTGCACATTATACATGCAATCCAGGGGTGAAACTTGTCCAACTTAAAAAGATTATGAATTAACTACTACTTCCTCATGAGCTAAAACATAGGCACAAAAGAGAAATGCTTTTGATTAATTTTGAGATGGTACACGAAAGTCTTCGTTTGGAATGGCAGGTAAATACCATGTATAGGAAGGTATAGTGGACTCAGATGGCATAACTGGTTTTAAGGATTTTGGATGCACAAGCAGTCAGTCCGCTTAGTACAGGTGGAAGTTTAGCAAAAGACTGGGAAGCGACCAACTAGAGAGCAATAACGGTCATAATCATGCAGAGCGACAAAGCAACATTGAATCGGGCATGAAAGTGATATAACTATTCTAAAACTCAAAGATCATCAAGGCAGAGTAGACTTTTTAGTCTTAAACATGTGTAAGCATGTGCCAAGTCAATCCAAAAATTCTCTAAAGGGAAATACCACCTTAGTATACCAGACTATGAACAGTGCAATACATGTAGATCATTTCAATAACACATTATATACTCTAGTTATTCGAGACTAGCCACAAGGAAAGCATGAACCACCGAAAGAGCATTGTAAACATAGCACTATGTCGCTACAAGCTGGTCTCTAGATCATAAGTACAGGCATATGTACAAAAGTAGAAACAAAAAGAGTTCATACCGGTCTTCCCTGTTGTTTGCCTTCAGTCGATCTTCGTCATTACTGCTTGTCACTTGCATGATCGAACGTAGGAAATATAATTAAATGCCATCACGGACTCGAGCTGAACTCTGAAAACAAAGCAAACTAAAGAGAGAAAGGAAATCTTTTTGGATTTTTCAAAGGTTGAATAAAAGCAAAAGAAAGAGAAAATCTTTTTGTCGTTTTTGCAAAGAGAGAAATAAAGAAGAATGGGCAAAAACTTCGAAAAGATCAAAGTGAATAAAACGGATAATACAATGGAAAAGTGAGAAGGGCACGTACTCCCCCAAGCTTAGGCTTTTGGCCTAAGTTGGTAGCAGCTACTGCCCCCAGGAGCCTCCTGCTCCGGGGGTATGGTGGTGAGTCCAAGGGTCGTAGAAGGATGCTGGCGCGTACACCAAACTCCTCGGAGTCTCCCACGAGGAAGGTTCCGAGCGCCAAACAGAGGAAGAACCTTCACCAAACTCGGTGGCGGTCTCTTCCTGAAAATGTGGTAACTCACCGTGCTTCTCCTCGTCGGGCACAACCCCCTCCATGGGGTTATGAAACTGATGCTGGACCATGAACTCATCGAACTGGACAACATCAAAGGACCATCCGTTCCTGCGAGAAAAATCAAACAAAAGAGGTGCAGGTAGACGGATCTCGCGTTCCGCGGTAGTTCCGAAACGCAAGATATAAACAAGATTATCAAGCTCAGAACCCATGGTGACAAACTTATGCCTTTTCATAGCAGCAAGATCAAAGCTTAAATAAGTAAAAGGATTATCATCTGGGTGTGGGATGCCTCCAAGATGTTCTAAGATAAGTGTGGCATAAATGCCACCATATAAGTCCCCCTTGTTACCGTTCATAGCAAGGCGTCGAACAATTAAGGCACCCAGATTATAATCAGACCTCCCTGAGAGGGCTGCCGCCAGGATAGCAATATCCGGAGCAGAAATGTTGCTCGTGTTGTCACGAGCTAGCACCCCTCTGGCAATATAATATGCAAAATACCTGAGGTGAGGAAATAAGATGCTGGAGATCTTCGACCGATGAATATCCCTCGTACCCATGCTGCCGAGAGAGTTGATGACGGTTTTCAGCTCGGAGGGTTGAGTGGCCATCCTAGCCGTCCTCCCAACGTTCGGCAGACCTATTATTTCACAAAAAATTTCCAAAGTCATGGTGATAAGATCATTGTAAATTTTAAACTCAATAGCACCTGAATCAGGATTATATCTAAAACTGTTAATGAAACTGGAGGTGAGTTTTTGATACTGGGTAACACGGCTCGTGACGAGTCGTGTCAAACCTGCATTAGCACAAAGATTATAAAACTCATCCTTGATTCCCGCAGCTTCCATGAATTCATCACATGGAAATGTCATCGCACGTGCTGGACTTGTATCTTCCAACAACTCCAGGGGCACATGATCTTCATTATAGCTCACCCTAGCAGTCGATGGTGAAGCTGCGGCTCTAGTAACTCGATCGGAGTGTGCGGGCCTCCTCTTCTCAAGCCACCCTTTTTCCCTTCCTAACAAACTCATTTCTTAATTTTTTTACAATTTATAAAAACGAGGATTAAAACAAAGTGAGCTAAGGCAAACTACTCAACTCACTTGCCCAAGGCATAAACTTGCATCAAAACTTGAAAAATAACTTTCTACATATGCATGCAAGCTCATCTATACAGCACCAAGAACTACTAAATACTCACAAATCAAGCCACCAATCAAAAATCTAATTGGAGGGGTGGAGGAGTCACATACCAGGGAGTATTTGCTCAAAATTTCAGCTCAAATGATGGGCTGTAGAGAGAGATCGAAGAATCGCCTCCAAGAACAGCAAGAACACAAGAACAAGTGCAGAACTCGGGTTTTTGGAGGAAAAGAGAGAGAGAGAGGAAGAAGACATACCTGGAGGGGGGCCCTGTGGGCCCCAGGCGCCCTGTGGGCGCGGCCAGGGGCTGGGCCGCGCCAGCTGGCCGCCTGGGCCACTGGTGGGTCCCCCTGGCTGGCCCCAGGACTTTTTGGGTCACTCCCGACGTGGAAATTTTTATTTAAATTTTTCTGGAATTTTTCTGAAAACTTCACTGTTGAAATTTTTTCGAAGTTCAAAAAGCTACGAAACTCTCTCTTACGAAGTAATCACTGAACCTTTACTTTGATGGACATTGTCCCCACCATGATAGTTTTGTATTTGTGAGGTACATGTAGTGGACAGTCCCATTCTCCAATTTTCACGGTCTCGATATTCTCTATAGAGTTGAGGGCATGCCTCCTGTCGATCTTCTTTGGAAAATATACCGTGTGTTCTTTATCATTCACATGGAAGGTAACCTTCCCTTTATTGCAATCAATAATAGCACCTGCAGTGTTAAGAAAAGGTCTACCAAGAATAATGGACATGCTCCCATCCTCGGGCATGTCAAGCACAACAAAATCAGTAAGAATTAAACAATTAGCAACTTCTACGGGAACATCCTCACAAATACCTATCGGAACAGCGGTTGACTTGTCAGCCATCTGAAGGGAGATATCTGTAGGGATTAGTTTCTCAAAACAAAGCCTCTCGTAAAGAGAGAGAGGCATAACACTCACTCCTGCTCCAAGATCACATAAAGCAGTTTTGACATAATTATTCATTATGGAGCAAGGAATGGTGGGTATACCTGGATCACCGAGCTTCTCAGGAATCTTGCCACTGAAAGAGTAGTTAGCAAGCATAGTAGATATTGCATCATTAGGAACTTTTCTTTTATTAGTGACAATATCTTTCATATATTTTGAATAAGGAAGTAACTTAATAGCATCAGTCAAAGGGATTTGAAGAAAAAGAGGTTTAATCCACTCACAAAACTTATTATAATGCTCTTCTTCTTTAGATTTGATGGACTTACCTGGAAAGAGCATGGGTTTCTGTACCCATGGTTCTCTTTCCTTCCCATGTTTTCTTGCGATGAAGTCTTCTTTAGTGTACCTCTTACGTTTGTCAGGTGCTTCTTCTTCTCGAACTTCAGGCGGATCATTCTTCTCATTATCATTACCTTCAGGTTCAGCACCGTCTTCAGTCTCAGCATCGGAGATAGATACGCTGTTAGGATCAATAGTTGGCTCTTCATCTGCAATAGGATCATTAGAATTGTCAGTCTCCTTATGTTTCTTCTTTTTCTTTGGAGAGCCAACAATTTCTTCTTCCTGCATTTGAGAATCCTGCTCGATTCTCTTCGGATGTCCCTCTGGATAGAGAGGATCTTGAGTGCTAGTTCCTCCTCGGGTCTTAATCCCGAAAGCCTGCAAATTATCTTGTTTGGCATTGTTAGCAAGCAAATCTCTTTGCACTTTAGAAATTTGGTCAAGCTGAGTTTGAACCAATTGAAAATGCTTCACAAGGCATTGAACATCATTAACTGTTCTATCTAAAACATCAAGCAGTCTTTTGATAGCAAGGGAATTATCATGCAATTGACTTTCTATCCTCTCATTAAAATGATTTTGTTTCATAATAAAATTATCAAACTCATCTAAACATTGATCAGGAGGCTTACCATGAGGGATGTCACTTGCGTTGAAATCTAAAAGAGAGTGTACCTCTACCATAGGAGGGTGAGTAGTAGGCTCACACAGCTTCTCAATAGGTGGTAGATTCTTCACGTCTTCAGCTTTAATACCTTTCTCTTTAATAGACTTCTTTGCTTCTCGCATATCTTCGGGGCTTAGAACAAATATGCCCCTCTTCTTTGGTGGTGGAGGTGGTTCAGGGACGGACCAATCTTCATGGTTTTTGGCAATCCTGCCCATCAAATCTTCCGCATCGTCCGGTGTTCTTTTCCTGAAAACACAACCATCACAACTGTCCAAATAGGACCTGGATTCATCAGTTAGACCAGCATAGAATATATCGATTAATTCATTCTTAGGAATTTCATGTCCTGGTCTAGCCCGAATCAGACCGCAGTACCTCCCCCAAGCTTTAGGGAGGGACTCATCATGCAACTGTTTAAAGTTATAAATTCTTTGTAAAGCAGCATGTTGCATGTGAGCACGAAAGTACTTATCAGCAAAAGAGTGAGCTAAGTCTTGAGGACTCTTAATGGAACCGCATGGGAGTGAATCATACCATGCTTTAGCACCTTCCTTCAAGGAGAAACGAAGAAGCTTGGTGATATAAAAGTATCGTATCTTCTCATCTGTGGTAAACATGCCACCTAACTCACCGAGTTTAGTCAGGTGTGCAATAGCATCATCATTTTCTCTGCCATAAAAGGGGTCAGCTTCAACCATAGGTATAAGTGAAAGATCAACAGAGAAATCATAATCAGGATCATCAATGCATATAGGAGATGTAGCAAATTCAGGATCAGGAACGGTTTTGTTCTTCAAAGAGTGTTTTTCAAATAGTTTCTTAATAACTTCAGGGTCAGAGCCAGAAAACTCTGTCAGTTCCCTGCATAAATCTTCATCAAGCATATAGTAATCATCATCAAGGAGCCTCTCTTTGAGTTTACTCAAATCAGGATAATCATAAGTTTCACCAATAGGGTAGCGAGTAACAGGAAGTTCAATTCCAGACTTTTTAGCAGCAGCAACAATTTGTTTCTCAAGAGCATAACCAAGCGAACTAATATCATCAAAAGTAGTAGAGGCATCATCAAGAGTATCGGACATAGTAACAGATTCAGTAGGAGCATCATGTGGTGGTGGTGAGGCAAACTTACTCATAACGGAAGGTGAATCAAGTGTAGCACTAGTGCTCAGAGCAGTACCTCTTCTTGTAGTAGATAGTAAGATCGGAACCTTGGGGTCTCCTTTCTTACCCATAGTGGATGAAGTGCAGCAGGTAGGATACCTCAAGTAGACTTGTAAATATTGCTATGCTCCCCGGCAACGGCGCCAGAAAACGGTACTTGATAACCCTCAACCGTAAGGGATCGAGATAGTCTTCGCGGGTAAGAATAACCCAATTTATTGATTCGACACACGGGGAACCAAAGAGTATTTATAAGCTTTGACAGTTGAGTTGTCAATTCAACCGCACCTGAAATATACTTACTTGCAACAAAGATAAATGGTAACAGTGATATGATAGTGATGATAGTGATAGTAAAAGTAACAGCAAAAGTAAATAGTAAAGGTAAATGGCAAAAGTAGCAACTAGTGACGAGCAGGGTTTAAAACACTATAGGCTAGGGAGATGGATGGTTGGGCGCCGCATGGATGAGATAGCTTCTAACTTGGGGCACGGCACACGGAAAAGTAATGATCATCTAGGCAAATATCAAACATTAGGCATGTATCTCATAGGTAGTTGTACGTGCTTGCAATAAGAACTTGCACAACATCTTTTGTCCTACCATCCCGCTACGAACGGGGCCAAAAGGAACTTATGGATATTAAGGTGCTCCTGTCAAAGAGCACCGGAACAAAGCAATGAACTCAATGGATACATGTAATCCTCAAACTACGGACCATCCCCTTTGGTGTCCCAAGCTGTCACTTTTGGGATCGCCGGTTCCGAACCGTAACAGGTGCAAACAACTCATAGATAGGACCACGAACACAAATATATTCATGCAAACACATATGGTTCAGATCTGAAATCATGGCACTCGGGCCCTAAGTGTCAAGCATTAAGAATAACAAGTTGAAGCAAAGATGATAAACACCATAGTAGATGATAGGCAACATGCCCCCAACGATCTGACAAACTATTAAATGATCTAACTCATCCAATCCCTACCATCCCCTTCGCCTACAGCAGGGGAATTACTCACACATGGAGGGAGAAGTCATGGAGGGATGATGGAGTGGTGATGATGATGACGATGGCGATGATCTCCCCTCTCCGGAGGCCAATTCAGCCTCCAGATTAGCCCTCCCGAGGAAGAACAGAGGGTGGCGGCGGCTCCGCGACGGATAACTGCGAAAGAACTTCTGATCTGGGGTTTCCGTGTCGCGAGTAAAAATACGAGGCGAAGTAGGGCACCAGGGGGTGTGGGCCCCACCCAGGCGACCCCCCGGCGCGGCCCAGGGGGGGGCGCCCACAGGGCGCCTGGGCACCCCCTGGCCCCCTCTGGCCCCACTTCTGGCTCCTGGCTCCTTCGGGTGCGTGGATTTTCTGTGATTTTTCGTGGATTTTTCTGAGATACTTAAAAATCCGTTTTCCTGCACACAATAAAACCATTCAGGCAGCTCTGCTGAAAACAGCGTCAGTCCGGGTTAGTTTAGTTCAAATCATGCAAGAATGAGGTCAAAACAATATCAAAAGTGTTTGGAAAAGTAGATACGTTTGAGACGTATCAGGCACAACCGCATTTCGGGCGCTTAGCAAGATGGATATCATTACATCGTACCATTACATACATACATAGGGGATACAACAATACATACAAGTCATAAGAATACAACAACATCAATACAAGTATCCGACTACGGATACAAACAATAAAAGCACAAAGACATCCATTTGCTATCCCAGGCTGCCGACCAGGAACCTAACCCAAGACTGAAGAAGAAGAAGAAAGAAAGAACTCCAAACACAACGATCAACGCTCTCACGCCAAGACATCGGAAACCTGCACCTGCAACTGTTGTGGTAGTATCTGTGAGCCACGAGGACTCAGCAATCCCATAACCATGGGTAACAAGACTATCAAAGCTTAATAGGTAGGAAGAGGTAAAGTGGTGAGGTTGAAGTAGCGACTAAGCAAAATATGGTGGCTAACTTACGAGTACAAGAATAAGAAGAGCATCTACGCAAACGGTCGCAAGTAGTAGTGATCGCTAAAGATCCTGAATTACTTACGGGTCAAACATAACCCCACCATGTTCTCTTCTCAAAGTGAAAAGAGACAGTCACGGTTACTCACACAGTTGTGTGTTTTACTTCGGATCCTCTGTCAAGTTTTCTACAACCGGACATTAACAAATTCCAATCTGCCACATAACAGCGGGCACGACTTTAGTAAGATCATAACCCTGCAGGGGTGTCCCAACTTAGCCCATCACAAGCTCTCACGATTAGCTGAAGTGATAAATATAATATCATCACTCCTTATCTTAGGGAAATCCGATCAGGCTCGGCATCCCGGTGCACAAGACATTTCGACAATGGTAAAACAAGTCCAGCAAGACCTCCCGGTGTGTCAACACCCTGATAGTAGCCGCGCGTATCTCGTCTCAGGCCACGACCGGATGGGCGAAGCTACGAGTAAAACCAAACCTCGAGTTTCCCCGTGGTGGCCCCGCAGGTTCCCCGTTTGGGACCAACACCATCAGCACTGGCCCCCCTGCTATGTAGAAAGAATCCTCGGGTAGCGCTAACTCCCTATGCAATTTAATTAATTAATTAAGTTGTTATTATGAGCAAATTAAAACCAATGTTGGGCCTTGCTGGAGGAGTTTTATTCAAAGACGAACTGTCAAGGGGTCCCCATCCACCCATCGTGTAAGGAACGCAAAATCAAGGAACATAATGCCGGTTTATCGGCGCCTACGGTGGCATGAGTGGAACAAAACACCGAGCAAAAGGCCAAGCCTTCCACCGATGCCCAGTATATAGGTGTGTTAATATACATATAACATATTGTGATATTCCAACAGCAAGTTCACACCTGGAACGAATCTTCATCTTCACCTGCAACTAACAACGCTATAAGAGGGGCTGAGCAAGCGGGTAACATAGCCAAACAGTGGTTTTGCTAGGAAGGTTTCAAAGGTTAGAGGTTTCACGGTAACAAGGAGAGGCTGACAATAAAGATGGGTAGCGCGACATATAACGATAGCATCGAGACACTAAGCATGGCAATGATAGTAAAGGTATCCAAGGGTATGGTCATCTTGCCCGAGATCCCGCAAGGAAGAAGAACGGTTCCAAGAAGAAGACGAAGAAGAGCCTTGAAAAAGAACCCCGGGTAGACGAACGAATCCTCACGACGCAACGGAACAAGCACTAACAAGAAGAAGCAAGCAATACGGTAAACAAACCACTCAAGAACATGACAATAGGCACTACCAAGTATGATGCAAAACCAGTCTACTTATGATGCACAGAAAGTCTACACAGGAAGCAAAACATGGCAAGGTAGGAAGCACAGCAAACAACACAAGTCTATATATGATGCATTACATGGCAAGGTATGATGCATGACAATACTAAACATGAAGCATAACATGGCAAGGTAGGAAGCACAGAAAACATCACAGGAAACATGGCAATGTGCTTAAGCAAGTATGATGCAAACAAGTCTATATAGGAAGCACAACAAGTCTATACAGGAAGCATAACAACTCTATAGAGGAAGCATAACAAGTCTATACAGGAAGCATAACATGGAAAGGTATGATGCATGACAAATCTATACAGGAAGCATGGCTGATGCACTAAGGAAGCACTACAGATGCACTAAGGAAGCACTGAAAGACAACATAGGAAACACAAAGATACAACACAAGGAACATGAGAATATGCATCAAGTAAGAAACTTCAAAACATGTTAACAAAAGGATAATATGAATCTACATGCAAAAACACTCAAGTTTCATATAAAGAAAACTCCAAACGGAGCAACGGGCTTAAAGATACACATGAAACAAGATATGACAACAAGCTGAAATTAACAGCCACATAGCAACTTGGAAGCATGATAAATATAAGCTACAGCACTCAAACATGGTGATAAGAAGCATGAACATGAAGTAGACATATCCTACAGCAAACAATTCCATTGGAGCATCTCCATAGGAGGCACGGATCAATAGCAACAAGCTATAACATTTTGAACATGACAACAAAAACCTGACAGCAGTATTTTATAGCAACTTGGGAGCAAGAGTTAAATATACTACAGCAACTCAAATGAGCAAGTGAAGGCATGAATGGATAGACAACAACATATACAACAAGGAATGATCAATGGCCACCCCAAAACTAACATGGATTTGCCTTGAACAACAAGCAAACATGGCATCAGGAAATTACAGATTCCAGACTTAGTGAAATTTCACTAAGTGTTAAAACAGCAATAACAACATGGCATGTTTGCAAGCATGTTTAAGTCAACACAAGGCATATCATGGAAAGTTAAATGCACCACATCCAAGACCACATCATGGAGATTCTAAAACATCTAGGCATGTGACAAGGGGACAAACACAACAATAGCAACGAGCAATTGAAATCAGCATCTCATAACAAGTTTCAAAACATAACAGCCAAATGCACTTTTGCAACATAGATAAACATGGTAATATTAACTCAAACAAGCATGCTATAGCAACCAACATGTAGAGCATCTCATGATGAACATTTGGGCATATCATTTGCATCATTTGGATAAACATGCACCAAGTTATCATATCACAAACATAGCAACAAAACAACTAATAGCAGCAGTTTATAACAAGTAGCACTCTTGCAACAGATATTTAAGCATCTAGATGAACTCAAACAAGCATGACACAAAGGAACAAAGTGTAGAGCACATCGCCACGGTCATTTTGACATATCATTCACTCAAAACGGTTAAGCACACAAAAAGTTATCATCATGCAAAGATGCAACATTACTGCAGACAGAATAAAAGACTTAGCATAAATTACAAGGCTTAGGAAAAAAACGAAACGAGCGCTAGATTACTAAGCAGTGCACTGGGCGGGATTATTGGGCTGCTCACCACGGGCTTCGGCCCAGAAGAGGAGAGGGGGCAGCAGCAGGCCTGGGAGCTGTTGGGCCCGAGGGAGCACCGGCTGGAGGAAGGGCCTGGGCCCGCGGGAGCACCGGCTGGAGGAAGGGCCTGGGCCCGCGGGGCAGCTGGCCCATGAGGGGAGGAGGCCCGGGCCGCGGGGTGAGGCCAGGGAGCTGGGCCTCGGCCTGGCGCTGGCCAGGAGGGAGGACGGGTCCAGGTGGGGCGACGGGCGCCTCCCGATCCGATCGAGGTCAGCGCACCCGACGGAAGGGCGCCGACGGCCATGCGCGGTGGGGAGCTCCGGCGACCAGCCCAGGGCGGCGGGGAGGACGGAGATGGCCGGGACCTCCCGGATCTGGTGGAGAACGGGACGGGGCGGCCGGTGACGAGCTCCCGACGACCGGAGGCGCAATTCCGGCGGCGGGGAAGAGGCGCAGAGGTGGCCGGCGGTGACCTGAGGCGGAGAAGACGAGGCGGCGGGGCGGAGGGCTCGGAAGCATGGCGCGACGAGGTCGGAAGCACGGCGCGGCGAGGTCGGAAGCACGGCGCGGCGAGGTCGGAAGCACGGCGTGGCGAGGTCGGAAGCACGGCGCAGCGAGGGTGGAAGCACGGCGCGACGACGGTGGAAGCACGGCGCGGCAACGGTGGAAGCACGGCGCGGCAACGGTGGAAGCACGGCGCGGCAACGGTGGAAGCACTAGGGTTTTGGACGCAAAAATTGGAGGGGGAGGACGTTTATGTAGGGAAGAACCTAGGGTTTGGGGATTTGGAGCGATCCGGAGCCATCGGATTGCGATCCAACGGCAACGGAGCGAAGGGGGAGTTAGAAAGGCCTAGGTGGGCTGTGTAGAGACCTTGGGCTTAGGGAAGAGAAGAGGGAGGAAGGCCCGCGGGGGCTTTCGGAGACCGAAAACGTCCGACGAAATAACCGGCGACTAGTGCCGCTATATATATCCGTTGGGCTATCAAACGAGCTCCGAATGCGATGAAATTTGGCAGGCGGCCTGTCTACACTATAATAAGACCACACGCCAAGTTTCAACCCATTCCGAGAACATTTTTCGGCCACTCATAAAATAAATATTAGGAGGCACCGCGGGTGCGTGCAAGTGTGTCTGGGCTCAGAACGGACAACGGAAAGGACGAGGGGACTCGGGCGGATGCAAGTTTTGAAAACATGCTGATGCAACACACACGATGACAAGGCAAGGATGCACATGCAAGCAAGATGACATGGCAACGAAGACGAATAACTGGCTGACACCTGGCGCACCGGTCTCAGGGTGTCACAACACTCCCCTACTAACAAGAGATCTCGTCCTGAGATCTTAGGAACGAGACGGAAGGGAAAAAGGAAGAACAAGTTCTTCAAGGACAAAAGAGTGAAAGCAAAGAACCTTGAGGGGTTGAACCACTTGAAAGAAAGTATGCAACGGAGATGAACGAAGTTGCGAACACTTTGTTAGACAAGAGGAAGAAGGAATACGACGAGAACCCAAAAGGGTGAAGGAATAAGAATGAATTCGAAACCACTCCAGTTAAAAGAGATGGAAAAGGAATTGAAACGAAAGAATTTGTGCAGCACTCCGGCTAAAACAGAAAGAAATAGCACACCGGTTGAACAAGAATGGAACAGGACAAGAACCTGAGGAGATGGAACGATACTCGACGAGAGTAACAACAGGAAGCCTCCGGAAGAATTGAAAAAAGGCAATTAAAAGAACGGAGAAGAAGATGACAACTTTCACGACGAGTGAATTCGAAAGAGGATCTTCAGAAGAAGGCTTGAACGGAGCTGTTGAAAATCAACGACGAAAAGAGTGAGCTTGTTGTGGACTTATTTAAACATCTGAAGAGTTGAGGTGAATTATCGCCACAACGAAAAAGAAGGATTATCTGAGAATGAAGAATTGCAAAACTCCACTTCAAAAGAATAGGAGAATTATTTGCGCTCGAGAGGCAAAAGAATAAGAATGCTTGAGCAGCTCCGGAAGAATTAGATGAATATTTGAAGAATGAATTAAATGATGGAGAGCCACCATGAAGAACTCCGGTAACGAAAGGATAATGATTTAGAATGACGGATGAAAAGAACAAGATTAAAGCCTTGCGATGATTGGAAGGAGTTCCGATGAGATAACCGAGAAAATTGAACTCCGGAAAGAAAAGATGAAAAGACTTGGGACTAGAATTTATCCGTCAAGAATAAACTCCGAAGGAAAAGATTAAATGAACTTGAAGAAAGAATACGAATTATGTTATGCTTATCCTTCATCAATTAAATTGATGAGAAGCAATGGATTCGCATACTACTTATTCTCGTTGGAATTGATTAAAGAGGGATATATCGCGAATTTGCGAAAATCTTCATGAAACACCGATAGGATTGGAATGAACGAATGAATTGATATGATAGCACCGGAAAAGAACTCTGTTGAGCGAACCACCATAAAGAATAGAAGCCGAGTGAAGAAAAGAAACGAACCATCGTGAAGAGTTAAAATCGAGTGAAGAACGAGAATGACCACTGTAAGGAATTAAAATCGAATGAAGAAAGAGAAGAGAACCACCGTAAAGAGTTAAAATTGAGTGAATACAAGAGAATGAATCTCCGGGAAGAATAAAGCACTTGAGGACAATTAGAATGACGAGAACGAAGAGATTGTGAACGATTAAAGAATGCTTGAACAAGCACCGGAAAAAAATGTGAGACGAACGAAGAGGCATCAATGCAGAATATTTGGAGGACGAAGTTGAAAACTGAGAACGAAGAAATCTTCTGAAATGATGGCCTTCGGAGGAACACAAAGAAAAGAATTCCTGAAATACTCCGGAAGAATGAAAAGAAGAAAGGTTGAAGCAACGATGAAAAGAATTGGAAGCGATCTTGGAGAAGGCATATGACTGATGGGATCCATACTTACGTCATACATGAAAAAGAATGTCGGAACACTCCGGGAAAAATAAGACGAGTCAGGTAAGTTCCTGGGAAAAGACCTGTGGGTTATGAGCCCATCGAAGAGAAAACACCGTTGAAAAGGATCGAGAAGAAGATGATGCACCGGAACGATTGAAAGACTCGAATGAGGTGACAACCTCGAATGAATTAGAACACAGACGAATATCCTGAGATTTCTTCGGAACTCCGGAATAATTGAAAGGCAAGAGGCGAACGAGCAAGGGGAATATCCGAGCCGAGGGAATAGAATACGAAGAACACCGGATACTAATAGAATTGGAACCACCAGAGAGAAGAAGAGGTGAAGAATATCAAACGAGAGGAGAATTCACCGGAGAAGAAAAGAGATGAAGGATGACGAACTAGAAGAGGAATTCACCAGTTGGAATAACTGAGGAAAAGAAGCAATGATTCACACGAGTAGGATGGATACTCGATTAAGGACTCCGGATCTGAAGCAAAAGGGTGGGCGGGTGGGAAAAGAAAGTCCACTTCGGACGGGAAAAACACCATCGGTTGAAAGAACTGAGGATCGAACTTGCAAAGAAGAAGAGGGTTGAATCCACTTGACGAGAGATGCACCAGATGAAAGAACTAACAACGCAACGAACGAAAAACTAACCATGCGAGATCCTAAAAAAATTTGAAGGGGAAGAGGAGTAATTCAAAACACCTACGTCAAGATTCCTCACCAGAGCGACGAAGGGGCAGGGGAGTAAAAAGAATTCCTACTCTCCGATATAACTAGACTCCGAAAAAGTTTTCTGCTAGACTCAACAACGGCCAAGCTACGATCAATCAAGGGGGCTCCTATGGTCAGTCGAGGCTCTGATACCAACTTGTCAAGCCCAAGATGCGATTATATCCCGATCATGTGACACTTACGTGATTTGGGCACAACCGCATTTCGGGCGCTTAGCAAGATGGATATCATTACATCGTACCATTACATACATACATAGGGGATACAACAATACATACAAGTCATAAGAATACAACAGCATCAATACAAGTATCCGACTACGGATAGAAACAATAAAAGCACAAAGACATCCATCTGCTATGCCAGGCTACCGACCAGGAACCTAACCCAAGACTGAAGAAGAAGAAGAAAGAAAGAACTCCAAACACAACGATCAACGCTCTCACGCCAAGACATCGAAAACCTGCACCTGCAACTGTTGTGGTAGTATCTGTGAGCCACGAGGACTCAGCAATCCCATAACCATGGGTAACAAGACTATCAAAGCTTAATAGGTAGGAAGAGGTAAAGTGGTGAGGTTGCAGCAGCGACTAAGCAAAATATGGTGGCTAACTTACGAGTACAAGAATAAGAAGAGCATCTACGCAAACGGTCGCGACTAGTAGTGATCGCTAAAGATCCTGAACTACTTACGAGTCAAACATAACCCCACCGTGTTCTCTTATCAAAGTGAAAAGAGACAGTCACGGTTACTCACACAGTTGTGTGTTTTACTTCGGATCCTCTGTCAAGTTATCTACAACCGGACATTAACAAATTCCAATCTGCCACATAACCGCGGGCACGGCTTTCGAAAGATCATAACCCTGCAGGGGTGTCCCAACTTAGCCCATCACAAGCTCTCACGATTAGCTGAAGTGATAAATATAATATCATCACTCCTTATCTTAGGGAAATCCGATCAGGCTCGGCATCCCGGTGCACAAGACATTTTGACAATGGTAAAACAAGTCCAGCAAGACCTCCCGGTGTGTCGACACCCTGATAGTAGCCGCGCGTATCTCGTCTCAGGCCACGACCGGATGGGCGAAGCTACGAGTAAAACCAAACCTCGAGTTTCCCCGTGGTGGCCCCGCAGGTTCCCCGTTTGGGACCAACACCATCAGCACTGGCCCCCCTGCTATGTAGAAAGAATCCTCGGGTAGCGCTAACTCCCTATGCAATTTAATTAATTAATTAAGTTGTTATTATGAGCAAATTAAAACCAATGTTGGGCCTTGCTGGAGGAGTTTTATTCAAAGACGAACTGTCAAGGGGTCCCCATCCACCCATCGTGTAAGGAACGCAAAATCAAGGAACATAATGCCGGTTTATCGGCGCCTAAGGTGGCATGAGTGGAACAAAACACCGAGCAAAAGGCCAAGCCTTCCACCCATGCCCAGTATATAGGTGTGTTAATATACATATAACATATTGTGATATTCCAACAACAAGTTCCCACCTGGAACGAATCTTCATCTTCACCGGCAACTAACAACGCTATAAGAGGGGCTGAGCAAGCGGGTAACATAGCCAAACAGTGGTTTTGCTAGTAAGGTTTCAAAGGTTAGAGGTTTCATGGCAACAAGGAGAGGCTGACAATAAAGATGGGTAGCGCGACATATAACGATAGCATCGAGACACTAAGCATGGCAATGATAGTAAAGGTATCCAAGGGTATGGTCATCTTGCCTGAGATCCCGCAAGGAAGAAGAACGGTTCCAAGAAGAAGACGAAGAAGAGCCTTGAAGAAGAACCCCGGGTAGACGAACGAATCCTCACGACGCAACGGAACAAGAACTAACGAGAAGAAGCAAGCAATACGGTAAACAAACCACTCAAGAACATGACAATAGGCACTACCAAGTATGATGCAAAACAAGTCTACTTATGATGCACAGAAAGTCTACACAGGAAGCAAAACATGGCAAGGTAGGAAGCACAGCAAACAACACAAGTCTATATATGATGCATTACATGGCAAGGTATGATGCATGACAATACTAAACAGGAAGCATAACATGGCAAGGTAGGAAGCACAGAAAACATCACAGGAAACATGGCAATGTTCTTAAGCAAGTATGATGCAAACAAGTCTATATAGGAAGCACAACAAGTCTATACAGAAAGCATTACAAGTCTATACAGGAAGCATAACAAGTCTATACAGGAAGCATAACATGGCAAGGTATGATGCATGACAAATCTATACAGGAAGCATGGCTGATGCACTAAGGAAGCATTGCAGATGCACTAAGGAAGCACTGAAAGACAACATAGGAAACACAGAGATACAACACAAGGAACATGACAATATGCATCAAGTAAGAAACTTCAAAACATGTTAACAAAAGGATAATATGAATCTACATGCAAAAACACTCAAGTTTCATATAAAGAACACTCCAAACGGAGCAGCGGGCTAAAAGATAAACATGAAACAAGATATGACAACAAGCTGAAATTAACAGCCACATAGCAACTTGGAAGCATGATAAATATAAGCTACATCACTCAAACATGGTGATAAGAAGCATGAACATGAAGTAGACATATCCTACAGCAAACAATTCCATTGGAGCATCTCCATAGGAGGCACGGATCAATAGCAACAAGCTATAACATTTTGAACATGACAACAAAACCTGACAGCAGTATTTTATAGCAACTTGGGAGCAAGAGTTAAATATGCTACAGCAACTCAAATGAGCAAGTGAAGGCATGAATGGATAGACAACAACATATAAAACAAGGAATGATCAATGGCCACCCCAAAACTAACTTGGATTTGCCTAGAACAACAAGCAACCATGGCATCAGGAAATTACAGATTCCAGACTTTGTGAAATTTCACTAAGTGTTAAAACTGCAATAACAACATGGCATATTTGCAAGCATGTTTAAGTCAACACAAGGCATATCATGGAAAGTTAAATGCACCACATCCAAGACCACATCATGGAGATTCTAAACATCTAGGCATGTGAGAAGGGGACAAACACAACAATAGCAACGAGCAATTGAAATCAGCATCTCATAACAAGTTTCAGAACATAACAGCCAAATGCACTTTTGCAACATAGATAAACATGGTAATATTAACTCAAACAAGCATGCTATAGCAACCAACATGTAGAGCATCTCATGATGAACATTTGGGCATATCATTTGCATCATTTGGATAAACATGCACCAAGTTATCATATCACACACATAGCAACAAAACAACTAATAGCAGCAGTTTATAACAAGTAGCACTCTTGCAACAGATATTTAAGCTTCTAGATGAACTCAAACAAGCATGACACAAAGGAACAAAGTGTAGAGCACATCGCCACGGTCATTTTGACATATCATTCACTCAAAACGGATAATCACACAAAAAGTTATCATCATGCAAAGATGCAACATTACTGCAGACAGAATAAAAGACTTAGCAGAAATTACAAGGCTTAGGAAAAAAACGAAACGAGCGCTAGATTACTAAGCAGTGCACTGGGCGGGATTTAGTGGGCTGCTCACCACGGGCTTCGGCCGAGAAGAGGAGAGGAGGCAGCAGCAGGCCTGCGAGCTGCTGGGCCCGAGGGAGCATCGGGTGGAGGAAGGGCCTGGGCCCGCGGGAGCACCGGCTGGAGGAAGGGCTTGGGCCCGCGGGGTGGCTAGCCCATGAGGGGAGGAGGCCCGGGCCGCGGGGTGAGGCCAGGGAGCTGGGCCTCGGCCTGGCGCTGGCCAGGAGGGAGGACGGGTCCAGGCGGGGCGACGGGCACCTCCCGATCCGATCGAGGTCAACGCACCCGACGGAAGGGCGCCGGCGGCCATGCGCGGTGGGGAGCTCCGGCGACCAGCCCAGGGCGGCGGGGAGGACGGAGATGGCCGGGACCTCCCGGATCTGGTGGAGAACGGGCCGGGGCGGCCGGTGACGAGCTCCCGGCGACCGGAGGCGCAATTCCGGCGGCGGGGAAGAGGCGCAGAGGTGGCCGGCGGCGACCTGATGCGGAGAAGACGAGGCGGCGGGGCGGAGGGCTCGGAAGCACGGCGCGGCGAGGTCGGAAGCATGGCGTGGCGAGGTCGGAAGCACGGCGCAGCGAGGTCGGAAGCACGGCGCAGCGACGGTGGAAGCACGACGCGGCAACGGTGGAAGAACTAGGGTTTTGGACGCAAAAATAGGAGGGATAGGACGTTTATATAGGGAAGAACATAGGGTTTGGGGGTTTGGAGCGATCCGGAGCCATCGGATTGCGATCCAACGGCAACGGAGCGAAGGGGGAGTTAGAAAGGCCTAGGTGGGCTGTGTAGAGACCTTGGGCTTAGGGAAGAGAAGAGGGAGGAAGGCCCGCGGGGGTTTTCGGCGACCGAAAACGTCCGACGAAATAACCGGCGACTAGTGCCGCTATATATATCCGTTGGGCTATCAAACGAGCTCCGAATGCGATGAAATTTGGCAGGCGGCCTGTCTACACTATAATAAGACCACACGCCAAGTTTCAACCCATTCCGAGAACGTTTTTCGGCCACTCATAAAATAAATATTGGGAGGCACCGCGGGTGCGTGCAAGTGTGTCTGGGCTCAGAACGGACAACGGAAAAGACGAGGGGACTCGGGCGGATGCAAGTTTTGAAAACATGCTGATGCAACACACACGATGACAAGGCAAGGATGCACACGCAAGCAAGATGACATGGCAACGAAGACGAATAACTGGCTGACACCTGGCGCACCGGTCTCGGGGTGTCACAAGCCCAAATTTGGGTCGACCCTCCGGTTCTGATTGGACGGTGGGGTCCAACTGCCATGGCACACTTAAAAAAGAGATATCTAGGCAGGAGATCCTCTTTTAATTCACCCCTGCTGGCGAGGAAGCAAGGGGGAGAGGGAGAAGTGATGGCCAGCGGGTCTCTCCAACATTGTTGGTTTTCAGATAAAGTGCATACCGATGACGTGGTGGTTCGCCATCTAGGACCTGCATGCGTGATCCTACAACAATTGCTACAATCTGAACTACGCTTAATCTAGCTTGTTGCCGTGGGTAACCAGTTAGTATCTTATGTTTACCCAAGCATGTTGTCATTCCTTTGCATAACAAACCCGGGATGACCTTCTTCAGCAAGATGCTATTTGGTTCCATGCAGCCTAAGTCATATGACTGGGCTAGAAGTCACTCAAAGGGTGGCACTAATGCACTCACCACCTCAGATGCTAAGTTCGTAGTTTCATTCCCTGTTCCTCTATTTCCTTCTTTTTTTAGCAATGCTCATGTCCCTAACGAAACGTTTGCTAACCTATTTCTTGTCCTGTCCACACACTTCGGGGGCTCGTTTAGCAAAGATAAACACAAACACTGTTGTTGACGCTTCAGCCGAGACCATAGTTCTGTATCCTGAAAATGGAGGCAACCTGCACCGCTTCACGTCGCTTACCCCTTTCGCTATTCTCGACGTGATGGGTCCCCCTTGCAAAAGCACTACTGGCGGGGACTGTGCGTACTATAGCGAGTTCCCGTTCTCAAATACAGCTGGTGAGTGTTTTCTTCCAGTTTTGAATTCAGTTTATGAAGAACATCTGGATGCTTCCTACTGCTCGCTAATGAAAATGTCCTCTAGTTTCAGGTGTGGTTGACACACGGTACTCCTAGCTCAAGGAGATCCCCAACAACTACCGGATGAAGGGTGTAACGATGTCGTGGCTCTTTGTTATCTACAACCTGCATGACCATTGTTACCATGATCTGAACGACGCTCCGTCTAGCTTGTTGTGGATAGCAGTTGTAACCTGCGAAAGGAAAGAGGTCATTCTGTCCAACCTAGCTCTGACCAAGGCTACCAAAATCTTCTTTTACCGTTATTCATCGGGGTTGAAACTGTCTCCTCTGATCTATTATCTTCTTGTCAAGCGTCGTGGCTTTCACGCGTAGAGTCTAGCTTGTTCTGGAATCAGAAACATTTCTGTTTATTCTCATAAAATGAAAGACGAAAGAAAAAAAATATTGGGAAGCAAAGCATTGGACAGACACATGTGATATGTGGCGATAGATGGCATGCCCTTCTTTGAAAGAAGGAAATGCGAGTGGTAGAAGTGGCAACCGACGTGGTTCTGTAGCGCGGCAGGATTGCGCGCCCACATGGACCGCGCGAGTATTTGCGTCTAGTTTAGCGCAAGCGTGTCCGCCTGACCTGGCAAAGCATCGGTGGGACCCGAATCGATGAGATGGAGGGAGTATGAATATATGGCAATAAATAAGCCAATATATGAAAGTAAAGAAGGAATAATGTTAGGGACATAAAAAGAATACTTGAGCAACAAATAATTACAAAGAAACCAGAGGTAGTATTTGCCTCACCCACAGGAAGAAGTTTCCTCTCGCGCTCTCCTACTCCATTGTGTTCCAATTCCATCGACTTTCCAAATAGCTTTGTTTAGCATAGTATTTGAACAAATGTACTCTAGAGAGTAGTGACAGAACATTGTCTTTTCAAATAGCATCAATTAGTGGTATACACACTTTTAGCATGTTATTAGAATCTTAGATTTTATTGGTTCGAAGAAAAATAAGGTTTACATGCAGCCGCATATCTATTTCAAGCATGAAGAAAGGCGATGTTTGATAAATACACTGCATAATTCTAGAAACATGAGGCTAACTATCCTCACAAATGCACATGCCATGGTAATAGTTGTTACAATCATAGGAGCCCAAATTTGGGTCGACCCTCCTGTTCTGATTGGTCGGTGGGGTCCAGCTGCCATGGCACACTTAAAAAAGAGATATCTAGGCAGGAGATCCTCTTTTAATTCACCCCAGCTGGCGAGGAAGCAAGGGGGAGAGGGAGAAGTGATGGCTAGCGGGTCTGTCCAAGATTGTTGGTTTTCAGATAAAGTGCATACCGATGACGTGGTGGTTCGCCGTCTAGGACCTGCATGTGTGATCCTACAACAATTGCTACAATCTGAACTACGCTTCATCTAGCTTGTTGCCGTGGGTAACTATTTAGTATCTTATGTTTACCCAAGCATGTTGTCATTCCTTTGCACAACAAACTCGGGATGACCGTCTTCAGCAAGATGCTATTTGGTTCCATGCAGCTTAAGTCATATGACTGGGCTAGAAGTCACTCAAATGGTGGCACTAATGCACTCACCACCTCAGATGCTAAGTTCGTAGTTTCATTCCCTGTTCCTCTATTTCATTCTTTTTTCAGCAATGCTCATGTCCCTAACGAAACGTTTGCTGACCTATTTCTTGTCCTGTCCACACACTTCGGGGGCTCGTTTAGCAAAGATAAACACAAACACTGTTGTTGACGCTTCAGCCGAGACCATAGTTCTGTACCCTGAAAATGGAGGAAACCTTCACCGCCTCACGTCGCTTACCCCTTTCGCTATTCTCGACGTGATGGGACCCCCTTGCAAAAGCACTACTAGCGGGTACTGTGTGTACTATAGCGAGTTCCCGTTCTCAAATACAGCTGGTGAGTGTTTTCTTCTAGTTGTGAATTCAGTTTATGAAGAACATCTGGATGCTTCCTACTGCTCGCTAATGAAAATGTCCTCTAGTTTCAGGTGTGGTTGACACACGGTACTCCTGGCTCAAGGAAATCCCCAACCACTACCGGATGAAGGGTGTAACGATGTCGTGGCTCTTTGTTATCTAGAACCTGCATGACCATTGTTACCATGATCTGAACGGCGCTCCGTCTAGCTTGTTGTGGATTGCAGTTGTAACCTGCGAAAGGAAAGAGGTCATTCTGTCCAACCTAGCTCTGACCAAGGCTAGCAAAATCTTCTTTTACCGTTATTCACCGGGGTTGAAACTATCTGCTCTGGTCTATTATCTTCTTGTCATGCGGTGTTGCTTTCACGCGTAGAGTCTAGCTTGTTCTGGAATCAGAAACATTTCTGTTTATTTTCATAAAATGAAAGACGAAAGTAAAAATATATTGGGAAGCAAAGCATTGGACAGACACATGTGATATGTGGCGATAGATGGCATGCCCTTCTTTGAAAGAAGGAAATGCGAGTGGTAGAAGTGGCAACCGACGTGGCTCTGCAGCGCGGCAGGATTGCGCGCCCACATGGACCGCGCGATATTTGCGTCTAGTTTAGCACAAGCGTGTCCGCCTGACCTGGCAAAGCATCGGTGAGACCCGAATCAATGAGAGGGAGGGAGTATGAACATATGGCAATAAATAAGCCAATATATGAAAGTAAAGAAGGAATAATGTTAGGGACAGAATAAGAATACTTGAGCAACAAATAATTACAAAGAAACCAGAGGTAGTGTTTGCCTCGCCCACAGGAAGAAGTTTCCTCTCGCGCTCTCCTACTCCATTGTGTTCCAATTCCATCGACTTTCCAAATAGCTTTGTTTAGCATAGTATTTGAACAAATGTACTCTAGAGAGTAGTGACAGAACATTTTCTTTTCAAATAGCATTAATTAGTGGTATACACACTTTTAGCATTTTATTAGAATCTTAGATTTTATTGGTTCGAACAAAAATTAGGTTTACATGCAGCCGCATATCTATTTCAAGCATGAAGAAAGGCGATGTTTGATAAATACACTGCATAATTCTAGAAACATGAGGCTAACTATCCTCACAAATGCACATGCCATGGTAATAGTTGTTACAATCATAGGAGCCCAAATTTGGGTCGACCCTCCTGTTCTGACTGGTCGGTGGGGTCCAGCTTCCATGGCACACTTAAAAAAGAGATATCTAGGCAGGAGATCCTCTTTTAATTAACCCCTCCTGGCGGGGAAGCAAGGGGGAGAGGGAGAAGTGATGGCCAGCGGGTCTCTCCAACATTGTTGGATTCTAGATAAAGTGCATAACGATGACGTGGTGGTTCGCCGTCTAGGACCTGCATGCGTGATCCTACAACAATTGCTACAATCTGGACTACGCTTCATCTAGCTTGTTGCCGTGGGTAACTAGTTAGTATCTTATGTTTACCCAAGCATGTTGTCATTCCTTTGCACAACAAACCTGGGATGACCGTCTTCAGCAAGATGCTATTCAGTTCCATGCACCTTAAGTCGTATGAGTGGGCTAGAAGTCACTCAAAGGGTGGCACTAATGCACTCACCACCTCAGATGCTAAGTTTGAAGTTTCATTCCCTGTTCCTCTATTTGCTTCTTTTCTTTAGCAATGCTCATGTCCCTGACGAAACGTTTGCTGACCTATTTCTTGTCCTGACCACACACTTCGGGGGCTCGTTTAGCAAAGATAAACACAAACACTATTGTTGACGCTTCAGCCGAGACCATAGTCCTGTACCCTGAAAATGGAGGCAACCTGCACCGCTTCACGTCGCTTACCCCTTTCGCTATTCTCGATGTGATGGGACCCCCTTGCAACAGCACTACTGGCGGGGACTGTGCTTACTATAGCGAGTTCCTGTTCTCAAATACAGCTGGTGATTGTTTTCTTCCAGTTGTGAATTCAGTTTATGAAGAACATCTAGATGCTTCCTACTGCTCGCTAATGAAAATGTCCTCTAGTTTCAGGTGTAGTTGACACACGGTACTCCTGGCTCAAGGTGATCCGCAACAACTACCGGATGAAGGGTGTAACGATGTCGTGGCTCTTTGTTATCTAGAACATGCATGACCATTGTTACCATGATCTGAACGGCGCTCCGTCTAGCTTGTTGTGGATTGCAGTTGTAACCTGCGAAAGGAAAGAGGTCATTCTGTCCAACCTAGCTTTGACCAAGGCTAGCAAAATCATCTTTTACCGTTATTCACCGGGGTTGAAACTATCTCCTCTGGTCTATTATCTTCTTGTCATGCGTTGTGGCTTTCACGCGTAGAGTCTAGCTTGTTCTGGAATCATAATCATTTCTGTTTATTTTCATAAATGAAAGACGAAAGAATAAAATATATTGGGAAGCAAAGCATTGGACAGACACAAGTGATATGTGGCGATAGATGGCATGCCCTTCTTTGAAAGAAGGAAATGTGAGTGGTAGAAGTGGCAACCGACGTGGCTCTGCAGCGCGGCAGGATTGCGCGCCCACATGGACCGCGCGAGTATTTGCGTTTAGTTTAGCGCACGCGTGTCCGCCTGACCTGGCAAAGCATCGGTGAGACCCGAATCGATGAGAGGGAGAGAGTATGAATATATGGAAATAAATAAGCCAATATATGAAAGTAAAGAAGGAATAATGTTAGGGACAGAAAAAGAATACTTTAGCAACAAATAATTACAAAGAAACCAGAGGTAGTATTTGCCTCGCCCACAGGAAGAAGTTTCCTCTCCCGCTCTCCTACTCCATTGTGTTCCAATTCCATCGACTTTCCAAATAGCTTTGTTTAGCATAGTATTTGAACAAATGTACTCTAGAGAGTAGTGACACAACATTGTCTTTTCAAATAGCATCAATTAGTGGTATACACACTTTTAGCATCTTATTAGAATCTTAGATTTTATTGGTTCGAAGAAAAATAAGGTTTACATGCAGCCGCATATCTATTTCGAGCATGAAGAAAGGCGATGTTTGATAAATACACTGCATAATTATAGAAACATGAGGCTAACTATCCTCACAAATGCACATGCCATGGTAATAGTTGTTACAATCATAGGAGCCCAAATTTGGGTCGACCCACCTGTTCTGATTGGTCGGTGGGGTCCAGCTGCCATGGCACACTTAAAAAGAGATATCTGGGCAGGAGATCCACTTTTAATTCACCCCTGCTGGCGAGGAAGCAAGGGGGAGAGGGAGAAGCGATTGCCAACGGGTCTCTCCAACATTGTTGGTTTCCAGATAAAGTGCATACCGATGACGTGGTGGTTCGCCGTCTAGGACCTGCATGCGTGATCCTACAACAATTGCTACAATCTGAACTACGCTTCATCTAGCTTGTTGACGTGGGTAACTAGTTAGTATCTTATGTTTACCCAAGCATGTTGTCATTCCTTTGCACAACAAAGCCGGGATGACCGTCATTAGCAAGATGCTATTCAGTTCCATGCACCTTAAGTCGTATGACTGGGCTAGAAGTCACTCAAAGGGTGGCACTAATGCACTCACCACCTGAGATGATAAGTTTGTAGTTTCATTCCCTATTCCTTTATTTCCTTCTTTTCTTTAGCAATGCTCATGTCCCTGACGAAAATTTGCTGGCCTATTTCTTGTCCTGACCACACACTTCGGGGGCTCGTTTAGCAAAGATAAACACAAACACTATTGTTGACGCTTCAGCTGAGACCATAGTTCTGTACCCTGGAAATGGAGGCAACCTGCACCGTTTCACGTCGCTTACCTCTTTCTCTATTCTCGACGTGATGGGACCCCCTTGCAACAACACTACTGGCGGGGACTGTGCGTACTATACCGAGTTCCCGTTCTCAAATACAGCTGGTGAGTGTTTTCTTCCAGTTGTGAATTCAGTTTATGAAGAACATCTGGATGCTTCCTACTGCTCGCTAATGAAAATGTCCTCTAGTTTCAGGTGTGGTTGACACACGGTACTCCTGGCTCAAGGAGATCCCCAACAACTACCAGATGAAGGGTGTAATGATGTCGTGGCTCTTTGTTATCTAGAACCTATATGACCATTGTTACCATGATCTGAACGGCGCTCCATCTAGCTTGTTGCGGATAGCAGTTGTAACATGCGAAAGGAAAGTGGTCATTTTGTCCAACCTAGCTCTGACCAAGGCTAGCAAAATCTTCTTTTACCGTTATTCATCGGGGTTGAAACTATCTCATCTGGTCTATTATCTTCTTGTCATGCGTCGTGGCTTTCACGCGTAGAGTCTAGCTTGTTCTCGAATCAGAAACATTTCTGTTTATTTTAATAAAATGAAAGACGAAAGAAAATAAATTGGGAAGCAAAGCATTGGACAGACACATGTGATATGTGGCGATAGATGGCATGCCCTTCTTTGAAAGAAGGAAATGCGAGTGGTAGAAGTGGCAACCGACGTCGCTCTGCAGCGCGGCAGGATTGCGCGCCCACATGGACCGCGAGAGTATTTGCCTCTAGTTTAGCGCACGCGTGTCCGCCTGACATGGCAAAGCATCGGTGAGACCCGAGTCGATGAGAGGGAGAGAGTATGAATATATGGCAATAAATAAGCCAGTATATGAAAGTAAAGAAGGAACAATGTTAGGGACAGAAAAAGAATACTTGAGCAACTAATAATTACAAAGAAACCAGAGGTAGTATTTGCCTCGCCCACAGGAAGAAGTTTCCTATCGCGCTCTCCTACTCCTTTGTGTTCCAATTCCATCGACTTTCCAAATAGCTTTGTTTAGCATAGTATTTGAACAAATGTACTCTAGAGAGTAGTGACAGAACATTGTCTTTTCAAATAGCAACAACTAGTGGTATACACACTTTTAGCATGTTATTAGAATCTTAGATTTTATTGGTTCGAAGAAAAATAAGGATTACATGCAGCCTCATATCTATTTCGAGCATGAAGAAAGGCGATGTTTGATAAATACACTGCATAATTCTAGAAACATGAGGCTAACTATCCTCACAAATGCACATGCCATGGTAATAGTTGTTACAATCATAGGAGCCCAAATTTGGGTCGACCCTCCTGTTCTGATTGGTCGGTGGGGTCCAGCTGCCATGGCATACTTAAAAAAGAGATATCTAGGCAGGAGATCCTCTTTTAATTCACCCCTACTTGCGAGGAAGCAAGGGGGGAGAGGGAGAAGTGATGGCCAGCGGGTCTCTCCAACATTGTTGGTTTCCAGATAAAGTGCATATCGATGACGTGGTGGTTCGCTGGCTAGGACCTGCATGCGTGATCCTACAACAATTGCTACAATCTGAACTACGCTTCATCTAGCTTGTTGCCGTGGGTAACTAGTTAGTATCGTATGTTTACCCAAGCATGTTGTCATTACTTTGCAGAAAAAACCCGGGATGACCGTCTTCAGCAAGATGCTATTCAGTTCCATGCACCTTAAGTCGTATGACTGGGCTAGAAGTCACTCAAAGGGTGGCACTAATGCACTCACCACCTCAGATGCTAAGTTCGTAGTTTCATTCCATGTTCCTCTATTTCCTTCATTTCTTTAGCAATGCTCATGTCCCTGACGAAACGTTTGTTAACCTATTTCTTGTCCTGACCACACACTTCGGGGGCTCGTCTACCAAAGATAAACACAAACACTGTTGTTGACGCTTCAGCCGAGACCATAGTTCTATACCCTGAAAATGGACGCAACCTGCACCGCTTCACGTCGCTTACCCCTTACGCTATTCTCGACCTGATGGGTCCCCCTTACAACAGCACTACTGGCGGGGACTGTGCGTACTATAGCGAGTCCCTGTTCTCAAATACAGCTGGTGAGTGTTTTCTTCTAGTCGTGAATTCAGTTTATGAAGAACATCTGGATGCTTCCTACTGCTCGCTAATGAAAATGTCCTCTAGTTTCAGGTGTGGTTGACACACGGTACTCCTGGCTCAAGGAGATCCCCAACAACTACCGGATGAAGGGTGTAACGATGTCGTGGATCTTTGTTATCTAGAACCTGCATGACCATTCTTACCATGATCTGAACGGCGCTCCGTCTAGCTTATTGTGGATAGTAGTTGTAACCTGCGAAAGGAAAGAGGTCATTCTGTCCAACCTAGCTCTGACCAAGGCTAGCAAAATCTTCTTTTACCGTTATACACCGGGGTTGAAACTATCTCCTCTGGTCTATTATCTTCTTGTCATGCGTCGTGGATTTCACGCGTAGAGTCTAGCTTGTTCTGGAATCAGAAATATTTCTGTTTATTTTCATAAAATGAAAGACGAAAGAAAAAATATATATGTGGCGATAGATGGCATGCCCTTCTTTGAAAGAAGGAAATGCGAGTGGTCGAAGTGGCAACCGACGGGGCTCTGCAGCGCGGCAGGATTGCGCGCCCACATGGACCGCGCGAGTATTTGCTTCTAGTTTAGCGCACGCATGTCCGCCTGACCTGGCAAAGCATCGATGAGACCCGAATCGATGAGAGGGAGAGAGTATGAATATATGGCAATAAATAACTCAATATATGAAATTAAGAAGGAATAATGTTAGGGACAGAAAAAGAATACTTGAGCAACAAAAAATTACAAAGAAACCAGAGGTAGTATTTGCCTCGCCCACAGGAAGAAGTTTCCTCTCGCGCTCTCCTCCTCCATTGTGTTCCAATTCCTTCGACTTTCCAAATAGCTTTATTTAGCATAGTATTTGAACAAATGTACTCTAGAGAGTAGTGACAGAACATTGTCTTTTCAAATAGCATCAATTAGTGGTATACACGCTTTTAGCATGTTATTAGAATCTTAGATTTTATTGGTTCAAAGAAAAATTAGGTTTACATGCAGCCTCATATCTATTTCGAGCATGAAGAAAGGCGATGTTTGATAAATACACTGCATAATTCTAGAAACATGAGGCTAACTATCCTCACAAATGCACATGCCATGGTAATAGTTGTTACAATCATAGGAGCCCAAATTTGGGTCGACCCTCCTGTTCTTATTGGTCGGTGGGGTCCAGCTGCCATGGCACACTTAAAAAAGAGATATCTAGGCAGGAGATCCTCTTTTAATTCACCCCTGCTAGCGAGGAAGCAAGGGGGAGAGGGAGAAGTGATGGCCAGCGTGTCTCTCCAACATTGTTGCTTTCCAGATAAAGTGCATACCGATGACGTGGTGGTTCGTTGTCTAGCATCTGCATGCGTGATCCTACAACAATTGCTACAATCTGAACTACGCTTCATCTAGCTTATTGCCGTGGGTAACTAGTTAGTATCTTATGTTTACCCAAACATGTTGTCATTCCTATGCACAACAAACCCGGGATGACCGTCTTCAGCAAGATGCTATTCGGTTCCATGCACCTTAAGTCGTATGACCGGGCTAGAAGTCACTCAATGGGTGGCACTAATGCACTCACCACCTTAGATGCTAAGTTCGTAGTTTCATTCCATGTTCCTCTATTTCCTTCTTTTCTTTAGCAATGCTCCTGTCCCTGACGAAACGTTTGCTGACCTATTTCTTGTCCTCACCACTCACTTCGGGGGCTCGTCTACCAAAGATAAACACAAACACTGTTGTTGACGCTTCAGCCGAGACCATAGTTATGTACCCTGAAAACGGTGGCAACCTGCACCACTTCACATCGCTTACCCCTTTCGCTATTCTCGACGTGATGGGACCCCCTTGCAACAGCACTACTGGCGGGGACTGTGCGTACTATAGCGAATCCCCGTTCTCAAATACAGCTGGTGAGTGTTTTCTTCCAGTCGTGAATTCAGTTTATGAACAGCATCTGGATGCTTCCTACTGCTCGCTAATGAAAATGTCCTCTAGTTTCAGGTGTGATTGACACACGGTACTCCTGGGTCAAGGAGATTCCCAACAACTACCGGATTAAGGGTGTAACAATGTCGTGGCTCTTTGTTATCTAGAACCTGCATGACCATTGTTACCATGATCTGAATGGCGCTCCGTCTAGCTTGTTGTGGATAGCAGTTGTAACATGCGGAAGGAAAGAGGACATTCTGTCCAACCTAGCTCCGACCAAGGCTAGCAAAATCTTCTTTTACCGTTATTCACCGGGGTTGAAACTATCTCCTCTGGTCTATTATCTTCTTATCATGCGTCGTGGATTTCACGCGTAGAGTCTAGCTTGTTCTGGAATCAGAAACATTTCTGTTTATTTTCATAAAATGAAAGACGAAATAAAAAAATATTGGGAAGCAAAGCATTGGACAGACACATGTGATATGTGGCGATAGATGGCATGCCCTTCTTTGAAAGAAGGAAATGCGAGTGGTAGAAGTGGCAACCGACGTGGCTCTGCAGCGCGGCAGGATTGCTCACCCACATGGACCGTGCGAGTATTTGCGTCGAGTTTAGCGCACGCGTGTCCGCCTGACCTGGCAAAGCATCGGTGAGACCCGAATCGATGAGAGGGAGAGAGTATGAATATATGGCAATACATAAGCCAATATATGAAAGTAAAGAAGGAATAATGTTAGGGACAGAAAACGAATACTTGAGCAACAAATAATTACAAAGAAACCAAAGGTAGTATTTGCCTCGCCCACAGGTAGAAGTTTCCTCTCGTGCTCTCCTCCTCCATTGTGTTCAAATTCCATCGACTTTCCAAATAGCTTTGCTTAGCATAGTATTTGAACAAATGTACTCTAGAGAGTAGTGACAGAACATTGTCTTTTCAAATAGCATCAATTTGTGGTATACACACTTTTTGCATGTTATTAGAATCTTAGATTTTATTGGTTCGAAGAAAAATAAGGTTTACATGCAGCCTCATATCTATTTCGAGCATGAAGAAAGGCGATGTTTGCTAAATACACTGCATAATTCTAGAAACATGAGGCTAACTATCCTCACAAATGCACATGCCATGGTAATAGTTGTTACAATCATAGGAGCACAAATTTGGGTCGACCCTCCTATTCTGATTGGTCGGTGGGGTCCAGCTGCCATGGCACACTTAAAAAAGAGATATCTAGGCAGGAGATCCTCTTTTAATTCACCCCTGCTGGCAAGGAAGCAAGGGGGAGAGGGAGAAGTGATGGCCAGCGGGTCTCTCCAACATTGTTGGTTTCCAGATAAAGGGCATACCGATGACGTGGTGGTTCGCCGTCTAGGACCTGCATGCGTGATCCTATAACAATTGCTACAATTTGAACTACGCTTCATCTAGCTTGTTGCCGTGGGTAACTAGTTAGTATCTTATGTTTAACCAAGCATGTTGTCATTCCTTTGCACAACAAACCCGGGATGACCGTCTTCAGCAAGATGCTATTCAGTTCCTTACACCTTAAGTCGTATGACTGGGCTAGAAGTCACACAAAGGGTGGAACTAATGCACTCACCACCTCAGATGCTAAGTTCGTAGTTTCATTCCCTGTTCCTCTATTTCCTTCTTTTCTTTAGCAATGCTCATCTCCCTGGCGAAACGTTTGCTGACCTATTTCTTGTCCTGACCACACACTTCGGGGGCTCATCTAGCAAAGATAAACACAAACACTGTTGTTGACGCTTCAGCCGAGACCATAGTTATGTACCCTAAAAATGGAGGCAACCTGCACCGCTTCACGTCGCTTACCCCTTGCGCTATTGTCAACCTGATGGGACCCCCTTAAAACAGCACTACTGGCGGGGACTGTGCGTACTATAGCGAGTCCCCGTTCTCAAATACAGCCGGTGAGTGTTTTCTTCCAGTCATGAATTCAGTTTATGAACAACATCTGGATGCTTCCTATTGCTCGCTAATGAAAATGTCCTCTAGTTTCTGGTGTGGTTGACACACGGTACTCCTGGCTAAAGGAGATCCCCAAAAACTACCGGATTAAGGGTGTAACAATGTCGTGGCTCTTTGTTATCTAGAACCTGCATGACCAAGCAGTGCACTGGGCGGGATTTAGTGGGCTGCTCACCACGGGCTTCGGCCCAGAAGAGGAGAGGAGGCAGCAGCAGGCCTGGGAGCTGTTGGGCCCGAGGGAGCACCGGCTGGAGGAAGGGCCTGGGCCCGCGGGAGCACCGGCTGGAGGAAGGGCCTGGGCCCGCGGGGCGGCAGGCCCATGAGGGGAGGAGGCCCGGGCCGCGGGGTGAGGCCAGGGAGCTAGGCCTCGGCCTGGCGCTGGCTAGGAGGGAGGACGGGTCCAGGCGGGGCGACGGGCGCCTCCCGATCTGATCGAGGTCAGCGCACCCGACGGAAGAGCGATGGAGGCCATGCGCGGTAGGGAGCTCCGGCGACCAGCCCAGGGCGGCGGGGAGGACGGAGATGGCCGGGACTGCCCGGATCTGGTGGAGAACGGGCCGGGGCGGCCGGTGACGAGCTCCCGGCGACCGGAGGCGCAATTCCGGCGGCGGGGAAGAGGCGCAGAGGTGGCCGGCGGCGACCTGAGGCGGAGAAGACGAGGCGGCGGGGCGGAGGGCTCGGAAGCACGGCGCGGCGAGGTCGGAAGCAGGGCGCGGCGTGGCAATGGTGGAAGCACGGCGCGGCAACGATGGAAGAACGGCGCGGCAACGGTGGAAGCACTAGGGTTTTGGACGCAAAAATTGGAGGGGGAGGACGTTTATGTAGGGAAGAACCTAGGGTTTGGGGGTTTGGAGCGATCCGGAGCCATCGGATTGCGATCCAACGGCAACGGAGCGAAGGGGGAGTTAGAAAGGCCCAGGTGGGCTGTGTAGAGACCTTGGGCTTAGGGAAGAGAAGAGGGAGGAAGGCCCGCGGGGGTTTTCGGAGACCGAAAACGTCCGACGAAATAACCGGCGACTAGTGCCGCTATATATATCCGTTGGGCTATGAAACGAGCTCCGAATGCGATGAAATTCGGCAGGCGGCCTGTCTACACTATAATAAGACCACACACCAAGTTTCAACCCATTCCGAGAACGTTTTTCGGCCACTCATAAAATAAATATTCGGATGCACCGCGGGCGCGTGCAAGTGTGTCTGGGCTCAGAACGGACAACGGAAAGGACGAGGGGACTCGGGTGGATACAAGTTTTGAAAACATGCTGATGCAACACACACGATGACAAGGCAAGGATGCACACGCAAGCAAGATGACATGGCAATGAAGACGAATAACTGGCTGACACCTGGCGCACCGGTCTCGGGGTGTCACAAGCCCAAATTTGGGTCGACCCTCCGGTTCTGATTGGTCGGTGGGGTCCAGCTGCCATGGCACACTTAAAAAAGAGATATCTAGGCAGGAGATCCTCTTTTAATTCACCCCTGCTGGCGAGGAAGCAAGGGGGAGAGGGAGAAGTGATGGCCAGCGGGTCTCTCCAACATTGTTGGTTTGCAGATAAAGTGCATACCGATGACGTGGTGGTTCGCCGTCTAGGACCTGCATGCGTGATCCTACAACAATTGCTACAATCTGAACTACGCTTCATCTAGCTTGTTGCCGTGGGTAACTAGTTAGTATCTTATGTTTACCCAAGCATGTTGTCATTCCTTTGCACAACAAACCCGGGATGACCGTCTTCAGCAAGATGCTATTTGGTTCCATGCAGCCTAAGTCATATGACTGGGCTAGAAGTCACTCAAAGGGTGGCACTAATGCACTCACCACCTCAGATGCTAAGTTTGTAGTTTCATTCCCTGTTCCTCTATTTCCTTCTTTTTTTAGCAATGCTCATGTCCCTAACGAAACGTTTGCTGACCTATTTCTTGTCCTGTCCACACACTTCGGGGGCTCGTTTAGCAAAGATAAACACAAACACTGTTGTTGACGCTTCAGCCGAGACCATAGTTATGTACCCTGAAAATGGAGGCAACCTGCACCGCTTCACGTCGCTAACCCCTTTCGCTATTCTCGACGTGATGGGTCCCCCTTGCAAAAGCACTACTGGCGGGGACTGTGCGTACTATAGCGAGTTCCCATTCTCAAATACAGCCAATGTTGAGGATATCGCTTATCGTTATCGTCTCGGTCAGCTAAGGATTAGAGATTAATCTGAAATCGACCGATTAGTCGATTTTATCGGTCGACTATTAATCGGATAATTTGTTTCAAATCTCAGGTTCTCAACACTAAAATACTCTATATTCAACACCAAAAATATATTTGACAAAAGTGTTACTTTGATTTCTAGCCTTTGAATCCTTGTATATTGGCAAACAAAATAGGACAATAGTACAGATTCCGTAACAAGGTCCACCGAGTATAAATAAACATAGATTTTGAAAACATAGTGTTACGAGTAGGTGCGATTTATTGGTAGATTCCCGATAAATCGCTTATCAGAACGATAAATCGGTCCAAAAGATAAATGACAAAGATAAGGCATAATCTTATCGGTCACCCCCCGATTAGCGATAAATCGGAAGATTAATCGGTGAATCGGAAGATTTCTTGAACAGTGAATACAGCTGGTGAGTGTTTTCTTCCAGTTTTGAATTCAGTTTATGAAGAACATCTAGATGCTTCCTACTGCTCGCTAATGAAAATGTCCTCTAGTTTCAGGTGTGGTTGACACACGGTACTCCTAGCTCAAGGAGATCCCCAACAACTACCGGATGAAGGGTGTAACGATGTCGTGGCTCTTTGTTATCTAGAACCTGCATGACCATTGTTACCATGATCTGAATGACGCTCCGTCTAGCTTTTTGGGGATAGCAGTTGTAACCTGCGAAAGGAAAGATGTCATTCTGTCCAACCTAGCTCTGACCAAGGCTAGCAAAATCTTCTTTTACCGTTATTCACCGGGGTTGAAACTATCTCCTCTGGTCTGTTATCTTCTTGTCAAGCGTCGTGGCTTTCACGCGTAGAGTCTAGCTTGTTCTGGAATCAGAAACATTTCTGTTTATTCTCATAAAATGAAAGACGAAAGAAAAAAATATTGGGAAGCAAAGCATTGGACAGACACATGTGATATGTGGCGATAGACGGCATGCCCTTCTTTGAAAGAAGGAAATGCGAGTGGTAGAAGTGGCAACCGACGTGGCTCTGCAGCGCGGCAGGATTGCGCGCCCACATGGACCGCACGAGTATTTGCGTCTAGTTTAGCGCAAGCGTGTCCGCCTGACCTGGCAAAGCATCGGTGAGACCCGAATCGATGAGAGGGAGGGAGTATGAATATATGGCAATAAATAAGCCAATATATGAAAGTAAAGAAGGAATAATGTTAGGGACAGAAAAAGAATACTTGAGCAACAAATAATTACAAAGAAACCAGAGGTAGTATTTGCCTCGCCCACAGGAAGAAGTTTCCTATCGCGCTCTCCTACTCCATTGTGTTCCAATTCCATCGACTTTCCAAATAGCTTTGTTTAGCATAGTATTTGAACAAATGTACTCTAGAGAGTAGTGACAGAACATTGTCTTTTCAAATAGCATCAATTAGTGGTATACACACTTTTAGCATGTTATTAGAATCTTAGATTTTATTGGTTCGAAGAAAAATAAGGATTACATGCAGCCTCATATCTATTTCGAGCATGAAGAAAGGCGATGTTTGATAAATACACTGCATAATTCTAGAAACATGAGGCTAACTATCCTCACAAATGCACATGCCATGGTAATAGTTGTTACAATCATAGGTGCCCAAATTTGGGTCGACCCTCCTGTTCTGATTGGTCGATGGGGTCCAGCTTCCATGGCACACTTAAAAAGAGATATCTAGGCAGGAGATCCTCTTTTAATTCACCCCTGCTTCCGAGGAAGCAAGGGGGGAGAGGGAGAAGTGATGGCCAGCGGGTCTCTCCAACATTGTTGGTTTCCAGATAAAGTGCATATTGATGACGTGGTGGTTCGCCGTCTAGGACCTGCATGCGTCATCCTACAACAATTGCTACAATCTGAACTACGCTTCATCTAGCTTGTTGCCGTGGGTAACTAGTTAGTATCGTATGTTTACCCAAGCATGTTGTCATTCCTTTGCACAACAAACCCGGGATGACCGTCTTCAGCAAGATGCTATTCAGTTCCATGCACCTTAAGTCATATGACTGGGCTAGAAGTCACTCAAAGGGTGGCACTAATGCACTCACCACCTCAGATGCTAAGTTCGTAGTTTCATACCATGTTCCTCTATTTCCTTCATTTCTTTAGCAATGCTCATGTCCCTGACGAAACATTTGTTGACCTATTTCTTGTCCTGACCACACACTTCGGGGGCTCGTCTAGCAAAGATAAATACAAACACTGTTGTTGACGCTTCAGCCGAGACCATAGTTCTGTACCCTGAAAATAGAGGCAACCTGCACCACTTCACATCGCTTACCCCTTACGCTATTCTCGACGTGATGGGACTCACTTGCAAAAGCACTACTGGCGGGGACTGTGCGTACTATAGCGAGTCCCTGTTCTCAAATACAGCTGGTGAGTGTTTTATTCTAGTCGTGAATTCAGTTTATGAAGAACATCTGGATGCTTCCTACTGCTCGCTAATGAAAATGTCCTCTAGTTTCAGGTGTGGTTGACACACGGTACTCCTGGCTGAAGGAGATCCCCAACAACTCCCGGATGAAGGATGTAACGATGTCGTGGCTCTTTGTTATCTAGAACTCGCATGACCATTCTTGCCATGATCTGAACGGCGCTCCGTCTAGCTTATTGAGGATAGTAGTTGTAACCTGCGAAAGGAAAGAGGTCATTCTGTCCAACCTAGCTCTAACCAAGGCTAGCAACACTAGTAGATAAAGGGTCTTTAGCCCCGGTTCATTTGGGCCTTTTAGCCCCGGTTCTGGAACCGGGACAAGAGGGTCGGTACTAATGCTCTGACCCTTTAGTCCCGGTTCAATCCAGAACCGGGGCAAAAGGGTGTCCACGTGGCCTGTGCACCGAGTCCAGGCAGGAGGGGCTTTAGTCCCGGTTGGTGGTACCAACCGGGACCAAAAGGCATCCACGCGTCAGCATTTCTGTGGCTGTGGTTTTTGTTTTTTTTTGAAAGGGGAGGGGGGTTTTAGGTTTTGGGGGTTAATTTAGGTGTTTCATATATTGTGTTAGCTAGCTAATTAATAGAGAGAAGTGTTCTCTCTTATGTCCGTGCTTGGTCGACGCTACATACTACACATACGTATATAGAGAGGACTAGAGTCACGCTAGCTAGCTATAGCTAGCTGCTAGCTACTAAGCAAACGAAGGAACAGAAGATCTCGTATAATCAACATATATATATATATGCATACAGAGAGAAGTAATATCGACCACCTCTCCTTCTCCGAGAGATTGGTCGAACAACAAGTTCTCGTATATCTATCCGACACTACCGGGCACATATATACAATAATTATCTCTTACAAAAATAATCTCCTAACACATGGATGCATGGTCCACATAGTATTCTCCGTCTTCAGCGATCACGTGTTCAAGGAAGAATGCCGCCAATTCCTCTTGAATTGCTCACAGACGATCTGGTGTTAGGAGTTCATCCCGCATCCGAAACATCTAATTTGAAGTAGGGGGTCAATACATGAAATATGATGCTATAAATTTGTGAATATTATTGATTGCTTACGCACTTCAAATTGTTCATCAGTGTAGCCCCGCTCACAGGTCGTGTGGCGGATGGACTCGCAAATGTAGTATCCACAATAATCATTCCCGGGTTCCTGCCACAACCACTTTACAAGAAATAGAGCTCAATCAAACTGATAAGCAAGAATGCCAAATTGGTATTGATGAAACTAGCGCTTGAATCAAGATATAGGAGATGCGCGCGCGGAACATGCTACTATATAGTACTTACTTTCGGGTATCTAAATTGTAGCTTCTTCGGCAGTCCCGGAGCTTTTTTGATGAATTTTTTCCAAGCCCTGCCAGACAAAGGAAACAATTAGTTGATATCAGAAATGAAGTTGCTGATATATATGCATGGTGGATAATATTGATCGATTTAACTTACCTGGCTAGCATTTGAGTCATGTCCGCATACTCCTCGGGATCTTTACGTTTAGAGTCGAAGACAGTTACTATTCCCTTCTCAAGCTTAATCTCTAAGAGAATATAGTGGAAGCTGCGCACGAATGCATGAAATCATCAATTACATCACTATAAACTTGACTGATATATAAGGGAAACCAAATATGCACAAGACATTAACACTCACTTGAAGTTGTAAGGAAAGAGTATTATATCTTTGTTTTCATTTACCACCAACGATCGTAGCAAGTTGGTCTCGGTATCGCCGGGACGCAATTTAACCTCGGTTGCATCTATGAGGTATGTGTTAATAAACCCAATATCACCTACTTGTCTTTTCTTCAATTCGACGATCTTCAATCTGCATAATATAGTGAGGATAATTATAAATACATGCAATGAAGATCAGCTATATAGAGAGACTTAATGACAGAAGTAGTACTACTTACAGACAGTAGCAGGTGATCGTTGTTTTATCGAGGGCCAATTGATTGAAAAATTGATAGAACTCCTCAAATGGAACAGGCAACAGGTCAATTCCAACGAGGTCATGCTCCGGTTTAACTCTCAAATACAAGTTATTCCTCCCCCCAGACTCTCTGCAGATTTTCATGTACCAATCATGCAATCTTCGCATATTCGTTGATAGAGATCTTTCATTTTTGACGAGAGGCTTTTTGTACTCGTATCTTTCTATCTGCACGTCCATGAAATCATAGTGTACATCGTCGGACGCGTAATCTGCAAGATTGGTATAACCGGGCGCCATCCTCGGATCATTAGCGACCATGTCGCTAGACACCTTGAGCGGGGGGCACGATTGGTTCGCTTGTTCGCCGAGCTGGGCAATTTGTTTCCCAGCTCGCCCTTCTGCTAACCTCTGATCACTTTTTGTACTTCCGGACCGCTTGGCATCTTGAAATGTCTTTTGAATAATGCGGTCATAGTTGCCCTTCGGCTTACTTTTCGCTGGTTGCTTCAGGGCAGCAAGAGTGCGCTTTGCTTTCACCGCATCTATCTTCTCCTCCGGAGGTGGATGTCTCTGTGCTTTCAACCCTTCAAAAAAGTCCTTCACTTCGCCTTCAGCGATCTTCGTGTTTTCCTCGTCGGACCTCTCGTACGGTAACTTCTCTAGAGGCGTGAGAGAAGGACCGAATCTGCATCGCCTCCCGCCTCTGGCTGTACTGGTAGACGTCGCCGGACCAGACGAAGCGGCTGTCTTTTTTACTTGCTTAGGCGCTGGAGCAGGAGCAGCCGGAGCGGCGGCAGGTCTCTTCCGCCCTTGCTGATTAGGCGGAGAAGGAGGAGCAGGCTGTCTGCTCGGGCGCGCCGGCGGCGAAGGAGGCGAAGTGCCGCCACGCGCCGGCGGCGAAGGAGGCGGTGTGCCGCCACGCGCCGGAGAAGGAGCCGGAGTGCCCTGATGGTCACTCGCCGGAGAAGGAGCCGGAGTGCCCTGATGGTCACTCGCCGGAGGAGGAGGCGGTGGAGGAGGCGGAGTGCCCTGACTCGTCGGAGGAGGAGGAGGAGGCGGAGGCGTCCAGTTCAGAATGTTGATTAGGTCCTTCCGCCATAGGCATGGAGTCTTCAGTGAAGAACCCAGCCGAGTCTCCCCTTCACCGGTAGGGTGGTCAAGCTGGAGCTCCTCAAATCCCTCCGTTATTTCGTCGACCATCACCCTAGCATATCCTTCTGGAATCGGCCGGCAGTGAAAAGTGTCGTCTGGTCCAGAAGGATAAACAGAGCCAGCAGCCGCCTTGACCTTCAGATTCATCCACTGTGCCATAAGGTGGCAATTTTGTGCCTGCGTGATAACATCCACAGGATTCCTGGCAGTAGCCGTCAAGGCAAGCTCTGGCTGAAGCAGCTCGGTGGAAGCCACGCTGCTTCTCCGCTGAGATGGCGGGGTAGCTTCGGGGGAAGCTTCGGCAATTCTTTTCTCCCGATCTGCTTCCCGTTCCTCTATCGCTTGTATTCTGGCCCGCAACGCCTGGATTTCGGTCATCTCCATTTTCTTCCTCCTGTCGTGGCATTTGTAGCCTCCTGCGTCCGGAAACCCAGCACGCCACGGAAGGGAGCCTGGCGTGCCTCGTGTCCGTCCAGGGTGCTCAGGATTCCCGAGGGCCATTGTCAGCTCGTCGTTCTCTCTGTCGGGGATGAACGTCCCTGCATGCGCTGCTTTGATATACTGCCGCATCTTCCTGAGTGGTGTTTCCAATTGCTTGTCCGTCCAAATGCACCACCCTGTTACAGGGTCCAAGGTTCCGCCAGCCCCGAAGAACCAAGTCCGGCAACGTTCGGGCCAGTGCATTGTCTCTGGTTCGATCCCTTTCTGAAGCAGATCATTCTCAGCCTTGGCCCACTTAGGCCGGGCTACGAGGTAGCCGCCCGACCCCGTGCGATGGTGATGCATCTTCTTTGCAGCATTTATCCGGTTTGTCTCCGACATCTTCTGACTCTTTTCCGACTTCTTATGGGCCACAAATGCGGGCCAGTCATCTTTGATCTTCTCATATATGCCCACGAATTCTGGAGTCGTTTTATCTCTGACAAACGTATTCAGTTTTTTCTTCCATGCCCTGAATTGGTCTGCCATCTTCGAAAGTGCAGCAGACTTGATTAACTCCTCTTTAACTGGCTTCGCCGGATCAACCTCTCGCGGTAGGACGAAGTTTGACTTCAGCTCAGTCCAAAGATCTTCTTTCTGCATATCAGTGACATAAGTCACCTGAGCGTCGTTTGCAGCCGGCTTTAACCGTTGATGGATGCTGATCGGGATCTTGTCCCTAACCAGAACCCCGCACTGATTAACAAATGCGTTCTTTGTGCGGATGGGTGCAATCGGCTCGCCGGAGCGCGAGATTTCTGAGATCTCAAACTTTTCATCCGGCCTCAACTTTTTCTTCGCTCCTCGTCTCTTTACCGAAGATTTGCTCGATCCGGAGGGCTAGAAAAGGAACAAAGACGAGAGTTAATGAATGAATCAATTAACTAGTCAGCACATGCTTAACTAACATATATACCTCCTGGCCGGACTCGGTTCGGTCACCGGAGCCAGCATCACGGTCTCCTTCTTGCACCGGCATTGGGTCACCGGAGCCGTCCTCACGGTCTACTTCTTCCATGTGCATTGGGTCACCGAATTCATCAATATCATAGCCTAGATCTTCCAGCCGCAGCTCTTGTTCGACCTGCTCATCGGTGTCGTTGAGATACGACCTGACGGCATTTTGTCCGTCTGCGATTATGTCCATCAACATCGCTTCTTGTGCTAGGTCTCGGGTGTTGTCGTCCATTGTTTCTACAAATATTTACAACATGCCAATTATTATTCAAACATGACAGATGGATATATTAATGGCAAACGTAGAACTAGCTTCAACCCTCGACTGCTCGGCGATCCACAAACCCTAGACCCCCTCATGTCACATTTTGTCTAGCTAGTGTCAAAGGATTCAACAAAACCAATACTTCATCATTAGGCGAAAGTAACAGTAGCATGATGGTACGATGCTCTCCAAAGTTGTTTTGGAACGAAGTCCCAGATAAGATAATCCGTAACAAAAGACGGATTATCCTATCAGGAACTCCGTTCCAGAACATCTTTGCATAACTTCGTACCAACATGCCCCGGTTACTTCTGGCAAATGATGAAGTCATGGAATTCTTCAATACTTTGACACTAGCTAGGCAACCTCTCGACCCCCCCGACTTCTCGGCGATCCACAACCCTAGACCCCCTCATGTCACATTTTGTCTAGTGTCAAAGGATTCAACAAACCAATACTTCATCATTAGGCGAAAGTAACAGTAGCATGATGGTACGAAGCTCTCCAAAGTTGTTTCGGAACGGAGTCCCCGGATAAGATAATTCGTAACAAAAGACGGATTATCCTATCAGGGACTTCGTTCCAGAACAACTTTGCATAACTTTGTACCAAAATGCCCCGGTTACTTTTGGCAAATGATGAAGTCATGGAATTCTTCAATACTTTGACACTAGCTAGGCAACCTCTCTCGACCCCTCGACCCCCGACTTCTCGGCGATCCACAACCCTAGACCCCCTCATGTCACATTTTGTCGAGTGTCAAAGGATTCAACAAAACCAATACTTCATCATTAGGCGAAAGTAACAGTAGCATGATGGTACGAAGCTCTCCAAAGTTATTTTGGAACGGAGTCCCCGATAGGATAATTCGTAACAAAAGACGGATTATTCTATCAGGAACTCCGTTCCAGAATATCTTTGCATAACTTCGTACCAAAATGCCCCGGTTACTTCTGGCAAATGATGAAGTCATGGAATTATTCAATACTTTGACACTAGCTAGGCAACCTCTCTCGACCCCTCGACCCCCGACTTCTCGGCGATCCACAACCCTAGACCCCCTCATGTCACATTTTGTCGAGTGTCAAAGGATTCAACAAAACCAATACTTCATCATTAGGCGAAAGTAACTATCCTCTATTCCTTTCTTCTTCTCCTCTTTTTTTCTTTTTTTTCTTCTTCTTATTTATTTCTCCTCTTCTTCCTCTCCTCTTCTTCTTTCTTTCCTCTTTCTTATTTTCTTCTTTCCTATCCTTCTTTTTCTAAATTTGTAACTTTTGCATATATAAAACTTTCTATATATATTTAGCATATATAAACAAAAAACTATATAGCCACATACACATATATATACATCACATATACACACATCACATATATACAGCAACTTCCTAAGAAAAAATATATTTATATACACATAAATATATATTTAACATATATATTTAGCAAATTCCTAAGAAAAAAAAAGATATACACATACATATAAATACAGCAACTATATATACAGCAACTATATATACTGCAATTTATATAAACATAAAAAAAATATACACATATATACATATATACACAGCAACTATATATATATATATATATACAGCAATATTAAACATAAAAAAAAGGGAGCCCCTCACATCGGCAGGGCTGAGCGGCGCGACGGCGGCGGGGCGGGGCGGCGACGGGGCGGGGCGGCGACGAGGCGGCGCGACGGCGGCGGGGCGGGGCGCGCGGCGGCGCGGCGGCGGCGGGGCGGGGCGCGCGGCGGCGCGGGGCGACGGGCCGGCCGGGGCGCGGCGACGGCGCGGGGCGGGGCGACGGCGCGGGGCGGGGCGACGAGGCGGCGTCGGGGGCGACGGCGACGGCGACGGGGCGACGGGGGCGACGGCGACGGCGACGGGGCGACGGGGGCGACGGCGACGGCGACGGGGAAGGAGCAGATCGAGGGAGGCGTCGGGGCGGGGAAGAAGAAAACTGCCCAAATTTTCGCAAGTGTTGGTTATATAGGAGGGGCATTAGTCCCGGTTGGTGGCTGAAACCGGGACTAATGCCACCCTTTAGTCCCGGTTGCTGCCACCAACCGGGACTAAAGGTCCCTTTTCAGCAGCCCAAAGGGCGGGAAGAAGGGGCCTTTAGTCCCGGTTGGTGGCAGCAACCGGGACTAAAGGGAGGCATTAGTCCCGGTTTCAGCCACCAACCAGGACTAATGCCTCCCTTTAGTCCCGGTTGGTGCCACCAACCGGGACCAAAGGCCCTGTGCTGGCGCGGGTGCGGTGGGATGTTTAGTCCCACCTCGCTAGCTGAGGGAGCTCGAGAGTGGTTTATAAGGGCTGCTGCTCCCACCCTCTCGAGCTCCTCTCAAATGCAGGCTTCTTGGCCTAACTCTGCGCGCTGCCCTGTGAGCTTGCTGGGCCTTATATTACAGGTGGATCCTGTGCTATAGGCCTTGCAGGCTCACTGGGCAGCGCCCAATTTTTTTTTTTTCCTTTTTTGCTTTATTTATTTCTAAGTTATTTTTTGCTGTATTTAGAGTTGCTTTATTTATTTTATTTTCTTTGTTTATTTCTAAGTTGTTTTTTGCTGTATTTAGAGTTGCTTTATTTATTTTACTTCCTTTATTTATTTTCTTTGTTGCTTTATTTATTTTATTTTGTTTATACTTACAACAAAATACTTATTGTTGCTATTTATTTCTAAGTTGTTTTTTGCTGTATTTAGAGTTGCTTTATTTATTTTATTTTCTTTGTTTATTTCTAAGTTGTTTTTTGCTGTATTTAGAGTTGCTTTATTTATTTTACTTCCTTTATTTATTTTCTTTGTTGCTTTATTTATTTTATTTTGTTTATACTTACAACAAAATACTTATTGTTGCTATTTTTTTCAAGTTTTTTTGTTTTGTTTTCTGCATTATTTATTTTCTTTTGTTATTTGCTTTATTTTTTTAATTCTTTCTGGTAAAACCAATTAAAAACTTTCTCTGTTAGTGCAAGTAGTATTGAAATTTGAATAGTACAAACGGACAATGGTATCATACTCGTTTGTTACAAAGTTGGCATGGTATCATCATAATAGTTGCGGAAAAAACTCTTCACTTTTTCTTCGCTTGTGTCATTTGCTTATTGCGCCGTAACCATGGATAATCTTCATCGTTTATCAGGATGCTTGGGTCAGCCTTGACTTTGAATGGAGGAATTTCATGAAACTTTTCATAATCTTCAGACATGTCTGTCTTTCCCTCCACTCCCAGGATGTCCCTTTTTCCTGAAAGAACTATGTGGCGCTTTGGCTCATCGTATGATGTATTCGCTTCCTTATCTTTTCTTTTTCTCGGTCTGGTAGACATGTCCTTCACATAGATAACCTGTGCCACATCATTGGCTAGGACGAATGGTTCGTTAGTGTATCCAAGATTTTTCAGATCCACTGTTGTCATTCCGTACTGTGGGTCTACCTGTACCCCGCCTCCAGATAGATTGACCCATTTACACTTAAACAAAGGGGCCTTAAAATCATGTCCGTAGTCAAGTTCCCATATGTCCACTATGTAACCATAATATGTGTCCTTTCCCCTCTCAGTTGTTGCATCAAAGCGGACACCGCTGTTTTGGTTGGTGCTCTTTCCATCTTGGACAATCGTGTAAAACGTTTTCCGGTAGAAGCCCCCTCAATGCAACCGGAAGCAGTTGCGTCATAATCACATGGCAGTCATGAGACTTTAGGTTCTGGAACTTTTTCTCTGCCATATTTATTATTCCCTTTATATTCGACGAGAAGCCAGTCGGGACCTTCATACTGAGAAGGCATTCAAAGAAGATTTCTTTCTCTTCTTTCGTAAGAGCATAGCTGGCAGGACCTTCATACTGCTTCGGAGGGATGCCGTCTTTTTCGTGCAAACGTTGCAGGTCCTCCCGTGCCTCAGCTGTATCTTTTGTCTTTCCATACCCGCCCAAGAAGCCTAGCAGGTTCACGCAAAGGTTCTTCGTCACGTGCATCACGTCGATTGAAGAGCGGACCTCTAGGTCTTTCCAGTAGGGTAGGTCCCAAAATATAGATTTCTTCTTCCACATGGGTGCGTGTCCCTCATCGTCATTCGGAACAGCTAGTGCGCCGGGGCCCTTTCCGAAGATTACGTGTAAATCATTGACCATAGCAAGTACGTGATCACCGGTACGCATGGCGGGCTTCTTCCGGTGATCTGCCTCGCCTTTGAAATGCTTGCCTTTCTTTCGACATTGATGGTTGGTCGGAAGAAATCGACGATGGCCAAGGTACACATTCTTCCTGCACTTGTCCAGGTATATACTTTCAGTGTCATCTAAACAGTGCGTGCATGCGTGGTATCCTTTGTTTGTCTGTCCTGAAAGGTTACTGAGAGCGGGCCAATCGTTGATGGTCACGAACAGCAACGCCTTTAGGTCAAATTCCTCCTGTTTGTGCTCATCCCACGCACGTACACCGTTTCCATTCCACAGCTGTAAAAGTTCTTCAACTAATGGCCTTAGGTACACATCAATGTCGTTGCCGGGTTGCTTAGGGCCTTGGATGAGAACTGGCATCATAATGAACTTCCGCTTCATGCACATCCAAGGAGGAAGGTTATACATACATAGAGTCACGGGCCAGGTGCTGTGATTGCTGCTCTGCTCCCCGAAAGGATTAATGCCATCCGCGCTTAGAGCAAACCATACGTTCCTTGCGTCCTTTGCAAACTCCTCCCAGTACTTTCTCTCGATTTTTCTCCATTGCGACCCGTCAGCGGGTGCTCTCAACTTCCAGTCTTTCTTACGGTCCTCACTGTGCCATCGCATCAACTTGGCATGCTCTCTATTTCTAAACAAACGTTTCAACCGTGGTATTATAGGAGCATACCACATCACCTTCGCAGGAACCCTCTTCCTGGCGGGCTCGCCATCAACATCACCAGGGTCATCTCGTCTGATCTTATACCGCAATGCACCGCATACCGGGCATGCGTTCAGATCGTTGTATGCACCGCGGTAGAGGATGCAGTCATTAGGGCATGCATGTATCTTCTGCACCTCCAATCCTAGAGGGCATACGACCTTCTTTGCTGCGTATGTACTGTCGGGCAATTCGTTATCCTTCGGAAGCTTCTTCTTCAATATTTTCAGTAGCTTCTCAAATCCTTTGTCAGCCACAGCATTCTCTGCCTTCCACTGCAGCAATTCCAGTACGGTACCGAGCTTTGTGTTGCCATCTTCGCAATTGGGGTACAACCCTTTTTTTGTGATCCTCTAACATGCGATCGAACTTCAGCTTCTCCTTTTGACTTTCGCATTGTGTCCTTGCATCGACAATGACCCGGCGAAGATCATCATTTGGTTCCTCTTGATCTTCAGCAGCTTCACCCGTTGCAGCATCATTGGGCACATCGTCTGGTTCCTCTTGATCTTCACCAGCTCCCCCCCATTGCAGCATCACCGTATTCAGGGGGCACATAGTTGTCATCGTACTCTTCTTCTTCGCCGTCTTCCATCATAACCCCTATTTCTCCGTGCCTCGTCCAAACATTATAGTGTGGCATGAAACCCTTGTAAAGCATGTGGGAGTGAAGGATTTTTCGGTTAGAGTAAGACATCGTATTCACACATTTAGTGCATGGACAACACATAAAACCATTCTGCTTGTTTGCCTCTGCCGCATTTAGAAACTCACGCACGCCCTTAATGTACTCGGAGGTGTGTTTGTCACCGTACATCCATTGGCGGTTCATCTGCGTGCATTTATATATAATTAAGTGTGTCAAAAACCATTACAGAACATCATAAATAGATAATTAAGTGACCAAATGGATAAAAGTTCATCATCACATTAAAACCAAAGTACATACATATATAGTTCTCATCTAACAACATATAGCTCTCCATACACATCGAAACTATGTAAAACATTTCAACGCGAAAACAAATGCTATCATAATCGCAACCAAGGTAACAATTGATCCAACGGCATAATGATACCAAGCCTCGGTATTAATGGCATATTTTCTAATCTTTTTAATCTTCAACCGCATTGCATCCATCTTGATCTTGTGATCATCGACGACATCCGCAACATGCAACTCCAATATCATCTTCTCGTCCACAAATTTTTTTATTTTTTCCTTCAAGAATTTGTTTTCTTCTTCAACTAAATTTAACCTCTCGACAATAGTGTCCATCTTGATCTTGTGATCATCGATAACTTCCGCAACATGCAACTCCAATTCCATATTCTCCTCCTCCATTTTTTCCAATTTTTTCTTTAACGAAATGTTTTCCTCTTTAACTAAATTTAACCTCTCCACAAGAGGGTCGGTTGGAATTTCCGGTTCAACTACCTCCTAGACATAATAAAACATCTATGCATGTCAGGTTGGTCGGCATAACTATCATAAGCACTAAAACAAATAGTTATAAATTAAAGATAATATACCACATCCGAATCGTAGACCGGACGAGGGCCCACGTGGGCGGATATCAAAACCATCGCACTATATAATAACAAGCAATAATAAACATAAGAAAATTAGACAAATATCTATCTAAAGCAATAATAAAAGTAAGAAAAGCATGGACATAACAAGAGGCTCACCACGGTGGTGCCGGTGACGAGATCGGCGGGGGCGATCGACGGCGGCGAAGACGGGGACGGGACGTGACGGACCGCTAAACCTAGACAAATCTCGGAGAAAATAGAGCTTCGAGAGGAGAAAAGCTTAACTAGTGTGGCTCGGGCATTCCACCGAACACGTTGTGTGCATAGGAGGTGAGCTAGAGCACCACTAACCCCTCTCCCCCTCGGCCAGAAAAAAACAGAGCAGTGAGCTCTGCTCTTGAGTGAGGGGGTTTATATAGGCAACTCACTGGTCCCGGTTGGTGCTACAAACCGGGGCTAAAGGGGTGCCTTTGGTCCCGGTTCATAAAACAAACCGGGACCAATAGTGGTGGGCCAGGAGCAAGAGCCATTGGTCCCGGTTTTTAGCTCCAACCGGGACCAATAGGTCCAGACGAACCGGGACCAATGGCCCACGTGGCCCGGCCGGCCCCCTGGGCTAACGAACCGGGTCCAGTACCCCCATTGGTCCCGGTTCTAGATTGAACCGGGGCTAATGGGCTGGACCAATGCCCTGTTTTCTACTAGTGCAAAATCTTCTTTTACCGTTATTCACCGGGGTTGAAACTATCTCCTCTGGTCTATTATCTTATTGTCATGCGTCGTGGCTTTCACGCATAGAGTCTAGCTTGTTCTGGAATCAGAAATATTTCTGTTTATTTTCATAAAATGAAAGATGAAAGAAAAAATATATTGGGAAGCAAAGCTTTGGACAGACACATGTGATATGTGGCGATAGATGGCATGCCCTTCTTTGAAAGAAGGAAATGCGAGTGGTCGAAGTGGCAACCGACGGGGCTCTACAGCGCGGCAGGATTGCGCGCCCACATGGACCGCGCGAGTATTTGCTTCTAGTTTAGCGAACGCATGTCCGCCTGACCTGGCAAAGCATCGGTGCGACCCGAATCGATGAGAGGGAGAGAGTATGAATATATGGCAATAAATAACTCAATATATGAAAGTAAAGAAGGAAATATGTTAGGGACAGAAAAAGAATACTTGAGCAACAAAAAATTACAAAGAAACCAGAGGTAGTATTTGCCTCGCCCACAGGAAGAAGTTTCCTCTCGCGCTCTCCTCCTCCATTGTGTTCCAATTCCTTCGACTTTCCAAATAGCTTTATTTAGCATAGTATTTGAACAAATGTACTCTAGAGAGTAGTGACAGAACATTGTCTTTTCAAATAGCATCAATTAGTGGTATACACACTTTTAGCATGTTATTAGAATCTTAGATTTTATTGGTTCAAAGAAAAATAAGGTTTACATGCAGCCTCATATCTATTTCGAGCATGAAGAAAGGCGATGTTTCATAAATACACTGCATAATTCTAGAAACATGAGGCTAACTATCCTCACAAATGCACATGCCATGGTAATAGTTGTTACAATCATAGGAGCCCAAATTTGGGTCGACCCTCCTGTTCTGATTGGTCGGTGGGGTCCAGCTGCCATGGCACACTTAAAAAAGAGATATCTAGGCAGGAGATCCTCTTTTAATTCACCCCTGCTAGCGAGGAAGCAAGGGGGAGAGGGAGAAGTGATGGCCAGCGGGTCTCTCCAACATTGTTGCTTTCCAGATAAAGTGCATACCGATGACGTGGTGGTTCGTTGTCTAGGATCTGCATGCGTGATCCAAGAACAATTGCTACAATCTGAACTACGCTTCATCTAGCTTGTTGCCGTGGGTAACTAGTTAGTATCTTATGTTTACCCAAACATGTTGTCATTCATATGCACAACAAACCCTGGATGACCGTCTTCAGCAAGATGCTATTCGGTTCCATGCACCTTAAGTCGTATGACCGGGCTAGAAGTCACTCAATGGGTGGCACTAATGCACTCACCACCTCAGATGCTAAGTTCGTAGTTTCATTCCCTGTTCCTCTATTTCCTTCTTTTCTTTAGCAATGCTCCTGTCCCTGACGAAACGTTTCCTGACCTATTTCTTGTCCTCACCACTCACTTCAGTGGCTCATCTACCAAAGATAAACACAAACACTGTTGTTGACGCTTCAGCCGAGACCATAGTTATGTACCCTGAAAACGGTGGCAACCTGCACCACTTCACGTCGCTTACCCCTTTCGCTATTCTCGACGTGATGGGACCCCCTTGCAACAGCACTACTGGCGGGGACTGTGCGTACTATAGCGAATCCCCGTTCTCAAATACAGCTGGTGAGTGTTTTCTTCCAGTCGTGAATTCAGTTTATGAACAACATCTGGATGCTTCCTACTGCTCGCTAATGAAAATGTACTAGTTTCAAGTGTGGTTGACACACGGTACTCCTGGGTCAAGGAGATCCTCAACAACTACCGGATTAAGGGTGTAACAATGTCGTGGCTCTTTGTTATCTAGAACCTGCATGACCATTGTTACCATGATCTGAAGGGCGCTCCATCCAGCTTGTTATGGATAGCAGTTGTAACATGCGGAAGGAAAGAGGACATTCTGTCCAACCTAGCTCCGACCAAGGCTAGCAAAATCTTCTTTTACCGTTATTCACCGGGGTTGAAACTATCTCCTCTGGTCTATTATCTTCTTGTCATGCGTCGTGGATTTCACGCGTAGAGTCTAGCTTGTTCTGGAATCAGAAACATTTCTGTTTATTTTCATAAAATGAAAGACAAAATAAAAAAATATTGGGAAGCAAAGCATTGGATAGACACATGTGATATGTGGCGATAGATGGCATGCCCTTCTTTGAAAGAAGGAAATGCGAGTGGTAGAAGTGGCAACCGACGTGGCTCTGCAGCGCGGCTGGATTGCGCGCCCACATGGACCGCGCGAGTATTTGCGTCTAGTTTAGCGCACGCGTGTCCGCCTGACCTGGCAAAGCATCGGTGAGACCCGAATCGATGAGAGGGAGAGAGTATGAATATATGGCAATACATAAGCCAATATATGAAAGTAAAGAAGGAATAATGTTAGGGACAGAAAAAGAATACTTGAGCAACAAATAATTACAAAGAAACCAAAGGTAGTATTTGCCTCGCCCACAGGTAGAAGTTTCCTCTCGTGCTCTCCTCCTCCATTGTGTTCAAATTCCATCGACTTTCCAAATAGCTTTGTTTAGCATAGTATTTGAACAAATGTACTCTAGAGAGTAGTGACAGAACATTGTCTTTTCAAATAGCATCAATTTGTGGTATACACACTTTTAGCATGTTATTAGAATTTTAGATTTTATTGGTTCGAAGAAAAATAAGGTTTACATGCAGCCACATATCTATTTCGAGCATGAAGAAAGGCGATGTTTGCTAAATACACTGCATAATTCTAGAAACATGAGGCTAACTATCCTCACAAATGCACATGCCATGGTACTAGTTGTTACAATCATAGGAGCACAAACTTGGGTCGACCCTCCTATTCTGATTGGTCGGTGGGGTCCAGCTGCCATGGCACACTTAAAAAAGAGATATCTAGGCAGGAGATCCTCTTTTAATTCACCCCTGCTGGCAAGGAAGCAAGGGGGAGAGGGAGAAGTGATGGTCAGCGGGTCTCTCCAACATTGTTGGTTTCCAGATAAAGGGCATACCGATGACGTGGTGGTTCGCCGTCTAGGACCTGCATGCGTGATCCTATAACAATTGCTACAATTTGAACTACGCTTCATCTAGCTTGTTGCCGTGGGTAACTAGTTAGTATCTTATGTTTAACCAAGCATGTTGTCATTCCTTTGCACAACAAACCCGGGATGACCGTCTTCAGCAAGATGCTATTCAGTTCCTTGCACCTTAAGTCGTATGACTGGGCTAGAAGTCACACATAGGGTGGAACTAATGCACTCACCACCTCAGATGCTAAGTTCGTAGTTTCATTCCCTGTTCCTCTATTTCCTTCTTTTCTTTAGCAATGCTCATCTCCCTGGCGAAACATTTGCTGACCTATTTCTTGTCCTGACCACACACTTCGGGGGCTCGTCTAGCAAAGATAAACACAAACACTGTTGTTGACGCTTTAGCCGAGACCATAGTTCTGTACCCTGAAAATGGAGGCAACCTGCACCGCTTCACGTCGCTTACCCCCTTGCGCTATTCTCGACCTGATGGGACCCCCTTACAACAGCACTACTGGCGGGGACTGTGCGTACTATAGCGAGTCCCCGTTCTCAAATACAGCTGGTGAGTGTTTTCTACCAGTCATGAATTCAGTTTATGAACAACATCTGGATGCTTCCTACTGCTCGCTAATGAAAATGTCCTCTAGTTTCAGGTGTGGTTGACACACGGTACTCCTGGCTCAAGGAGATCCCCAAAAACAATCGGATTAAGGGTGTAACAATGTCGTGGCTCTTTGTTATCTAGAACCTGCATGACCATTGTTACCATGATCTGAACGGCGCTCCGTCTAGCTTGTTGTGGATAGCAGTTATAACATGCGGAAGGAAATAGGACATTATGTCCAACCTAGCTCTGACCAAGGCTAGCAAAATCTTCTTTTACCGTTATTCACCGGGGTTGAAACTATCTCCTCTGGTCTATTATCTTATTGTCATGCGTCGTGGCTTTCACGCGTAGAGTCTAGCTTGTTCTGGAATCAGAAACATTTCTGTTTATTTTCATAAAATGAAAGACGAAAGAAAAAATATATTGGGAAGCAAAGCATTGGACACACACATGTGATATGTGGCGACAGATGGCATGCCCTTTTTTGAAAGAAGGAAATGCGAGTGGTAGAAGTGGCAACCGACGGGGCTCTACAGCGCGGCAGGATTGCGCGCCCACACGGACCGCGCGAATATTTGTTTCTAGTTTAGCGCACGCGTGTCCGACTGACCTGGCAAAGCATCGGTGAGACCCGAATCGATGAGAGGGAGAGAGTATGAATATATGGCAATAAATAAGCCAATATATGAAAGTAAACAAGGAATAATGTTAGGGACAGAAAAAGAATACCTGAGCAACAAATAATTACAAAGAAACTAGAGGTAGTATTTGACTCGCCCATAGGAAGAAGTTTCCTCTCACGCTTTCCTCCTCCATTATGTTCCAATTCCATCGACTTTCCAAATAGCTTTATTTAGCATAGTATTTGAACAAATGTACTCTAGGGAGTAGTGACAAAACATTGTCTTTTCAAGTAGCATCAATTAGGGGTATACACACTTTTAGCATGTTATTAGAATCTTAGATTTTATTGGTTCGAAGAAAAATAAGGTTTACATGCAGCCTCATATCTATTTCGAGCATGAAGAAAGGCGATGTTTGATAAATACACTACATAATTCTAGAAACATGAGGCTAACTATCCTCACAAATGCACATGCCATGGTAATAGTTGTTACAATCATAGGAGCCCAAATTTGGGTCGACCCTCCTGTTCTGATTGGTCGGTGGGGTCTAGCTGCCATGGCACACTTAAAAAAGATATATCTAGGCAGGAGATCCTCTTTTAATTCACCCATCCTGGCGAGGAAGCAAGGGGGAGAGGGAGAAGTGATGGCCAGCGGGTCTCTCCAACATTGTTGGTTTCCAGATAAAGTGCATACCGATGACGTGGTGGTTCGCCGTCTAGGACCTGCATGCGTGATCCTACAACAATTGCTACAATCTAAACTACGCTTCATCTAGCTTGTTGCAGTGGGTAACTAGTTAGTATCTTATGTTTACCCAAACATGTTGTCATTCCTCTGCACAACAAACCCGGGATGACCGTCTTCAGCAAGATGCTATTCGGTTTCGTGCACCTTAAGTCGTATGACCGGGCTAGAAGTCACTCAAAGGGTGGCACTAATGCACTCACCACCTAAGATGCTAAGTTCGTAGTTTCAGTCCATGTTCCTCTATTTCCTTCATTTCTTTAGCAATGCTCCTGTCCCTGACGAAACGTTTGCTGACCTATTTCTTTTCCTGACCACTCACTTCGGGGGCTCGTCTACCAATGATAAACACAAACACTATTGTTGACGCTTCAGCCGAGACCATCGTTATGTACCCTGAAAACAGTGGCAACCTGCACCACTTCACGTCGCTTAACCCTTTCGCTATTCTAGACGTGACGGGACCCCCTTACAACAACGCTATTGGCGGGGACTGTGCGTACTATAGCGAGTCCCCGTTCTCAAATACAGCTGGTGAGTGTTTTCTTCCAGTCTTGAATTCAGTTTATGAAGAACATCTGGATGATTCCTACTACTCCCTAATGAAAATTTCCTCTAGTTTCAGGTGTGGTAGACACACGGTACTCCTGGATTAAGGAGATCGCCAACAACTACCTGATGAAGGGTGTAATGATGTCGTGGCTCTTCGTTATCTAGAACCTGCATGACCATTGTTACCATGATCTGAATGGCGCTTAGTCTAGCTTTTTGTAGATGCAGTTGTAAGCTACGAAAGGAAAGCAGTCATTCTGTCCAACCCAGCTCTGACCAAGGCTAGCAAAATCTTCTTTTACCATTTTTCACCGGGGTTGAAACTATCTCCTCTAGTCTATTATCTTCTTGTCATGTGTCGTGGCTTTCACGCGTAGAGTCTAGCTTGGTCTAGAATCAGAAATATTTCTGTTTATTTTCATAAAATGGAAGACGAAAGGAAAAAAATATTGGCAAGCAAAGCAATGGACAAACACATGTGATATGTGGAGATAGATGGCATGCCCTTCTTTGAAAGAAGGAAATGCGGGTGGGAGAAGTTGCAACCGACGGGGCTCTGCAGCGCGGCAGGATTGCGCGCCCACATAGACCGCGCGAGTCTTTGCGTCCAGTTTAGCGCATGCGCGTCCGCCTGACCTAACAAAGCATCGGTGAGACCCGAATCAATAATAGGGATGGAGTATGAATATATGGCAATAAATAACCCTATATATGAAAGTAAAGAAGGAATAATATTAGGGACAGAAAAAGAATACTTGAGCAAAATATAATTACAAAGAAACCAGAGGTAGTATTTGCCTTGCCCATAGTAAGAAGTTTCCTCTCGCGCTCTCCTCCTCCATTGTGTTCCAATTCCATCGACTTTACAAATAGCTTTATTTAGCATAGTATTTGAACAAATGTACTCTAGAGAGTTGTGACACAACATTGTCTTTTCAAATAGCATCAATTAGTGGTATACACACTTTTAGAATGTTATTAGAATCTCTAGATTTTATTGGTTCGAAAAAAATAAGGTGTACGTGCAGCCTCATATCTATTTTGAGCATGAAGAAAAGCGATGTTTGATAAATACACTGCAAAATTCTAAAAACATGAGGCTAACTATCCTCACAAATGCACATGCCATGGTAATAGTTATTATAACCATAGGAGCCCAAATTTGGGTCGACCCTCTTGTTTCGATTGGTAGGTGGGGTCCAGCTACCATGGCACACTTCAAAAAGAGATATCTAGGCAGGAGATCCTCTTTTAATTCACCCCTGCTGGCAAGGAAGCAAGGGGCAGAGGGAGAAGTGATGGCCAATGGGTCTCTCCAACATTGTTGTTTTCCAGATAAAGTGCATACCGATGACGTGGCGGTTCGCCGTCTAGGACCTGCATGCGTGATCCTACAACAATTGCTACAATCTGAACTACGCTTCATCTAGCTTGTTGCCATGAGTAACTATTTAGTATCTTCTGTTTACCCAAGCTTGTTGTCATTCCTCTGCACAACAAACCCGGGATGACCGTCTTCAGCAAGATGCTATTCGGTTCCATGCACCTTAAGTCGTATGACTATGCTAGAAGTCACTCAAAGGGTGGCACTAATGCGCTCACCACCTCAGATGGTAAGTTCATAGTTTCATTCCATGTTCCTCTATTTCCTTCTTTTCTTTAGCAATGCTCCTGCCCGTGACAAAATGTTTGCTGACCTATTTCTTCTCCTGACCACTCACTTCAGGGGCTAGTCTTGCAAAGATAAACACAAACACTATTGTTGACGCTTCAGCCGAGACCATAGTTCTGTACGCTGAAAATGGAGGCAACCTGCACCGCTTCACGTCGCTTACCCCTTTCGCTATTCTCAACGTGATGGGACCCCCTTACAACAGTGCTACTGGCGGGGACTGTGCGTACTATAGCGAGTCGCCGTTCTCAAATACAGCTGGTGAGTGTTTTCTTCCAGTCTTGAATTCAGTTTATGAAGAACATCTGGATGCTTCCTACTGATCGCTAATGAAAATGTTCTCTAGTTTCAGGTGTGGTTGACACACGGTACTCCTGGCTCAAGGAGATCCCGAACAACTACCGGATGAAGGGTGTAACGATGTCGTGGCTCTTCATTGTCTAGAACCTGCACGACCATTGTGACCATGATCTGAACGACGCTCCGTCTAGCTTGTTGTAGATAGCAATTGTAACCTGCGAAAGGAAAGCAGTCATTCTATCCAACCTAGCTCTGACCAAGGCTAGCAAAATCTTCTTTTACCGTTATTCACCGGGGTTGAAACTATCTCCTCTGGTCTATTATCTTCTTGTCATGCGTCGTGGCTTTCATGCGTAGAGTCTAGCTTGGTTTGGAATTAGAAACATTTATGTTTATTTTTATTTTCATAAAATGAAAGACGAAAGAAAAAAATGTTGGGAAACAAAGCATTGGCCAAGCACATGTGTTATGTGGCGATAGATGGCATGCCCTTCTTTGAAAGAAGGAAATGCGGGTGGGAGAAGTGGCAACCGACGGGGCTCTGCATCGCGGCAGGATTGCGCGCCCACATGGACCGCGCGAGTCTTTGCGTCCAGTTTAGCACACCCGCGTCCGCCTGACCTGGCAAAGCATCGGTGAGACCCGAATCGATGAGAGGGAGGTAGTATGAATATATGGAAATAAATAAGCCAATATATGAAAGTAAAGAAGGAATAATGTTAGGGACAGAAAAATACTTGAGCAATAAATAATTACAAAGAAACCAGAGGTAGTATTTGCCTTGCTCACAGGAAGAAGTTTCCTCTCGCGCTCTCCTCCACCATTTTGTTCCAATTCCATCGACTTTCCAAGTAGCATTATTTAGCATAGTATTTGAACAAATGTACTCTAGAGAGTAGTGACACAACATTGTCTTTTCAAATAGCATCCATTAGTGGAATACACACTTTTAGCATGTTATTATAATCTCTAGATTTTATTGGTTCGGAGAAAAATAAGGTGTACATGCAACCTCATATCTATTTCGAGCATGAAGGAAGGCGATGTTTGATAAATACACTGCATAATTCTATAAACATGAGGCTAACTATCCTCACAAATGCACATGCCATGGTAATGGTTGTTTCAACCATAGGAGCCCAAATTTGGGTCGACCCTCCTATTCTGATTGGTCGGTGGGGTCCAGCTGCCATGGCAAACTTAAAAAAGAGATATCTAGGAAGGAGATCCTCTTTTAATTCACCCCTGCTGGCGAGGAAGCAAGGGGCAGAGGGAGAAGTGACGGCCAGCGGGTCTCTGATACATTGTTGGTTTCCAGATAAAGTGCATACCGATGACGTGGTGGTTCGTCGTCTAGGACCTGCATGCGTGATCCTACAACAATTGCTACAATCTGAACTACGCTTCATCTAGCTTGATGCCGTGGGTAACTAGTTAGTATCTTCTGTTTACCCAAGCATGTTACCATTCCTCAGCACAAGAATACCCGGGATGACTGTCTTCAGCAAGAGGCTATTCGGTTCCATGCACCTTAAGTCGTAAGACTAGGCTAGTAGTCACTCAAAGGGTGGCACTAATGCGCTCACCACCTCAGATGGTAAGTTTGTAGTTTCATTCCATGTTCCTCTATTTCCTTCTTTTCTTTAGCAATGCTCCTGTACGTGACAAAATGTTTGCTGACCTATTTTTTGTCATGACCACTCACTTCAGGGGCTCGTCTAGCAAAGATAAACACAAACACTGTTGTTGACGCTTCAGCCGAGACCATAGTTCTGTACCCTGAAAATGGAGGCAACCTGCACCGCTTCACGTCGCTTACCCCTTTCGCTATTCTCAACGTGATGGGATCCCCTTACAACAGTGCTACTCGCGAGGACTGTGCGTACTATAGCGAGTCCCCGTTCTCAAATACAGCTGGTGAGTGTTTTCTTCCAGTCTTGAATTCAGTTTATGAAGAAGATCTGGATGCTTCCTACTACTCGCTAATGAAAATGTCCTCTAGTTTCTGGTGTGGTTGACGCACAGTACTCCTGGCTCAATGAGATCCCCAACAACTACCGGATGAAGGGTGTAACAATGTCGTGGCTCTTCGTTGCCTAGAACCTGGATGAGCATTGTTACCATGATCTGGACGGTGCTCTGTCTAGCTTGTTATAGATAGCAGTTGTAACCTGCAAAAGGAAAGCAGTCATTCTGTCAAACCTATCTCTGACCAAGGCTAGCAAAATCTTCTTTTACCCTTATTCACCATGGTTGAAACTATCTCCTCTGGTCTATTATCTTCTTGTCATGCGTCGTGGCTTTCACGCGTAGAGTCTAGCTTGGTCTGGAATCAGAAACATTTCTGTTTATTTTCATAAAATGAAAGACTAAAGAAAAAAATTGGGAAGAAAAGCATTGGACAGACACATGTGATATGTGGCGATAGATGGCATTCCCTTCTTTGAAAGGAGGACATGCGGGTGGGAGAAGTGGCAATCAACGGGGCTCTGCAACGTGGCAGGATTGCGCGCCCACATGGACCGCACGAGTCTTTGCGTCCAGTTTAGCGCACCCACGTCCGCCTGACCTGGCAAAGCATCGGTGAGACCCGAATCGATGAGAGGGAGGTAGTATGAATATATGGAAATAAATAAGCCAATATATGAAAGTAAAGAAGGAATAATGTTAGGGACAGAAAAAGAATACTGGAGCAATAAATAATTACAAAGAAACCAGAGGTAGTATTTGCCTTGCTCATAGGAAGAAGTTTCCTCTCGCGCTCTCCTCCTCCATTTTGTTCCAATTCCATCGACTTTCCAAATAGCTTTATTTAGCATAGTATTTGAAAAAATGTACTCTAGAGAGTAGTGACACAACATTGTCTTTTCAAATAGCATCAATTAGTGGTATACACACTTTTAGCATGTTATTATAATCTCTAGATTTTATTGGTTCGAAGAAAAATAAGGTGTACATGCAGCCTCATATCTATTTCGAGCATGAAGAAAGGCAATGTTTGATAAATACACAGCATAATTCTATAAACATGAGGCTAACTATCCTCACAAATGCACATGCCATGGTAATAGTTGTTACAACCATAGGAGCCCAAATTTGGGTCGACCCTCCTGTTTCGATTGGTCGGTGGGGCCTAGCTGCCATGGCAAACTTCAAAATGAGATCTCTAGGAAGTGATACGTCTCAAACGTATCTACTTTTCCAAACACTTTTGCTATTGTTTTGCCCTCATTCTTGCATGATTTGAACTAAACTAACCCGGACTGACGCTGTTTTCAGCAGAGCTGCCTGTATGGTTTTATTGTGTGTAGGAAAACGGATTTTTAAGTATCTCAGAAAATTCCAAGAAAAATCACAGAAAATCCACGCACCCGAAGGACCATTGTGCCAGAAGTGGGGCCAGAGGGCAGCCAGGGGGGGCCCAGGCGCCCTGCTGGCGCGGCCCCACCCCTGGCCGCGCTGGGAGGCCGCCTGGGAGCGTCCTCCCCCCTCTGGTGCCCTACCTTGGCTTGTATTTATCCCCGTGACAAGAAAACCCCAGAACAGAAGTCGTTTTTCCAGTTTCCGTCGCGGAGCCGCCGCCACCCTCTGTTCTTCTTCGGGAGGGCTAATCTGGAGGCTGATTTGGCCTCCGGAGAGGGGAAATCGTCGCCATCATCATCATCATCACCACTCCATCCTCCCTCCATGACTTCTCCTTCCATGTGCGAGTAATTCCCTGCTGTAGGCAAAGGGGATGGTAGGGATTGGATGAGTTAGATCATGTAATAGTTTATCAGATTGTTGGGGGCATGTTGCCTATCATCTACTTTGGTGTTTATCATCTTTGCTTCAACTTGTTGCTCTTAATGCTTGTCACTTTGGGCCCGAGTGCCATGTTTTCAGATCTGAACCCTATGTGTTTGCATGAATATATTTGTGTTCTTGATCCTATCTATGAGTTGTTTGCACCTATTATGGTCCAGAACCGGCGATCCCAAAAGTGACAGCTTGGGACACCAAAGGGGATGGTCCATAATTTGAGGATTCCATGTATCCATTGAGTTTATTGCTTTGTTCCGGTGCTCTTTGACAGGAGTACCTTAATCTACATAAGTTCCTTTGGCCCCGTTCGTAGCGGGATGGTAGGACAAAAGATGTTGTGCAAGTTCTTATTGCAAGCACGTACAACTACCTGTGGGATACATGCCTAATGTTTGATATTTGCCTAGATGATCATTACTTTTATGTGTGCCTTGCCCCAAGTTAGATTCATGATGTATCTCATCCATGTAGCGCCCAACCATCCATCTCCCTAGCCTAAAGTGCTTCAATCCTGCTGGTTATTAGTTGTTACTTTTGCTGTTTACTTTTACTGTCACCACCATCACTATCATATCACCGTTACCACTTATCTTTTGTTGCAAGTAAGTATATTTCAGGTGCGGTTGAATTGACAACTCAACTGTCAAAGCTTATAAATACTCTTTGGCTCCCCGTGTGTCGAATCTATAAATTGGGTTATACTTACCCGCGAAGACTTTCTCGATCCCTTACGGTTGAGGGTTATCAAGTACCGTTTTCTGGCGCCGTTGCCGGGGAGCATAGCAATATTTATAGGTCTACTTGAAGTATCCTACCTGCTGCACTTCATCCGCTATGGGTAAGAAAGGAGACCCCAAGGTTCCGATCTTACTATCCACTACAAGAAGAGGTATTGTTCTGAACACTAGTGCTACACTTGATTCACCTTCTGTTATGAGTAAGTTTGCCTCACCACCACCACATGATACTTCTACTGAATCTGTTACTATGTCCGATACTTTTGATGATGCTTCTACTACTCTTGATGATATTGGTTCACTTGGTTATGCTCTTGAGAAACAGATCGCTGCTGCTGCAAAAAAAATCTGGAATTGAAATTCCTGTTACTCGCAAACCTATTGGTGGAACTTATGATTATCCTGATTTGAGTAAACTCAAGGAGAGACTCCTTGATGATGATTACATTATGCTTGATGATGATTTATGCAGGGAACTGACAGAGTTTGCCGACTCTGACCCTGAAGCTATTAAGAAGCTGCTTGAAAAACACTCCTTGAAGAACAAGACTGTTCCTGATCCTGAATTTGCTACATCTCCTATATGCATCAATGATCCTGATTATGATTTCTCTGTTGATCTTTCACTTATATCTATGGTTGAAGCTGACCCCTTTTATGGCAAAGAAAATGATGATGCTATTGCACACCTGACCAAACTCACTGAGTTGGGTGGCTTGTTTACCACGAATGAAAAGATACAAAAATTTTATGTGACTAAGCTTCTTCCTTTCTCTTTGAAGGAAGGTGCTAAAACATGGTATGATGCACTACCATGTGGTTCCATTAAGAGTCCTCAAGACTTAGCTCACTCTTTTGTTGATAAGTACTTTCCTGCTCATATGCAACATGCTGCTTTACAAAGAATTTATAACTTTAAACAGTTGCAGGATGAGCACCTCCCTAAAGCTTGGGGGAGGTACTGTAGTCTGATCCAGGCTAGACCAGGACATGGAGTCCCTAAGAATGAATTAATCAATATATTTTATGCTGGTCTAACTGATGAATCCAGGTCCTATTTGGATAGTTGTGCTGGTTGTGTTTTCAGGAAAAGAACACCAGACGATGCAGAAGAATTGATGGGCAGGATTGCCAAAAACCATGAAGATTGGTCCGTCCCTGAACCACCTCCACCACCAAAGAAGAGGGGCATGTTTGTTCTAAGCCCCGAAGATATGCAAGAAGCAAAGAAGTCTATTAAAGAGAAGGGTATTAAAACTGAAGACGTGAAGAATCTACCCCCTATTGAGAAGTTGTGTGAGCCTACTACTCACCCTCCTATGGTAGAGGTACACTCTCTTTTAGATTTCAACGCAAGTGACATCCCTCATGGTAAGCCTCCTGATCAATGTTTAAATGAGCTTGATAATTTTATTATGAAGCAAAGTCATTTTAATGAGAGGATACAAAGTCAATTGCATGATAATTCCCTTGCTATCAAAAGTTTGCTTGATGTTCTAGGTAGAACAGTTAATGATGTTAAATGTCTTGTGAAGCATTTTCATATGGTTCAAACTCAGCTTGAACAAATTTCTAATGTGCAAAAAGATTTACTTGCTAACAATACCAAACAAGATGATTTACAGGCCTTCGGGATTAAGACCCGAGGAGGAACTAGCACTCAAGATCCTCTCTATCCAGAGGGGCATCCGAGGAGAATTGAGCAAGATTCTCAAATGCAGGAAGAAGAAATTGTTGGCTCTCCAAAGAAGAAGAAGAAACACAAGGAGGTTGACAATTCCAATGATCCTTTTACAAGTGAAGAGCCAGCTGTTGATCCCAACAGTATATCTACCTCCGATGCTGAGACTGAAGACGGTGCCGAACCTGAAGATAAGGATAAGGAGAGGAATGATCCGCCTGAGGTTCGAGAAGAAGAAGCACCTGACAAACGCAAAAAGTACACTAGAGAAGACTTCGTCGCAAGAAGACATGGGAAGGAAAGAGAACCATGGATACAGAAACCCATGCCCTTTCCAGGTAAGTCTCTCAAATCTAAAGAAGAAGAGCATTACAATAAGTTTTGTGAGTGGATGAAACCTCTTTTTCTTCAAATCCCTTTGACTGATGCTATTAAGTTACCTCCCTATTCAAAATATATGAAAGATATTGTTACTAATAAAAGAAAGGTTCCCAATGAAGCAATATCTACTATGCTTGCTAACTACTCTTTCAGTGGCAAGATTCCTGAGAAGCTTGGTGATCCAGGTATACCCACCATTCCTTGCTCCATAAAGAATAATTATGTCAAAACTGCTTTATGTGATCTTGGAGCAGGAGTGAGTGTTATGCCTTTCTCTCTTTACAAGAGGCTTTGTTTAGAGAAGCTAATCCCTATAGATATCTCTCTTCAGATGGCTGACAAGTCAACCGCCGTCCTGACAGGTATTTGTGAGGATGTTCCCGTAGAAGTTGCTAATTGTTTGATCCTTACTGATTTTGTCATGCTTGACATGCCCGAGGATGGGAGCATGTCCATTATTCTTGGTAGACCTTTTCTTAACACCGCAAGTGCTATTATTGATTGCAATAAAGGAAAGGTTACCTTCAATGTGAATGATAAAGAACACACGGTGTATTTTCCAAAGAAGACCGACAAGAGGCTTGGCCTCAACTCTATAGAAAATATCGAGACCGTGAAGATTGGAGAATGGGACTGTCCACTACATGTGCACCACAAATACAAAACTATTATGGTGGGGACAATGTCCATTAAAGTAAAGGTGCAATGATTACTTCGTAAGAGGTGGGACTTTTTGCTCTATATATCGCCGGTTTGTTGGTAAGACTTGATCAACCTTACTAGTGAGCATGCTTTATATAGGTAAAAAGTTGAGCTTGTTATGTTTTCATTTGTTTTAGCTTTGGTTCTCCTTGCTGTACCAAGTGTTTGTGTTTTTGAAGCTTCACAATACTAATCACTGCTTTAAGTTTTCAGAAAAGTTTTGCAGCTTTTTGAACTTCGAAAAAATTTCAACAGTGAAGTTTTCAGAAAAATTCCAGAAAAATGAAAATAAAAATTTCCATGCCGGGAGTAACCCAGAGGCACCTGGGGCTGACCAGGGGGAGCCACCAGTGGCCCAGGCGGCCAGCTGGCGCGGCCTGCCCCCTGGCCGCGCCTATAGGGCGCCTGGGGCCCACAGGTCCCGCCTCCAGGTGAGTCTTCTTCCTCTCTCTCTCTCTCTTTCTCTCCGAAAACACGAGTTCTGCACCTGTTCTTGCGTTCTTGCTGTTCTTGGAGGCAATTTTCGATCTCTCTCTACATCCTATCATTCGAGCTGAGATTTTGAACAAATACTCCCTGGTATGTAACTCCTCCACCCCTCCAATTAGATTTTTGGTTGGTGGCTTCATTAGTGAGTATTTAGTAGTTCTTGGTGCTGTGTAGATGAGCTTGCATGCATGTGTAGAAATTTATTTTCCAAGTTTTGATGCAAGTTTATGCCTTAGGTAAGTGAGTTGAGTAGTTTGCCTTAACCCACTTTGTTTAAATCCTTGTTTTTTTAATTTGCCAAAAATTTCAGAAATGAGTTTGTTAGGAAGGGCAAAGGGGTGGCTTGAGAAGAAGAAGCCCGCGCGCTCCGATCGAGTTACTAGAGCCGCAGCTTCACCCTCGACTGCTAGGGTGAGCTACAATGAAGATCATGTGCCCCTAGAGTTGTTGGAAGACACAAATCCAGCACGTGCGATGATGTTCCCAAGTGATGAATTCCTTGAAGCTGCAGGAATTAAGGATGAGTTTTATAATCTTTGTGCTAATGCAGGTCTGACACGGCTCACCACGTGCCGTGTTGCTCAGTATCAAAAACTCACCTCCGGTTTCATTAACAGTTTTAGATATAACCTTGATACTGGTTCTATTGAGTTTAAAATTTACAATAATCTTTTGACCATGCCCTTGGAAAAGTTTTGTGAAATAATAGGTGTGCCAAACGTTTGGCGGACGGCGAAGATGACCTCTCAGCCCTCCGAACTGAGAACCGTCTTCAACTCTCTCTGCACCATGGATACGAGGGATATTCATCGGTCAAAAATCTCCAGCATCTTATTCCCTCACCTCAGGTATTTTGCGTATTATGTTGCTAGAGGGGTGTTAGCTCGTGACAACACGAGCAACATTTCGACGCCGGATATTGCTATCCTGGCAACCGCCCTCTCAGGGAGGTTTGATTATAATGTGGGTGCCTTAATCGCTCGACGCCTTGCTATGAACGGTAACAGGGGAGATTTATTTGGTGGCGTTTATGCGACACTTATCTTAGAGTAGCTTAAAGGCACCCCACACCCTGATGATAAGCCTTTTACTTATTTAAGTTTTGATCTTGCTGCTATGAAAAGGCATAAGTTTGTTACCATGACTTCTGAGTTTGGTAACCTTGTTTATATCTTGCGTTTCGGAACTACCGCGGAACGCAAGATCCGTCTACCTGCACCTCTTTTGTTTGATTTTTCTCGCAGGAACGGATGGTCCTTTGATGTTATCCAGTTCGATGAGTTCATGGTCCAGCATCAGTTTCATAACCCCATGGAGGGGGTTGTGCCCGACGAGGAGGAGCACGGTGAGTTACCACCTTTTCAGGGGGAGACCGTCACCCAGTTTGGTGAAGGGTCATCCTCTGCTTGGAGTGCGGACCCTTCTTCGTGGGAGGATCCGAGGACTTCGGTGTACGCGCCGAAATTCTTATACGACCCTTGGACTCACCAGTACCACCCCGGAGCAGGAGGCTCTTGGGGCAGTAGCTAATACCAACTTAGGCCAAAAGCCTAAGCTTGGGGGAGTACGTGTCCTTCTCACTTTTCCATTGTATTATCCGTTTTATTTTTGTTCGCTTTGATCTTTTCGAAGTTTTTGCCCGTTCTTCTTTGTTCTTTCTTTGCAAAAAAAACAACAAAAAGATTTTCTCTTTCTTTTGCTTTCGTTCAACCTTTGAAAAAACTCAAAAAGATTTCCTTTCTCTCTTTAGTTTGCTTTGTTTTCAGAGTTCAGCTCGAGTCCGTGATGGCATTTAATTATATTTCCTACGTTCGATCGTGCAAGTGACAAGGCAGTAATGACGAAGATCGACGGAAGGGAAGCAACAAGGAAAACCGGTATGAACTCTTCTTGTTTCTACTTTTGTACATATGCCTGTACTTAAGATCTAGAGACCAGCTTGTAGCGACATAGTGCTATGTTCACAATGCTTTCCCAGTGGTTCATGCTTTCCTTGTGGCTAATCTCAAATAGCTAGAGTATATAATGTGTTATTGAAATGATTTACATGCATTGCATTGCTCATAGTTTGGCATACTAAGGTGGTATTTACCTTTGGAGAATTATTGGATTGACTTGGCACATGTTTACACATGTTTAAGACAAAAAAGTCTGCTTTTCCTTGATGACCTTTGAGGTTCAGAATAGTTATATCACTTTCATGCCCAATTCAATGTTGCTTTGTCGCTCTGCATGATTATGACCGTTATTGCTCTCTAGTTGGTCGCTTCCCAGTCTCTTGCTAGCCTTCGCTCGCACTAAGCGGAATTCTGCTTATGCATCCAAATCCTTTCAAACCAGTTATTCCATATGAGTCCACCATGCCTTCCTATGTGGTATTTACCGGCCATCCTAACAAAGACTTTCTTGTACCATCTCGAAATTATTGAAATTTACTCCTGTTTTGTGCCTCTGGTTTAAGCTCATGAGGAAGTAGTAGGTAATTCATGATCTTCTTGTGTTGGACATGTTTTATCCCGGGATTGCATGTCTAATCTGCAAACCCCTAATACGAGAAGGGACTGGCATGAGTGCGCCCAGCTCACAAAAGATAATCACAACCAACAAACCCTCCTTCACGCTTTGTTTATGAGAAATCAGAAAACTTTGGTAGTGATAAACAAAAGAGATTAAGGGGATGTGATCGTCCCCATCTTGGGAGCCGTTCCTTGAAACATGTCTAGCGTAAGAAGTGATTGGGTTGTCTACTAACATTCGTTGACGAAATATGCACCTCTCAAAATCATTTTTACCTCTATTTTCAAAACCAAGAGCTCTGGTACATGTTTAGTCTTTGCTTCCAACCACGGGTTTTCAACCTCGCCATCAAATTCCATGGTTCGAGAGTCTCCACCTTCTTTCTTCAAAACACCAACTAGGAGAGCATAATTGTCATTCTGAGTGTAATGTGCATTGTCCCAAAGTATTACATTGTCTTCTGCATGCTTGTGGTATTATTTATTCTGAAATTCTTAGTTCTAGTCTCCTTTAAAACTCTGGAGGAGTTTCTGCATTTATGTTTTGCTTCACTCATGGAGGCTAGCGAGATACCACTCTAGTATGTTCAAGCTATGTGCAATGTAATCTTGTCTTGATTTTCAGTAGTATATTATTTACTTTTGGTTATTTGTGATTGGTCACTTGAAAGAAGGATTGCTTCGTGCATTGTCCTCATAGCATTGTTTCAATACTTGCTAGACTCTTTTCGTAGTACATGCTTATATACATCTAATGAAGCAAAAGAGTTTATCAAAGTTTTCTTTGTCGCGTCCAGTTCGTTGAACTGAATTGCTTGAGGACAAGCAATATGCTAAGCTTGGGGGAGTTGATACGTCTCAAACGTATCTACTTTTCCAAACACTTTTGCTATTGTTTTGCCCTCATTCTTGCATGATTTGAACTAAACTAACCCGGACTGACGATGTTTTCAGCAGAGCTGCCTGTATGGTTTTATTGTGTGCAGGAAAACGGATTTTTAGGTATCTCAGAAAATTCCAAGAAAAATCACAGAAAATCCACGCACCCGAAGGACCATTGTGCCAGAAGTGGGGCCAGAGGGCAGCCAGGGGGGCCCCAGGCGCCCTGCTGGCGCGGCCCCACCCCTGGCCGCGCCGGGAGGCCGCCTGGGAGGGTCCTCCCCCCTCTGGTGCCCTACCTTGGCTCGTATTTATCCCCATGACGAGAAAACCCCAGAACAGAAGTCGTTTTTCCAGTTTCCGTCGCGGAGCCGCCGCCACCCTCTGTTCTTCTTCGGGAGGGCTAATCTGGAGGCTGATTTGGCCTCCGGAGAGGGGAGATCGTCGCCATCGTCATCATCATCACCACTCCATCCTCCCTCCATGACTTCTCCTTCCATGTGCGAGTAATTCCCTGCTGTAGGCAAAGGGGATGGTAGGGATTGGATGAGTTAGATCATGTAATAGTTTATCAGATTGTTGGGGGCATGTTGCATATCATCTACTTTGGTGTTTATCATCTTTGCTTCAACTTGTTGCTCTTAATGCTTGTCACTTTGGGCCCGAGTGCCATGTTTTCAGATCTGAACCCTATGTGTTTGCATGAATATATTTGTGTTCTTGATCCTATCTATGAGTTGTTTGCACCTATTATGGTCCGGAACCGGCGATCCCAAAAGTGACAGCTTGGGATACCAAAGGGGATGGTCCATAATTTGAGGATTCCATGTATCCATTGAGTTTATTGCTTTGTTCCGGTGCTCTTTGACAGGAGTACCTTAATCTCCATAAGTTCCTTTTGGCCCCGTTCGTAGCGGGATGGTAGGACAAAAGATGTTGTGCAAGTTCTTATTGCAAGCACGTACAACTACCTGTGGGATACATGCCTAATGTTTGATATTTGCCTAGATGATCATTACTTTTCTGTGTGCCTTGCCCCAAGTTAGATTCATGATGTATCTCATCCATGCAGCGCCCAACCATCCATCTCCCTAGCCTACAGTGCATCAATCCTGCTGGTTATTAGTTGTTACTTTTGCTGTTTACTTTTACTGTCACCACCATCACTATCATATCACCGTTACCACTTATCTTTTGTTGCAAGTAAGTATATTTCAGGTGCGGTTGAATTGACAACTCAACTGTCAAAGCTTATAAATACTCTTTGGCTCCCCGTGTGTCGAATCTATAAATTGGGTTATTCTTACCCGCGAAGACTATCTCGATCCCTTACGGTTGAGGGTTATCAGGAAGGAGATCCTCTTTTAATTCACCCCTGCTGGCGAGGAAGCAAGGGGCAGAGGGAGAAGTGACGGCCAGCGGTTCTCTCATACATTGTTGGTTTCCAGATAAAGTGCATATCGATGACATGGTGGTTCGCCGTCTAGGACCTGCATGTGTGATCCTACAACAATTGCTACAATTTGAACTACGCTTCATCTAGCTTTTTGCCGCGGGTAACTAGTTAGTATCTTCTGTTTACCCAAGCATGTTGTCATTCCTCTGCACAAGAAAACCCGGGATGACCGTCTTCAGCAGGATGCTATTCGGTTCCATGCACCTTAAGTTGTATGACTAGGCTAGAAGTCACTCAAAGGGTGGCACTAATGCGCTCACCACCTCAGATGGTAAGTTTGTAGTTTCATTCCATGTTCCTCTATTTCCTTCTTTTCTTTAGCAATGCTCTTGTACGTGACAAAATGTTTGCTGACCTATTTCTTGTCCTGACCACTCACTTCAGGGGCTCGTCTAGCAAAGATAAACACAAACACTGTTGTTGACGCTTCAGCCGAGACCATAGTTTTGTACCTTGAAAATGGAGGCAACCTGCACCGCTTCATGTCGCTTACCCCTTTCGCTATTCTCAACGTGATGGGATCCCCTAACAATAGCGCTACTGGCGGGGACTGTGCGTACTATAGCGAGTCCCCGTTCTCAAATACAGCTGGTGAGTGTTTTCTTCCTGTCTTTTATTCAGTTTAAGAAGAACATCTGGATGCTTCCTACTACTCGCTAATGAAAAAGTCCTCTAGTTACTGGTGTGGTTGACACATGGTACTCCTGGCTCAAGGAGATCACACACAACTACCGGATGAAGGGTGTAACGATGTCGTGGCTCTTCGTTGCCTAGAACCTGCATGAGCATTGTTACCATCATCTGAACGGTGCTCCGTCTAGCTTGTTGTAGATAGCAGTTGTAACCTGCGAAAGGAAAGCAGTCATTTTGTCCAACCTATCTCTGACCAAGGCTAGCAAAATCTTCTTCTACCCTTATTCACCATGGTTGAAACTATCTCCTCTAGTCTATTATCTTCTTGTCATGCGTCGTGGCTTTCACGCGTAGAGTCTAGCTTGGTCTGGAATCGGAAACATTTCTGTTTATTTTCATAAAATGAAAGACACATGTGATATGTGGTGATAGATGGCATTCCCTTCTTTGAAAGGAGGAAATGCGGGTGGGAGAAGTGGCAACCGACGGGGCTCTGCAACATGGCAGGATTGCACGCCCACATGGACCGCACAAGTCTTTGCCTCCAGTTTAGCGCACGCGCGTCCGCCTGACCAACCAAAGCATCGGTGAGACCCGAATGGATGAGAGGGAGGGAGTATGCATATATGGCAATAAATAACCCAATATATGAAAGTAAAGAAGGAATAATCTTATTGATAGAAAAATAATACTTTAGCAATAAATAATTACGAAGAAACCAGAGGTAGTATTTGCCTTACCCACAGGAAGAAGTTTCCTCTCGCGCTCTGCTCCTCCATTATGTTCCAATTATATCGACTTTCCAAATAGCTTTATTTAGCATAGTATTTGAACAAATGTACTCTAGAGAGTAGTGACACAACATTGTCTTTTCAAATAGCATCAACTAGTGGTATACACACTTTTAGCATGTTATTAGAATCACTAGATTTTATTGGTTTGAAGAAAAATAAGCTGTACATGGAGCCTCATATCTATTTCGAGCATGAAGAAAGGTGATGCTTGATAAATACACTTCATAATTCTATAAAAATGAGGCTAACTATCCTCACAAATGCACATGCCATGGTAATAGTTATTACAACCATAGGAGCCCAAATTTGGGTCGACCCTCTTGTTCCAATTGGTAGGTGGGGTCCAGATGCCATGGCACACTTCAAAAAGAGATATCTAGAGGAACCAGACGATGTGCCCAATGATGCTGCAACGGGTGAAGCTGCTGAAGATCAAGAGGAACCAGACGATGTGCCCGATGATGATGATCTCCACCGGGTCATTGTCGATGCAAGGACGCAATGCGAAAGTCAAAAGGAGAAGCTGAAGTTTGATCGCATGTTAGAGGATCACGAAAAAGGGTTGTACCCCAATTGCGAAGATGGCAACACAAAGCTCGGTACCGTACTGGAATTTCTGCAGTGGAAGGCAGAGAATGATGTGGCTGACAAAGGATTTGATAAGCTACTGAAAATATTGAAGAAGAAGCTTCCAAAGGATAACGAATTGCCCAACAGTACATACGCAGCAAAGAAGGTCGTATGCCCTCTAGGATTGGAGGTGCAGAAGATACATGCATGCCCTAATGACTGCATCCTCTACCGCGGTGCATACAAGGATCTGAACGCATGCCCAGTATGCGGTGCATTGTGGTATAAGATGAGACGAGATGACCCTGGTGATGTTGACGGCGAGCCCGCCAGGAATAGGGTTCCTGCGAAGGTGATGTGCTATGCTCCTATAATACCACGGTTGAAACGTCTGTTCAGAAACGGAGAGCGTGCCAAGTTGATGCGATGGCACAGTGAGGACCGTAAGAAAGACGGGAAGTTGAGAGCACCCGCTGACGGGTCGCAATGGAGAAAAATCGAGAGAAAGTACTGGGAGGAGTTTGCAAAGGACCCAAGGAACGTATGGTTTGCTTTAAGCGCGAATGCCATTAATCCTTTCGGGGAGCAGAGCAGCAATCACAGCACCTGGCCCGTGACTCTATGTATGTATAACCTTCCTCCTTGGATGTGCATCAAGCGGAAGTTCATTATGATGCCAGTTCTCATCCAAGGCCCTAAGCAACCCGGCAACGACATTGATGTGTACCTAAGGCCATTAGTTGAAGAACTTTTACAGTTGTGGAATGGAAACGGTGTACGTGCATGGGATGAGCACAGACAGGAGGAATTTAACCTAAAGGCGTTGCTGTTCGTGACCATCAACGATTGGCCCGCTCTCAGTAACCTTTCAGGATGGACAAACAAAGGATACCACGCATGCACGCACTGTTTAGATGACACTGAAAGTATATACCTGGAAATATGCAGGAAGAATGTGTACCTGGGCCATCGTCGATTTCTTCCGACCAACCATCAATGTCGAAAGAAAGGCAAGCATTTCAAAGGCGAGGCAGATCACCGGAAGAAGCCCGCCATGCGTACCGGTGATCACGTACTTGCTATGGTCAATGATTTACACGTAATATTTGGAAAGGTCCCGGCGCACTAGCTGTTCCGAATGACGCTCAGGGACACGCACCCATGTGCAAGAAGAAATCTATATTTTGGGACCTACCCTACTGGAAAGACCTAGAGGTCCGCTCTTCAATCGACGTGATGCACGTGACGAACAACCCTTGCGTGAACCTGCTAGGCTTCTTGGGCGTGTATGGAAAGACAAAAGATACACCTGAGGCACGGCAGGACCTGCAACGTTTGCACGAAAAAGACGGCATGCCTCCGAAGAAGTATGAAGGTCCTGCGAGCTACGCTCTTACGAAAGAAGAGAAATAAATCTTCTTTGAATGCCTGCTCAGTATGAAGGTCCCAACTGGCTTCTCGTCGAATATAAAGGGAATAATAAATATGCCAGAGAAAAAGTTCCAGAACCTAAAGTCTCATGACTGCCACGTGATTATGACGCAACTCTTCCGGTTGAATTGAGGGGGCTTCAACCGGAAAACGTCGGATTAGCCATTGTGAAGCTATGCGCATTCCTCAATGCAATCTCTCAGAAGGTGATCGATCCCGAAATCGTACCAAGGCTAAGGAGTGATGTGGCGCAGTGTCTTGTCAGTTTCGAGCTGGTGTTCCCACCATCCTTCTTCAATATCATGACGCACGTCCTAGTTCATCTAGTCGACGAGATTGTCATTCTGGGGCCCATATTTCTACACAATATGTTCCCTTTTGAGAGGTTCATGGGAGTCCTAAAGAAATATGTCCATAACCGTGCTAGGCCACCCATCCCGGTGGGGCCCCTAGGCCGCAAGGGGATGTGTCCAGCCCTCTGGGCTGGCGCACCACAAGGGGGCCCCACCTCCCCATGCGCCTAGGGATAAAACCCTAAGGGGAGGGGGGCCACCACTTGCCTTGGGGGAGGGGGACTCCTCCCTGGCCGCCGCCCCCCTTGCAGATTGGATCTGCAAGGGGCTGGCGCCCCCCCTGGCCCCCTATATATATGTGGGGGGGGGAGAGGGCAGCCGCACCTCAGCCCTGGCGCCTCTCCCCCTCCCGTCACACCTCCCAACTCCTAACGCAGGGCGCCCGGCGAAGCCCTGCTACGATCTCCACTGCATCCGTCATCACGCCGTCGTGCTGCCGGATCTCTGACGACTTCTCCTCCCCCTTGCTGGATCAAGAAGGAGGTGACGTTGCTACACCGTACGTGTGTTGAACGCGGAGGTGCCGTCCGTTCGGCGCTAGATCATCGGTGACGAAGAACGTGAAGAGTACGACTACTTCATCCTTGCTTCGTTGAAAGCTTCCGCACGCAATCTTCATAACGGTATGTAGATGCACTCTTAGTTGCTCGTTGCTAGATGTATCCATAGATGGATCTTGGTGAAGACGTAGAAAATTTTTGAATTATGCTACGTTCCCCAACAGGGAGACTGCCTGGAAAAAGCACGCTTGGAAGGGACTCAATAATATGCAGGGACGGATATTCTTGGTCTCAAGCACACTACACAGTTCTACAGAACTCCACCTTGGTGACCCCGTATGTCGATGAACACAAGAACAGTCTGCGCTCCAAACACCCGGAGCAGTGCGACGACTGGATTACATGTGAACACATCAGGACTTTCAGCATTTGGTTGGAAACACGTCTCAGAGGTGACAACACTGTTTGTGATGAGTTGTACTTGTTGTCCAGGGGACCATCTTTGACTGTATTGATTTACAAAGGATACGAGATAAATGGGAATACATTTTACATGATCGTCCAAGATCAAAAGACCACCAACCAAAACAGTGGTGTCCGCTTTGATGCAACAACCGAGAGGGGAAAGGACACATATTATGGTTACATAGTGGACATATGGGAACTTGACTATCTACGTGATTTTAAGGTCCCTTTGTTTAAGTGCAAATGGGTCAATCTGTCAGGAGGCGGGGTACAGGTAGACCCACAGTACGGAATGACAACAGTAGATCTGAAAAATCTTGAGTACACTGACGAACCGTTCGTCCTAGCCAATGATGTGGCACAGGTTATCTATGTGAAGGACATGTCTACCAGACCAAGAAAAAGAAAAGAAAAGGAAGCGAATACATCATACGATGAGCCAAAGCGCCACATAGTTCTTTCAGGAAAAAGGGACATCCCGGGAGTGGAGGGCAAGACAGACATATCTGAAGATTATGAAAAGTTTCATGAAATTCCTCCCTTCAAAGTCAAGGCTGGCCCAAGCATCCTGATAAGCGATGAAGATTATCCATGGTTACGGCGCAATAAGCAAATGACACAAGCGAAGAAAAAGTGAAGACTTTTTTCCGCAACTATTATGATGATACCATGCCAACTTTGTAACAGACGAGTATGATACCATTGTCCGTTTTGTACATGCACATGCTATGCCAACTTTTTCAGAGTTCATTTGAAAACTATGAATTTAGGTCGAATTTTCTCTATATGTGCATCTATGTTCATTTTTTTAGTAAAGTTAACCACAAACTTGTGATTCACACAAATTTCAAAGAATTCAAATTTTAACTATTCAAATTTGAAAACTAATGGCACTAACAGAAAGTTTATAATTAAAAAATAAAGCAAAAAATAAAACAAAATAAATAATGCAGAAAACAAAACAAAAAATCTGGAAAAAAAATAGGGCTCGCCCCTGGCCCATGACCATTAGTCCCGGTTTGTGCCACAAACCGGGACTAAAGGGTTGGTCATGTTGCACTCAGAGTTTAGTCCCACCTCGCCAACCGAAGGGCGCCCACACCGGTTTATAGGCCCGTCCCTCTCTGCCTTGTTGAGCTCCTCTCAAAGTGAAAATAGATACCCCTATACAGGGAATTTGACCTAAATTCATAATGAATTTCTCTGAAATTCGTAGAAATTGATTATGAATTTAGGTTGAATTCTCTCTATAGGCGCATCTATGTTCATTTTTTTAGTAAAGTTAATCACAAACTTGTAATTCACACAAATTTAAAAAAAAATCAAATTTTAACTATTCAAATTTGAAAACTAATGGCACTAACAGAAAGTTTATAATTTTTCTAAAACTAATGGCACTAACAGAAAGTTTATAATTTTTCTGACCTAAAAGCAGAAAGAATTAAAAAATAAAGCAAAAAACAAAATAAAATAAATAATGCAGAAAACAAAACAAAAAAACTGGAAAAAAAATAAAAATAGCAACAATAATTATTTATTTGTAAGTAGAAAAAAAATAAAAAAAATAAAGCAACAAAGAAAACAAAAAAAGTGTTTT